>VZTE01000262.1:2649449-2776522 GCA_013397775.1 Eulacestoma nigropectus
TTTTTTTTTTAATGCTGTACTGTCTAGACTCCCTCTGTTTTCATACATATCACTAGGAAATAATTACTCTTAGGGCCTGAGAAAATAGCTGGACAGGACCACGACAGGCCACTCAAAAGCTTGGTGGATAAGCTTCCACTTTCCTCTTCAAGACATAGAAATGTAGCATACACAAAACATTTGTGAGTAAAGTCATGGCTTCACTGTATCTTGACCTACAGAACATCTGAAAAATCTTCTCTTCTGAAGTGGTTATGCCTCATAATACTGTAAAGGAGCTGGCAGGAAAGAAAGAAGCAATCAGGGGCATCAAAGGGACTTAAGGAGTACTCGATCACTTGTGCAACTGGTGCGTCAGTGAAATAAAAGCAGGTTTCAGCAAATCAAGCTACTCTGAGTATCTTCATAGTAAGAACAATGTCTCACCAAGAGAACTGGCAGGTAAACTCTTAGTGTGTCTCTGAAAGCTGCCCTAAACACCCTGCGCTGGTAGTTTCCATTTTAAACAAACCATTGACCTATTTGTTGTTTCTCTTTTAATCAAACTCACTGACTATATTGCCGCCTCTCCTGCTTAAAATACTGAAAAGTGAATTGTACAAACAAAATATTATTTATATATAAGGAGGCTTTCATTAGCTCTAAAATGCTTATAGAGGCCAAATTCCACGAGCAAAACAGAGGGGAAGTTCTGGAACCAAAACTAAATGCTAAACATGCTTAAGCAGTGTTTAAGTGTCTTAATATTTAAAGTCCAAATTAATTTTTAAAGTATCTTCCATTGCTAGTAAAGACAAGGATGGAAATGTTGAAACCTGAAAAAAACTGTCAGATTTTGCAAGTTGTACGAGAAGAAGCCTCAAAAAAGTAAGCTTCTGGAATTATTGTCTCTACCTTTCTTTGTATTTCATTTATATGATAGGTGCTCAGAACTGCAATTATTAACTGTAATATTTTCCTTCCCTCAGGTGTATTCAAAATACCAAATTGCTGTGTGGCACCAGAGATAAGAAAAAACAAAAATGCCCACTTCTGCATCTACAGGAACTACGCCAGATACAGGTTAGGTTTTTGCTGACCCATAATGAAGCAGCCATACACTGATAACACGTATGGAAACAGCACGATTGTGACCAGCCCCCCTTCTCTGTCCTATGGCTACCCTAGCTGGTTTTTTAAAGTGATGGGGGGAAATAAGGAACCCTGTTGAACAGACATATACTTAGAAAACACACTCCATTGTGGGTCTGAGATAATAGGGATCTGTCAAACTTTTCAGCAGTGGGTTTATTCGAATTTGGTCAATGTAGCATAGAGCATAGTAATGTCTGCATTATGCTCTCCCAGGGCGTTGTTCAAGACAGGCGTGGAATTGCAGTGTGTTGACATGAAGAAACATCAATGATAAGTTCGACTATCTGCAATCTATAGTGTAAACATTTACTGACTACGGGCAGGAACTGACTGGGGTGATCTACCTCTCAGAGAGGCGCAGTGCGCTGGTAGTTAATGCGCACGTTGTGAAAGCGCGGGAAGAAAATGTTACTCAGTAATTTGGATATTGTGGATGCAACTTAGATTATTTCAGCTGATGGCTTTTAGAGAGCCTATAGTTATTTGCACAAAAACAGGAACAAAAAACCAATAAAAATGAGTGTGATAGAACTACAGGGATCCAAATAAAAAAGGTCACTAAATACCTCACAAAAAGTAGTCAAGACATGAAGAAATATAGATATCTTGTACAGAATGCTTTTGCACTCCTGACTTCTTTGTGTAAGAATATATGATATATCTATCATCTTCTTTTAAGGCTATTCAATCAAAAAGGTTATCCTCCTGGGCTTTTTCATCCTGTATGGAAGGGTTATTTATATTTCAAGATGCAAAACTCATTAAAATAACTGCTTCTATCAGTAAATTTGAAAGTAATTTATTACAGTAATTAATTAGTATTTTCAATATTTTATAAGAAATTTATTATACTCATCCTGAAAATAATGGATTTTTTAACAAATCAAAGAAATGCTGTCACTGAAAATTATTGGTTTGTAAATATAACCATTACTTTATCACATTACCTTCTGCATTTATGATGAAGTTATTATGTGGTTTTGAAACTGAATCTTGACCTAAAAAGTTCTCAACTTCCCGGCAAAAAGCTAAGCTGTTAGTACTTTTGCAAGGCTTGAATATTCAGGTCGCAAAATTGAAATACATACTGCACGATAGTATTTAGTTCATATTCATATTCAGAATTTGATTAGGGAGCTGGCAGTTTCTTTTTTATGGAAAGATACTATCAGGTACTTCCAAGCCCATGCTCTTATTTTAAACAAATAAATTAATGGATTTACGGAGAGTTGGACCAAAAATCATGAAATTATTCCTGGGGATTAATTAATCACAGCACAAATAACAGAAGGCAAAATTTCCCAGCCATATTCTTAAGAAGAACTAAACCACTGCACTCAGAAGTGATGTTTATTCTAGTCTCAAACACACCAGGTGTTTCCAGACCCACAGCTCCACTTGTGGAGAGAAAAAACGAGAAAGACTTAGTGTTTGATGACCATGAAATAAAAGAAATGGTAGGGCTCCTAATGTCCCCAGAAGAAGCAGTGAGGGCAGCAGCACCCCTGAAACCAACTTTTTTCAGGAGACACAAGCACAGCCTCTGTTTCCATCTCTGAGAGCACTGTGCGGGGAGCAGAAACCAGCTCCTGCCCCTCTCCTGGCACGAGGCAGTCCATCAGCTCACCTTGCTGGCCTTTCCTCTGTCTTAATTGCATCCCAAGACTGACTTCAGCAAAAGTTAACTTCTGTTTCCTTGTGCTGCCTCTGAGAAACCTGGTCCTGGCACTCTACAATCAATGTAAAAATTCAAGAGGCCTCTAATTTTTTATAAAAATATTGCATCATCTTTCTTTTGTTTGATAAGGTACTACAGTTTAAATTAACTTAAAGACAGATGAGACGTTTGTTTCTCATTGTTCATTATAATGCACTATCTCATCCCCAAATTTTTTATTTCATTTTTGTAGTCAACTGTTTTTCATCTCTTAACGCTACCACCACCTATAGTAAATTTGCTAGAATGTAATGAAAAGCTTCTTCCAAAGGGCCCCAACATTCTGAAAGTTAGAGACTACAAAACTATCCTTACTTTATAATTGTACAGGGCTGGACTCACTCCTTTGTGAGTCAGACACAATCCTCCACATGCACGAAGACGGAGACTCAAAGTGAGCCAGCTCAGCTCTAGGCCCTGACTATGCCATTTGGTCCTCCTGTATTCCTACTTCACGTCCAGGCAATATCTGGCACCGTGCATATTAAGGTGCCTGTTACCATGACACAACACTTTAATACTCAATTGAACAAGTTGTTGAGTTGTATTATTTCTGCACGTGAACTGACCCAGCCGCTGGTTTCCACAGCACCTTATCCCTCATCCTCCATGTGTGCTTTGCTTTATTCCCCAGATGCAATTAAATGATGAGACTATAGCCTGTCTGGGAATAACTTTCTCCTTGAATTCTAGTCTCTAAGATGACAAATTTTCATAATGGGGTTAGGAAAACCATGAAACAAAGGAAACAATATTAGGGATGCTTTATACACACACACACTGCCGACATATGAAGCTGCAGAACCACGTCCTACAGCACAGCAGGAGCAGGGCACACAGCTATTCATTTGTCTCTCTCTGCTACGGATAGACTAATTGGATTAATACTGAGGGGTAAGGAATATCCTGAACTCTTCAGGCTTAACAACTCGGTAGAGATGCTTAATCCTTCACAGGAATTCCTCTGTGAAAGGAGAGAAGTACAAATCATGTTATCCTGATCAGCCCAGAACAAAACATCCTTTTCCAATTAAGACCACTTGCTGCATTCACCAGCTGAGCACTGATAAAAGCTACTACAAAATGGAAATTAAAATCCGTATTTAACCCCCTGCTCTACAAACTAAAATTTGGTGGTGGTGAAAAAATATATGAAACTTCAGGTGCTATTTACTTTTTTGTCACCCTACAGCTCAATCTAAAACCTGCAAATTATGTACTCTTATGCAAATAAACACACAATTAATATTGAGTACATTTGGTCCTGGACATTCTACATTCACCTATAAGGAAACAGGTCACATTTTTTAAGAACTACCTGAATAACATACGGGAATTTACTGCAATTTGTTGGTGACCGTACATGCCGGATGTCACTTACTATCCTCCTGTAGCACCTACACCAAAAGTCATTAAACAGGTACACCTAGCACCAGAAGATGATCAGTATTCAAAGAAACCTTCCCAGAGGCATATCTTCTATAATTCAAGCTGTTCATTATCCTGACTAAGCTCACTATCGAAAACATCTTCTGTGAGAACCAACATGCCTCAGGAACAGTTTCATCATGAATGCTGCCTGTGTGTAAAACAGTATGTGCATAGTTTGTTGACCCTTTTAACCAATTACTAGAGTAAATACTTCCCAGATATTTTTTCCTTTTCTCCTAGAAGCATCTCAATTATATATAGTAACAGACAATTATAAAGTAATTATTTGCTTCTTTTCTCCAAAGTGAATGAAACACATATTATCTTCTCGTCTCTTTTCTCCTTACACACCATCTCACTGCACCCTCTTGCTGCTCCATCTTCTCTGCCTCAGAAGTATCAAGTTAGTGTTCCACTCACATAAATACAGGAATGCACATCTAAAACTCGTAGCTGTTGGTTTTGATTTGAAATTTTCTGTGTCTGTGGAGTCTTTCATGTACTTACAAAACTGTTGTTGAATATGATGCCACCTATGACACGGTACCTTGATTCAAACAGGAAGGTAAATGCCACTTCTCTTTTGCAGTTTCCTTCAAGAACTAATATTAAATAAAGGTGTAATTTTAACGCTCGCATTGCTATTTAAAAGGGCAAGCTCCCCTGAGAGATCATCCTTCTGTTTTTCAGCATTAAAATCAATAGTGGCAGCAATCTGTATTGCTTTGCACAGATGAAGAACACAGCAGTTTATCAAGTAAGTTCACTCCAGGATCCAATGATTGGCATTGACTTTGAAGCCTTTGAGCACTGAAGCAATGATATCTGAATATCACCTAATGACTGTATCTGAACCCACAATTTTCTCGTATTAAAGTTCATATATCACATATAATGATGTTCCCCAGACACCGAGGTTTTCTAAATATAAACCAGAGCCATTTCTTAGGAGGCAGCTTTAAAAAAAACCAATAAAATATGCTACTTCAACATTTTTTTTCTCCTTTTATCCTATATTCTTCTCGTATTATAGTTTTTACAAGAATGAATGCAAACATTATCTTTTAAAATAAGCAAATTATTCCAGGATCACCTCCTGAGAGAAACTACCTCATGTGTGCTTCACTCAAAGGGAATGCTGTGAGAGATTTGGTTATTTATTGTAAATAAATGGAACCTAAATCATTATGGATTCAACATAGTGGTATAGCCCAGATATTTTACAGTTTTTCATATAACTTGAAATAATACCTTGAGGAGTTTCTGGTTTAAACCACAAATAGATAAAATAAAATTAAAAACAAAAAAGCAAAGCAAATGGAAGAAAATAGACGAACGGTCAAAGTAATACTGTGTTTATGAGGTCTCTTATGTTTGAATAAATATGCATGTACTCCCTTTCCTGGCTTTTGCAGGGAGTAGGTGAAAAAGAGTGCATACCTGAAATTGAGGATACTACTGTTTAAAAAGACCTGCTAGAGGAAGAGAAGTGGAAGTTGGGAGGTGACTAAGCAGAAATCTATTTCCGATTTTGCTGGATTTGCTCTACGCTCAGACATATAAAAATGACTTAAGAAAGGAAGCAAAGTGTTTTGTGGCAGCTCTTCGTTTGGTACAAAAATATAAAGAATAAAATAATTTCCAGCCTGCAACTGTTAGAATTAACCAGATGACCTGAAGTCAGTCAGCAAATAGGTAATGCTGGTCTCAGCGAGCCAGAATAGATCTGCACACAGGAATCAACACTCATCCAGACAAGTCCAAATAGTAGTAGCTGAGCATAAATAATTGCTTAAGGTTTTGATATTTGCCTGGTGTCGCAATCTCAGAATACAGTCCTTCAAGCAATGCTCTGCTCTCTAATTGTAACAGTGGCGACAAAGGTACTGATAGGGTTAAACAAGTTAAAATGATAGGTGAATGTGTATTTCAAAAATATTTATGTAATGCAAAGATTTTACACTCTATTTACAGCGTAATAAAGGAATCCATTAACTTATATATATATATTATCATTCTGCATTCTTTAATACATTGCTGTGTACAACAGAAAGCTTGTCTTAAAATAAGTCACAGCAAGAAGGGGAACTTTCTTGAAAATATTAAGTCTCTGGCTTGAAAGTTCTGATGGTTTACCATGAAAACTAAAATCACTGAGTCCTCGGGTCAATTATTTAAGCTTCACTGACAAACAGAAATATTTCTTCCACCAAAGGCTTAAGTCAACTTTATAAAATTAGTTTAATTAGAACGCTCAATATAAGATTTTGTTTTATACAATGTGACACGACCACTGCTAACACACAAATTGTATGTGGGCTCTTTTCTCAGACAGATCTGCACCAAGGGTATGAAACATGGTCTTTCATCTTTTTTCTCCCTTTTCATCCCATTAAAAGACTACAGGTTAATGCATGCTTAATGGCATCTGATTATATAGTGATTTATAAGGGAGTGGGAAACTACCAAAATTATTTCTGGTATCAACAGACTTTCCAGAAAAGTCATACAACTAGTGTCATTTTTTGGCCTGACCTAGGGCTGGGCACAACCTAGCAACATATATTGAAGGCGTGAAGACTCAAATGTAATTACAACTGTTACATTATTTAAAATGTGTTACTTTTCATACTTCAAAGGAATTATTTACAACCCTACTTTGTGAAGGATTTGGTGAAGCTCTTAAACTAAATCAGAAGGACAAGAATATTTGTATCTCTCCTTCAATTTAGCAATTCAGTGATCTGGGTAGAGAACAGTCCTTGCCAAATGCTGTCATTACATAAACTGTGTAATAATAGCAACCCTATAAATCATAATTTAATTAAAATCATAAGCTATCCCAAATTATGAGAAGACAACAATGTCTAATCATATTACCTATTATGAGTCATAGTGGGTCTTAAGAAGGTAGGTATATTTCAAACCTGTGAAATATATATTTATAAACATCAAGCATTTCAAAATTACTCCCACAGATGCAAACAACCAAGGAAAAATTCTAACTGGCAAAAAAAAAAAAAGGGCAAAAATAAACAAATCTTCAAAACTTAAAATGCAGGTAGAGCTAAAATCAATAATGTCAATGGATCAAATGCTAAAATCATTAATATCAGTGGATCAGCAGTCCATTGTTCAGATAAAGCAACAAAGACAAGCACTTAAATTTTCTCACTGAGAAATTTAGAGTTTATAATTCTATTCACTTAAATTTACAATGAACAGACAAAATCCAAAGCAAGATTAAAATCTCCAAGGCTACCTTTTAAAAAAGAATATGGAAAATTTAAGCTAAGTCTGTAAAAAGCTCTTAATGTTTGCTTGAAGCACAAGTAAGCATTTAATACTTTTGACGTCAGGATCTCAAGGAGAAACCAGCACGCAAAATTTTGTAATGTGAATCACCCTGGAGCTTTTGCAAAGTATGTGTTGGAAATGGGATTGTAACAACTCTGTCTGGTTTTACACATTTGCTTTCTTATCACTGATTTCAATTGTGAGTGTAAAACTACATGATGCATTTTGTGTTTTACTTCAGAGGTCTGATTGTGAACTATTCAGTTTACCTGAGAGGACCTGCATTTTTTCCTTGGCAGTGGCTGATTCCAGGGGAGCCAAAAGGCCATTGTGCACCACAAACTTGTACTACAACTGTACTGTTCTCAAGGAAAACATTTAAGGAATCAGCAGAGTCCCTCTGCTGCCACTGATGCTTCTCCCCCAAGCATTAATAAAAACAGAATAGGGAAAACACAAGGTACCTGTGGTGGGACTCCACATCATCAGCAATGCCAAGTATTTACATAAATTACGGTTTAGATAATACTCAGTTCATATTATCTAGACTAAGGAAGGACAAGGCTTGACATGTCACTGAGTCATGACTTCTTTCAGGCCTTCCCAAAGGCTTGTGGATTTTTTTTGCAGTACAAGACTTGGCCACCTTAATCTGGATGGGCTAGGAACAGCTTTGTAGATCCATTTGGCACTTCATTTCAAATCAGCACAGGAAAGTGCAGTAACTCCCCATTGCAGCTGAAACTAGCACTAGACCTCATACCTGCTAAGAGCCACATTTGGATGGTGAGGGTCAGTATATGCAGCTCCCTTAGTGGGATCAGAATGCTAATTGCTACATGATCGAATTATTTGCTTTCAGCTGCTTTAAATACATCATCCATCAAAGATAAATTGCAGTATTTAAATTGCCTTCTGCTTGTTGTTTTTCAAAGGGAAAAAAATTTCCAAATCAGTCTTCAAATAGTTAGTTACCAAATAAGCAATATGATGATTTACTTCATATTTGTCTTTATTTTCCACCTAATTCAGAAGCAGGTCAACTGCTTAAACAGTACACCTGAAAAACTGCAACAATATTGCACCTCACAGCGTAACTATTTAGTTAGGTATTTTTAGGGAATGTTTGTTCCATGTCATTATAAATCCATGAGGAAAAAAAACATCTTCCTGCAGTGGTTGCTTTTGTACTTAATAGCTCAGTGTAAAAGTGAATGCTGAATCTGGAGTGAGGCATCCTGTGCTTACGGCCATGAAACACACGTTTGGCACACAGAAGTATTCAGACTCAGTTTTTTTCCTTCAAACTAATTTGCAGACAAATTAATACTGCAGGGTATTTTCCACATTATTGTTTTATTCCATATGACTTATTGCACAAATTGCATTTAAATTTTAGCACTGAAGTAAAAGTGAACTGTAAAATGTCCAGATGTGATTCCCGTTTTAGTCTGTGGCTGTATTTGACTGTCCTTTTAAAAAATATGAAGTATTTATAGTACCATAAACAGAATATTTAATATCATACTCAATAAATAATAAAATATATTGTCTTTGTATCCAAAGACAGATTCTACTTCGCAAAGATGAGTAAAGAAATAATTTTTCCAATCTTGAGACCCATGCTCATACTTGACCTGGACAGTTAAATGAAATTATTGCATCCTCAAAGCTTTCAATAAAGCAACAGCTCTGTTGCTCCTAACAGAACATTTGGATCTGCAACTTGCTGGCAAGTTTCACAGCTGGATTTGAGATCTTCCAAGGTTTTGTAAGCATTTTATAAATTAAGAAAACTCCTTCACTGTCACATGAAATCCTCCTAAATGCCCTGATCCTTTTGCTGTATGGTTAGTGCTGAGGCAAGAGAACAGCCATGGGGTGGAAACACCTCCATGCTCGCTCCAAGAACACAGAAACATTTAGTCCTACATAGGAACAGTCTCACTTTCTCCTATTTACACACCTGAATCATTAACTCCTGCCACATGAGACAAAAGAAGACAAAAAGAAGAAATGGGGGGGTTATGCACTATCTTTCGTGTTATGTTAAACGACAGCCATACCTAGACTAACAGTTGCTTTAATTAAAACAGCTCATGTAAGTGGCTCTTAAATTGTTTCATAAGGTTAGATAAAATTTTCAACTTACAAACAATCACTGTAGCTGAAAGACAAAACTAAAGGGGTTTACAGTTAGGTGAAAGCAGCCTGGCTTTACCATCTTTCGTATAGTCCAAGTAAGTATCATTCTTCAAAATTTTCCAGCCAAGGAACGTGAAGAGACCAAGAGGAATCTTTAGGTGAATCCAGTATATGCTCACATGTCATTGCCCAATGAAGGGTTCACATAGTCAATGAAGCCAAAGTAACAACTGGACTGCAAGTAAAACTAATACAATCATAAACTGGTAGGCAAGATCATCATCCATGTGCAGACACCACCATACATGCCACAGCTGGGGGCGACCAAACAAGGTGAAGTGACAGAGATCTCCATGCAAGCTCAGAGCTCATCACCTGGGAACTCTGCCTTCTCAAGACCAGCCCTGGACACTAGCAAAAAATTAAATAAAAAAACTAAAACTATTTGGCCTCAACCTGTGTGTTCTTCATGGGAGGACTCCTTAACCCCTTCTAATGAATATTAGAAATAGCTTATATTATACTGATTATAATTCATTCAGGTAGGAGTGAGTAGCTGCACATGGCTAAAGTAGCCAAAACCCAAATAAATACGAACTTCAAAATCTCTCCAAGCCCCAGTGAGAAAAATCACAACACACTGAACATCTCTGTCAAAGTTCTATCTACAAAAGCATTAGCTCAGAGTGGAAATTCACACACAAACTGTAAGCAAGTGAGGATTACAAAACCATGCCTAGTGGCAAGTACAGACCAAGCTGATCCCACAGTAGTACTGTCTCTTTTCTCAACCTCCACAGATTTTTATTTCTTTTTGAAAAAAACACTACGAATAAACAGAATAAGGCGGCTTTTCACATCATGAACTATTTTTGATGTTATAGGAGATACAATACAGTCAGCAAGAACTGGCTGTGTTGAAAGGACAGCCCAGAAGCAGGCAGGGACACTGGAACAGTAGAGGTTGTTCTGTACATAAACCCACGACAAGTGCAAGATGATCCAGCCCCGGTCTTCCTGGGAGAAATACACAAGGACATGAATTCGTGCTTCTGGACTGTTTCTGTGTCTAGCTAGTGAATCACACCTTCGTACCACTGCCTGTGCTTGCCTCCCAAACACCTCTGTTTGCGTGCGATGGCATTTTGCTTGTTTGGAGTCATGCTTCAGTTAGCTTAAGAGCCTGATTCCTAAATTTCAATGCCTGAGCCTACACATAAAAACTAAATATAAGCAGCCCAGGGGTAATGATGATAATCTGATGAGTAAAATAGTCAATGCTAGCATGAGGCCAACTTTATGCATATACTCAATATCCTAACAAATTATGGTCTGTGTTAACTCTTCTTATGGTTTTTACCTGTAAAAACATGGAATACTGCATCCTTTTGCTAGAGAAGGAGAGGGAAACTTTTATTGCTTACATAATACAAGTCATGGAGCATTTCTACTTTCTGGTTTGCTAGTCTAGATCTAGAATCATTCCCAGAGAGCTGGCAGGAGACTGTGGCAGAGGTATGACAGATCCCATAAGGGAAACTAAACAATTCTTTCCACTTGCGAACTACCAGTGGGTTTCTTCAGCTATACTGTTAGTACAGAGGATAAGATTTTTCACTGCCAAAACATGTAATTTTAAAATAAGTAATAACCCCCCCTATATATCTTTACTATCTGTGGTAGAGTTCATTTTTACTATGTTCATTTTTACATCTCTTTTCTTTGGACTTTAAAAACCCCAAAGATCAGATATACAGGGAAATGTCAACAATGTTACTTATTTTTAAAATAAAATTCTGGAAGAAGCAAAGTTCATATAATATGTTATTTTAACAACCAAACTGAGACAATTATTAGCATTTTGAAGAGAAGGGATGTAAAAATTATTGTTGCTTTATAGAAAAGCTTAATGAGGTTTTCTATACTGCTTTTATTGTATTTTCTTATAACAAATGCTTGAAATAGCTTCCAGAAAACATTCAACAGATATTTACTTCCCAACAATAGATGACTCTAACAAAGCATATAAAAGCCTCTCATTCTTTTCCTGTATGTTTGAACTTCAGCAGTATGACCAAATGACAATAATGAATCGACATTTCTACAAAAGCAAAGCAGCAGATAGTTTGCAGATGTCAGACATGAATGGATGAAAAGGAGGAAAATCTTCTTAGAAAAATAACTGGACGAGGAATAAATGGAGGTGATATTAAAAGTATTATATATAATGCTGCTTAAAACTGTATGATGCCAAATGTTCATTTGTAGCAAACCATACCACATTGATTGTATTTACAGTTCCTATGGATGAACTTGATAAATGCCCATAGATAATTCAAGCATTAGCAATGTCTTGCTCCATCACGTCAAAACCAAGTAATTCTAATTAGTGTTCTATGAAGCATATAAAATCCATGGAGTTTATGGGAAAACAACAGAGTGGATCATTTGTGTAGCTTCTCTCTAGAGAGGTACAGACTGTCTCTTGTCTGTGAGGAAGAGAACAGCAAAAGGGTGAATTCACATACATGCTTGTATGGCACAGAGAAATGGTGGGTATTTTTACTCCAACATTTCCCTTTCTTCATGCATCTGAAGTAAAATGTCTGTCTGTTTGCTTTTTCCACTACTGATAAAATGCAAAAGAGTTTGCAATAATCACACTCGCAAAATCTCAGAAGGGAAATCTGGGACAAAAAACTCATGCCATGTTGATTCAAGGCAGCATTTTAAAATCTATTCAATGGATTTAAATACAATACAGAAAACTGTTAAATGGTTCAACATCTGTATCAGAAGAATAACAAATGCCATTGTTCATTATTCAGCCTATACACATCTGTAGCAATGCCAAGCAAAACATATCCATGATATCTCTGGTCACATTTGCAACAAACAGCAGTGTGGCAGGAATTGTAGCTCCACAGAATTTCTCCACTGCATTTAATGTAAGCTAATGGGAATGGCTTGGAAACTTTTTAACACTGACTTGCCTATTAAGCCTTTCAGTAATTTAAATAACAATCTTCAGCAGCCCCAAATTTCATTAATCCTCTGAAGACAGAATTACTGACCAAAACAACGAATATAACAGCTTTTCATTTGACTACATATGAGAGAAAAGCAATATCCATTATAAAAAGCAAATTAATCAAAAAGCAAATGCAGTCTCCATAATTGTAAATGCTGAATGTCACCCAAGGTAACTAAAATACAAGTGTCTAGGCTGTTACGTCATCATAGAATGATTTTGTAACTCCTCACATCTTGGAATACCTTTTTTCATGACCGCACATACTCCAAATCAGAAAAACAAGGGTAGATACGTTCTGTAGTTTAAATTCTGCCTGAGACTGCTTTGCTCAAGTCTGATAACTATGTGATAACAGAATATTTATAAAAAAATGAACAGCTAAGCTGGTAGTAGGAAAAGTTTTTCACAGCAAAATTTATCAATAGGCTATCTGAAAGTACATAGCACTATTATTATAGCACAGTAGATGGTCACTGGAGAAAGAGAAGGATATTTTTTTTGTGTGGAGAAGTCCAGGAAAAGCCGTAATATTACAGTGGGCAAAGAGGAAGCACTGAATGACAGAAATTACTCCACTGACAAAGCATAAGTTATCATACGGCTATACTGACAAGTCATTACAATTCAAATATAGATCTAAAAAAAAAAAAAGGCAGAAAAAAAATCACTGTCAGATTTTAGATAACTGACTGATCAGAAATAGGATTACTTTGAGATGTAATTTATTCAGAATGAAACTCTGAGTTTACTCCTGAAGGAGATCTATCAGAGATTCAATTCCATTACTCAAATTTGAGTTAGGTGAATAAGGGACTCTTCAGTTTGATGCTTGAATTAAAGTGATCAGATCAATCAGAAATATTTTGTTAGGCCTAAAATTAAATATTACTTTAATTGAAGAATTATTTACTGCGTTAACCTTATTTTTAGAATTAGAAAAAGTATCACCACTTGGAAAAGTCAATCTCATTTGCAAAACTTGAAAGCAATCATTAGCCACTTAAAAAGATAAATTACCAGGTTTAGTAGCTAAAGTTTCTTAGATTAACTGCACATGAATTGGAAAACAGAAAATAAACTCGAAAGAAAGATGCAGCTTTAGATACTGCGCATTTTTTCCCTTCTTTCCATCCACAGAAGTGCTTCCCAAATTACAGACTCAAGCCTTGGCTGGAAAGGGTTTCTGGAGGTTTTCTTTCACTGCCTTCTGTTTGTGACAGACACAAACGCCAGCGTTAGAGATATGGAATTGTCAATTCCCTGTTCATGGAAACGTTTAATGAATTTATGTAGAAAATATAGAGCTCAGTCTTTAGGAAAAGAGGTATTCATAATTTTAATTACATATATTTTTTCTGAGGTGCTAGAGGGAAAGAGGTCCTACAGACTTTCTTCCATTTTGTATTGACCACAGACATAGCCACCACAGAAATTACTAATAAAAATGTGAAAAAAACCCTTAGCGTGTAAACTACTTCTGTTGGAAACTGCCATTTCTGCTTATTGTCATGGGAAAAAAAGAGTTTACAAACTCCGAAAATATTAAAGGGCTTCATATATAAATTACTTCAAAATAAATCTTTACTAATAAACTATATTTTATGGAGGTTTTGAAGGGAAAATTTTCAGAAACATTCAATTACAGGAACTTGAGGCAGCTCAAGAACCTCAGAGAATGCATTCTTTTTAAAATCTCCTAGTGGTTTAAATTTTTTTTAGCAAGAGCCTATTGAATTTCAGTAGATTACCTCAGTTTTCATCTCTTAACTTTCAAAATAAGTGCAAAACAACGCATCTCATTTTTACACACTATAAATGGCAGCAAAAGCAAAGAGAACAAAGAGAAAACAATTCTTCAAGCTCATGGCTTCCATACTTTACTTTTCCTTGATTGAGGTGTAATCCAGTCCACGAATTCAAAGCAGGACATGAAGAAGTGATTATGCCTGAATTTAGTGAATCCCGCCCTGATAGACTATTTATTTCAAAGATGAAAGATTAAGTTTTTGAAGGGCTATTCTATTTAAACAGGATTTTTAATCAAATTATGACCATAATATTTTTTGCATGCTCAGTGATAGGACAGGCAAGATGCCACAGAAAGACAACAACAACATATTTGTTTTCTTTTTCCATATTCAGATGGAGTATGCAAACCAAACTGGCTTTTAATTCACCACTGTACATAGGAGTCCAAAAAATACTACTCTCTCTCATCAAGCACGAACTGATGAATAATAAAATTATCCTTCCTTTCAACCATGGAATGAAGAAACAAAGGCAAATAAAAACCACATGTTAAGCTGTCACGTAAAAACTTTCTATTTCTATTTTACATCTTCTGTGTAAGTTCTATGATTTTTATGAGTGGGTTCCAAATTTGCTAAATGAAATCTCCAGTCTTCAATGTTTTAAAATAATCACTTACTAGAAATTTTCATTGTGCTAATGTTTGTTTCCATGGAAACAGGAATGAAAGCAGACGCTGCTGTTAAAAGAATTAGAATTCTCTCCCACAAATGAAAGACTTAAAAATAATAATATATCAATAAAACAATTGTCAGAATATGTATTTTCTCATTTTGCAAAAGCAGAGCTTGAGCTTACATTCACTGGAGTTAATAGGGCTATAACTTTTGATTACAATAAGCCTAAATCACTAAGAACATATTACTGAGTTAAAAAACCTGATTGAAAGATTATTCAGTTAAATAGATAATTTTCTGATGAACTTTTAAATCAAATTCAGCAGGTGAATGTCAGATGAAGCCTTTTTTAGAAATATTACAATGAAGAATTATGAGCCAAAAACATAAAACAATAGATACTAAGGAGTATTACTATTTACATAATTTCTAATACTGTTGTTTAATTTTCTTGAAAGTGAATTACTTCCATTAAAACCTGACTGGAAGTTTTTTTACAATTAGTCAGATACAGTTCTATGCTCTAGCCAAATGGCAATGGAATCTGTGGACATCCTAGCTGCATATATCTGAACTTAATATTCTACAGCATTTTCTTAGTGAGATGTTCAGTCTAGAGAACTCACATCTGGCCTATGGTTGGAAGGAGAGTTTTGCACTCTTCTGTGAGGGTAAAACTTCCTCATAAAGCTCAAAATACACTGACCTATTTTCTTATGCTTACAATTTTTACCCTACACAGAAGAGAATTCTGATAGATAAACCTTTATTACCATGGAATGACTTTACAAACATGCAGGTATTTTTAATATGCTTTTATAAAACATCGTTTTAGCCAACCTACCACTTACATCACAGCTCCATATATTTTGATCAAGTCTACAAGAAAATGACTGCCAGTACTTATTCCTAAGAGACTGTTTTCGCTAGTATGCTGACCTATTCATTATGAATTTCATTAAAATTCTGAAATAAAGCATCTTAAATCTTTTCATTCACAACGTATGCATCTACCACAACCACCTTGTGTTTTACTCTCCCAGAAAACCAAACCATTGAAAAAGGTTTCTTCCTCTGCAATGCATCATGAATCAAAAAAATAGTTAACTTCTCAGCGTTTTATCTTATTTCCCTGTTTTGTCTTTTTGTTTGACCAAAGAAGCAGTCTAGTCCTTTGAAGAAACTTGACAGTGGACAAGTACAATTGTCTACATTAGGAACTTAACTCTCGTAATTTCAGTTCTACATATTTTCTGCTGTAATTAAAATCACCACCATTTAAAACTATGGCATGTTTATATTTGTCCCAAGTAATTAAATTTTGTGAGATTGCAACATTAAAGTGCCATTTATGAACCAACTAAGAATCCCTTAATTTTGATATTAGGTTGGTTTATTTTTAATTTTTTGCATTGTATGAAATTCCAAGCCTAGAAGGTTAGTTTAGCTGCATTCTGTTCTGGCGCTTTTCTTACCACTAGATGGTATGAAATTCTTTAGATATCATATGGCTGTTTCAAGCATCTGATCCATTTTTTTTTCTGTCTGTAAAGTTGATTGTCAGGTACCACATAACTGTATTGATTTTTGTTGCCTTCCCACTCTGTTCTTTCTGTGCTATTTCTTCCCATTGATTTCTTCTTCTAAATAGTGCTAATCAAAACAGGTAAGCATTTTTCATTTCCCAAACTACATGTAAATTATAATATATTTTTTTAAAAAGTACTACCACTGTCACAATTAATTAACAATTACTTTCAATTTGAGAACATTTCAGGTCAAATAAGGAGAAATGTTTGGAATAAAGTCTTTACAAAAAGGACCACAGATATAAAAATGTTAAAGCTTTGTCATCTGGTGCAAGATCCACTATGCTTTAATACAGGATATAAACCTACAACCCTGACTCTAACATGTACTTTTGCAGGACAAGGGTGCAGATGGAAGGAAATCTTGCAATGAACATGTGTGTTTTCAGAATTGTGGGGTTTACTCTACTTCATGTATTTCACTGGCATATTTCTGCTTCCACTCCATGTGATGAACAAGCAACAGGAGAAAACATGAGAGCTTTCTTCTCCCTAAGGCAATTACAGGGCAATTCTGCCAAAAAATCTGTAGCTGCATTTTGTTTTGATACAACATTTTATTTAGTCATAACTGTATTTTGCAAATCTGTGTTTTGCCTTTAGGTCAGCAGTACTCCTATGACCAAAGCTCTGTCATACATCTATCATTAGACTTCTGATGACATCTATATCGACCTTGGACTCCCCATTCAGTTTATCCTCTGTCCTTGCATCTTATTTTGTTGCTAATTACAGACGCTCTCATATTTTTTGTTAGTTTGAATTGTACATGCCTTCTTTTCCCACTCCTGGTGGTGCCTTTTTTGTAAAACAGAAACAAAGTTGCAATCTATTCAAATTCAGAAGGCAAGTTTCTATCTTGTGGAAAGGAGTCTTAACTCCCATATTGTAGTTTATTTGCTATCATCATACTCAGTGTCTCAGAGTTCATAGCCAGAGTGTTAAAATGTCCTATCAGTAGAAGATACTTATTTTAAAATGGTTTATAAACAACATCTCAGTCTCAACCACTCACTGCTTTGCCACATTTCACCAGCAGCTCCTCTGGATCCTGAGCTCCAAGAGCAAATGTCATAACACAGCATTGGCACAGACACCACTCAATGTCTGCCACAGCTTTGGATGCCCAGAGGTGACTTCCCAGTGACTTCCAACACCACCACTGAGTCCCCCCTGCTCACTCGGGAGGTGAAGCAGCCACAAGTGCCCTGTAGTCTAAAACGTCTCGCATGAACTGAGATCAGATTAATCTTGCCTCTTCCATTGCAGTAGAGCTACTGTAGGACCACTGGTCCCACCATCTGGGAGAAAACATTCCCACTACCTTTCAGTTTCAGTGTGATAAGATATGGCACTTACTCAGTAGCATTGCTGCACTGGATTCCTACACATCCTCGTTTCCCATTTTGGTACATGAACAATAACATCCAATGCTTTGCAAGGACCAGAAAAGTTATCCCCAACGAATAAAAGACAAGCTCAGGATGTTCAAGCTCTAATTTTAGCTTCCTTTTAGAACTTTACCACAACATATTCATAGTTCCATATAATCTTTGCTTACCAGAACACATAAAAGAAGGAAACAGCTGGCTGAAATAATTCACCCGGATATTATGATTTTCCTTATTTATGTGGGTTTTTTTGTTTCCTTTTGCTTCACAGTTAAGCCGTTGACACATTCTATATATGCTGCTTTAAACTTACTTCTCACATCTCACCATTTCAGCCATGTTAGTTTTACTGTTATTTCATCAAGAAAGAGTGGAAATTCTGACCACTTCTTCTAGCCTGTCCATCCACATATTTAACCCAACCATTATCCACTACTCCGTCTATTTCAGAGTTCTGCATCTTCATTTTGTTACACAAATTTTAACCTGTCTTTGCCAGATAAAACATTTTCTGTGCTTCCCACACCTTCTCTTATGTTCAAATCCCAGACACTTCTTTCTGTGACACTTCATCATTCACCTCTAACAGGGGCTCCATACAAGGAAGGAAGCTGTCAACAGTTGACATGCTGCTTATTTATAACTAAGCATGTTAAAGCATGTTACTGTTTCAGTGTGTTTCCGAAGTCTTCACTGAGGTTGTTAATCATATAAATCAGTAGCAGGACTAATTTAAATAAGAGTAAGCCAGCCAGAAATTTAAATTTTCATTTTAGCAGACTGCTAAGTGACATACATATTGGATGAAAAATAACTTCAGCATTGTTTTTCTGAAGGACACAATGAGAATATTAATTCTTTCCACCATACCTTAAATAACTGTAATGGGAGCATAATTATATTTCATGTAGAGTGTTACATCTCGGTATTTTTTCCTTCCCTTAGATATACCCAGTAGGATAGGAACATCTTAGATAATTGCATAAAAGAAAGGACAGTCATATACAGATCATATTTTTTGTTACTTTTGCAAGACCCACACTGATAGACAAATGCTGTATGTTTTCCTAGGAATACATAAGAGCAGCACCAGTGAATTTACGCAAGCAACGTTTCAAGACTGCCAACAATGAAGCATCAGTCAAACTGCACTGTATTTATGAATAAGCCTGTAATGTTATATTATAATGAATCTGTTTGACATTCAGCGGTGTGATGCAGTGCACAGTAATCATAATAATGCAGTGCATGGCTGTAGCTCATTATATGCATATGGAAGACACCAATGTCTTTAGGATGGACATTAACTCAAGGTAGGAGGAGAAAGACAGAAAGAACTCAAGGAATGTAAGAAAGTCCTCATCTCAAAGTCTGATGGTATTCTGAGGATCTATATATTCAATATACACATACACACAAACACTGTTAATGCAGCAGAGAGAAAATCTGGAATTAGAAGCAAGCCTTTCTTTTTCTTTTTTTTTTTTTTTTTTTTTTTTTTTTTTTTTTCTTTTTAGAAAATATATAGCACATTTTGTTTGTGATTTCTTGGGGTTTTGGTGGACAACTGGGAATTTATTTTAATTTAAAAGAAAAACTATTTATTGTCAATAATTCCGATGGATTTAAGAAAAAAAAAAGAATGAGATCCCTTTCTAGAAGTTCCCCTTTCTCCCCAACTCAGCGGATGGACTTGTTCTTCAAATTAATTAGAAGGAAAGTCCTATAAGGAATACAACTGGTCTCAGTAATGTCTGCCTTACACCACATTGCTTGATTTTCCATTTCTTTGTTTCTTGAGGTCCAGATTTTTTTTTTGTCTGTGCAATGGAGAGATTAATTTGAAGAATAGAAAAAAGAGATTCTTCAGTTTTAGCAATGCTACTCTTAGTACTATGTTGCACACATGATCTGATAACATTATTCTTATTCCCCTCCAGACTTTGAGTCATTATGGCATTTTCTTCCCTTCTTGCAAGTCTATAGTGCACAGCGCAGCCCCATTTCATGATGTGTTAAACAAAACACAACAAAGAAATAAAGAAGGGGTCAATAGAAGCTGTTAGCTACAAACACATTACAGGCAATATACAACACCAGCGGTTGAATATTGACCTCAGGGCATTAACTCTAGATTGGCATGCCATGCTACAGCACATGAACACATAGTCATCTTTACAACACAGAGCGGAATTTAAGAGACTCACATAATTGCCTGCGAGAAGGTACAGGAGCACTTCCAAATGCTGTGCCCTGTAAATAAAACACATTTTTTTTTTTTGGAGCAAAGGATGTCAGATTAACAGCAGCAGCAAATGAAAAAAAATGACAGGACATGAAGAAAATGAAGGCAGTGAATCGAAATAGAGACTGTTTAGATAGAGGAGTTCATTACCACTGAAGAACTGCAGTTCCTATTTTCAGATAAACATAAATTATAGTGTAGAACGTTCTATGAGTAATCCACCCATCAATGAACTCAATGAACCAAAAAGAGAGAAAAGAGAAAGAAAGAAGACAGGAAAAAAGTATCAGCATAAGAGAGTCATGCTTACACTTGTCAAAAATTAAATTTGATGGAAAGGACAATGTACAGAGTATATATATTAATATGAATTCTTTCACAATAATAAGAAGGCTCACTGACACCAATGTCTTAGCTGATACTGTCACTGTTTGAAGGTACATTTCAAACACGTAGGAAGGAGAGTGAGTGCAGTACTGTTTGGTTCCTGCCACTTCCTCCTCATCTTGTCTCTGTAATTCTTTAACGTGTCCTCACTGGGTCAGTTTTATGCCGGCTGACAGGAAGCAGCTCTATTAAATCTCCAATCAATACATACAGTATGCTTTTCCAATAGAGTGCTTCATCTTTTGTGCATTATGCCAGCAATTACCACACATCTCTGAAATATCAACGGTGCATGAAAATAAAACATGAATCAAATACCAAGCAAGTCATATCAGTTAGGAACTGTAGGCAAATATCTTCCCAGTGTGATCCCCTATTCCCACAATCTTCCTCATCATACCTGCCCACTCCCCCCCAACCCAACAAACCAATCCCAGAGAAACAAACTAATAACATAAAGAAAGAAGATGACTAGGTAAACTCTCGAGTATAAAATTTGAAAAGCACTGTTAAACTACGTTGTCTCATTCTGAATCCAGATCATGAATCAGAGCTTTGCTTTGAGTTTGTGTCCAAGACTGCATCCTTCTTCCCAATGTAAAAGGGCATACAGATCATTTGGACTGGGTAGTCAAGGATGACTAATCACAGTAATTATTTAGATTGGAAGTACTGTCTTAAAAAAAAAAGATCAAACACCTGAAACTTATGAGACTTGAGTGGATGTTGGCTTCTATTTTGACTTCCATCATCTTTCTGAAGTCAAGGCTGGGAATTGATTTACCAGACATTTAGAAAGGGCTAGGCATTGGTTCTTGGGGATAATTTTCTCTTTCAGGTCTAGTGAAATTCCATTTTCCTTTGTCTAAGATGAGTGAAGCATATATATGCATATCTAGAAAGCCCTGTAGAAGAGCCACCTTTACATCACTGATTCCCATACCACATTTTTAAGGAAAATTAGAATAATTAGGATTATTCTGCACTTAGGTATCATGGCTGTGCCACTGAGACCATGGCTGGCTATTCTGTGGCCACATCCAGTGCAGGGTAGCTCTGCAGAAACAATTTGTCTCACTACACCCCAAGCTTGTCACTCCAAGATTCCTTCCTGAAACTGCAGTAAGAGGTCACAGTCATGGCAACATGGAGCCAAAGGAGCAAGCTGGAGTTAACTTTTGCTGGGCCAGCTAAAGTGGCTGCATCTCTTGTTTTCTTGGCTGCACCTCTGGTTTTCAGGCTGCAGGAAAGGCAGTAAGCTCTTCTATTTATCAGGAAAACATGCAAACAGGCAGTGTGCTCAAAGCCCTTTCCTTCAGGGTAGGCAGTGCCCTGAAAGTGTACTATCCTCCAGTTCCATTGTTTCTTATGGAGTTATTTCAGCATTGCCAAAGCCCATCTTTATCTCCAGCTAACTTCTCAGAGTAGCCAAAGGACAAATAGTTTGGGTACCAAATTCAGTTGTACATTTAGCACTTAAGACGAGTTCTTCAGTGGCTGCTAAGGCTGTACCCATTATTTCCAGTACTTAAATCTTTCAAAAACAAAATACAGTTATTTGAGATACTAAGAATAATTATCTAAGCCAAAGCTAGAAATACTGAAGAAAACACAT
The DNA here is from genome assembly GCA_013397775.1 of Eulacestoma nigropectus. Classification (NCBI taxonomy): domain Eukaryota; kingdom Metazoa; phylum Chordata; class Aves; order Passeriformes; genus Eulacestoma; species Eulacestoma nigropectus. Next base: position 2,671,861 of record VZTE01000262.1, read on the forward strand.
TGTGTAAGGGCAGTACTACTGTCTCCTCATTCTCCCAATTCTAAGTTATTCCGGGATGCTTAAAGGCAGCTTTCTAGAAAAGCTGAGGTACGCAGTGGTACCTTACATTAAGGTACCTCCTAAAAGTAAGTTTTCAGAAGATCATTTAAGGACATTGAAATGATTTTTGAAATCATATACACAAAACAAAAAGCACAAAGTAAATTGGTCTGACAATGGTTAAAAGACTGCTTGCTTATTTAGCCAGAAGGAGGTTTTTTCTATAATTTGAATGTTTAGCATCTACATTGTACCCTCCATGAATCAAAAAGAAAACCTTTACGCAGCCTCAACTTCCACGAATCCATCAACCAAAGAATTGGGAACTTAATTATTCATTGCTGGTTACTATCATCACTCCTGACACAAATTATGTATTTCTAATTACATAATGCTCCTTTGAAAAGCAAGATGCCAATGAATTTGACTGCATTGCTTTTTTCACATTTCTGATTTCCAGAGTAATTGGTCTTCTTAGGGGAAAGGATATAAACCTTTATCTTTTAACCAGGCCTTCCTTTCCTTTTGTCTGCGCATACTCCAGAAATAAACGTTTTCCTTCAGTATCATCTGGCCCAATAATAAAGAGTGTTTTTTAAAATCTAAGTCAGGTTTCAGACGTTCTCCAGAGAAAATACAGGCCCTGCTAGAACTCATGGTAGTTCAACAGTTTCAATCACATATAACTCTTTTTCTGTACTCTCTGTGTGGTATAATGCTTAATCCTAAAGGTATCTAGGCTTCCATGACAGTTTCAGTGGTAAATGCTATACTAAGTTTTCCAAGTCCTGTGATTCATAGAGATGTAGAGCCTTAAACAAAGATAATGTTACCTATAAAGTAGAGGCATTGTAGATGACTAGTTACCTTGTAGTTACTAAGTTAATGGTTTAAAATAGTTAGCACATTCATCTGAAGTTCTAACTGGTGAACCCTTCCCCACTTTTTTGCTTCGCAATTTTAACCAAGAGATCAAATACACAACAGCATCTCTCAAATGACACTGATTTTCAAACACTTTAAAGGTATTTTTGAACATACATGTGAGGAGAAAACAGATATCAGTACCTGACAAGCTGGAGCTCAGGAATCTATCAAGATCTGGAAGCCTCTGAAAGTGTCAGGATGCCTCATTTATAACACCTGGCCTATTCAGAAGCCCAATGAGGGCAGTTTTTAGGACTGCTTTGCATGTGAACACAGTATGACAAGAAAACACATCCTGTTCCGGTCTTGCTTCCTGCCTACATCTTATAGCCTTTGTCACAAATATATTGAGATTTCAGTCTGAAGTGCTTGCTGCCCTTGGGAGGGCCAGAGTGGCTTAAGGCTTAAGTACTATGTGGAATCAGATTAATTTATTTAATATTTACCATAGCATCAGATGCTGAACCAAGCACCAACCAGCTAATTAACTCATGCTTAGGATAGATTCCCATGTTCCCAGTGAAAGAAGGGCATAGACTAATTTTTCTATATGTTCCTGTGCTATGTTATTCAGTGCTACAGTCTCTGTTCCTCAAAAGGGAAAAGTAAGAGAAGCTCTTATTTTATCTTTTCTGCCTTCATATAACATATCTGCAACATCCCCTCATTGTTAATGCAGGAACGTTTGATTACCCACGACAGCCCTAAAATTAACGTGGATTTTATGCACCAGACAAGCAGATACACAGTTGTTCCGTTTACATTCCTTCAGTCAGTCATTTCTAATTTCTTTTCACTTAGCTTTCAGAAATGCAATCAGAACATTACGAAACTCAGTTCTTTCTGAAAACACTATCAATTTTTAATCTTGTCAAGGTGAGAGTATGACACAGTTTCTGTCAGAAGTCACAGTTAAGTATTCACTGAAAACTCCAATGAACTCTGCAAGGGAATATGGCATTTAGTTCCCACTGCTGTTTTGTTTCTCACATCCTCACGTTGAACAAAACCAGTTACTGTCAGCTTTTCAATGTAATGACTAAAAACACCAACCAGTCTACATATTTATGACTGTAGCTATTTTGGGACAACAGCAGCAAGGAAATCCAAATGAAAAAGGTTCTTAATTCCACCTGTTCAACAAAGCAAAACATCCAAGTATGTATCAGTTAGCTGTTCAAAGGAAGCTTTTCACTAAAAATACTTTACCAATTGCCTGTGTTTCCTACATCTGTCTGAACTCCAAAGTTAGGATTTCACCTGTTATTAACTGAATATAGTGACTGAAGTCCTCTGGGTTCACCTTGAGCAACTGGAAAATCTGAGTATTGCAATATATGAAACAATCAAATCAATACAGCTAAATACCCCCTCTGCAGCATAACTACACGAATATTGTTGTTCTTTTTTTGTCACTTTCTATGAGGTATCTCCACAAAGATATGTATTGACAACAGACCAATCAATGCCAGAAATAAATAGAAGAGCTCGCTACCCATCAAATGAATGTTTTTCCAATAAATGTCCTCTATTCCCTTAGAGCACAAACCCACCTGCTACATGGTTACAAGGTAGATTAAAAAAAAAAATAGATGCTCCCCCTAAACAACCCAAAACCTCTAAACCATCCCAACCTCATGTTATGATTTTAAAAGAGGGTAACTCATGATACGCAACATTTTCCCTAGAAGTTTCCCTAGCACATAGCACTCTGACATGAACTTATCCCTTTTTTCTCATCACAGAAATCATACCAATACCACAGAGTGTTTCAGAACACTACTAAGAAAAAAACTCCACAGTCTTAGAAGACAGGCTATACTGAAATCTTAGTTATTACCACATTAATAAAAAAGTTCAACTGATCTCACAAGTGTTCAGAAAGATAATTCCACAACAGTACATGATGGCAAAATACCACTGTAAGATTTCCTAGAGACAGAAAAACTTGCTGTATCACTCCTACATTCTCCTGTAAGAGCAGAGTATGTTTCTTTCATAGAGTAAATATTAAAATGGTAAGATGTGCTTCAGTGTGATGGCTTTCACTTGTATTACACTGCACTTCATCAGTTGAGTCTATCAAAGAAGTGACACACAAAGCAGTGTGCTGCTACTCCGAGCTCAGGACTGAGTTCAGGAAAGGCTGCCTTGGATCTACTACTTTTCCAATGCAGTATCACTCTTAAAAGGTTTTATATATGTAAGTTAATTCAATGTAATGACATCAGCATGTCTTCAGATATGGTGCCATCAGATTCTAAAAGATGCAGACTTCTATCAACCTCAGGTTCTTTCTTCAAAGTTTCAGTTTTGGTGCAACAAACTTATTCATGAACACCTTCTTGATTGTTGGATTTTACTGTACACGCTCAACCTGCGCTCATTTTGGTTTCAAGATTTTTACCACCTTGATAGAAAAATCTGCTTTTTGTCACATGACCTAATTTTGTGTGAGCTGATTCAATGGGACTACGTCAGTTAGCTTAGCTTTGCCCTGTTTTCTACCTGAAATTCATACACTATCTTTTAGTCTTCATTCCAGTTCTAATTTAAAAAAAATCCCATTTATATTTTACTTCTAAAAAATCCCATTTAAATTTTTTTTCTTAAAAATTCCCAATTAAAATTTTAAGTGCTGAGACCACTTCTACTTATGTAGAAACCATCCATCCTTCAGGCTCATTTTGACAAGTTGAATACAGAGAGGGGAAGATCTTGAGACTCTGGAAGATATATCATCTGCATAAATATAAATGAAAAATCAGAGTCAAAGCAGTAGTATTAAAGAGGAGCACCAACGCCTTAAAGCCAAGCTCAAACAGAAGAAGAACCCGTTTTCCTTTTAGAAAGATAGGATTAGAAAATGCTAAAAAAACCTCAGGCAAGCACATCCCCCCTCCCCATTATTTTTCACAAACAATTGTTTACAACTTAATCTCTTCTAAAGCATTATCCAACTTTAATAATGGCCAACATTCAGTCTTTACATTCTCTCTGATGAAAAACTGCTTATCATTTGTGTCTTCTCCCTTTATTAGATTTCAGATCGCAATGTGCCTTACCTTTAACAAAAAAACAAGAAAAAAATGTTTTGTTCCTGTGGTGGCCTAAAATAACATAAGGCCTTCATGCAATTCCAAAATATTTAAATGTATATGCAATTGAAGATGAGAGCACATAATCACACACATTTGTTTTCATTTTTTTGAAAGCTACGCCAGGGATGAACAAAATTACTAAAAGAAAATATCCCCAAGAGCAAATGTGACTCCATAGTCTAAAGATATATTAATATAAATATGTTCCTCCTCAAAACACATTCCAAACTGAACTTATAGCTCAATAAGGAAGACATATTTCCATCTTAAAGTTATCAGTAAATATTTTACTAGCAGTCTCTTGGCACATTTTCAATTCTGAATCAACATTTACATGCACTTTTCAGCAATCTGCTTCCACATATAAATGAAGGATCCTAAAATACACTTTCACACCAGAGTTTGGATTGCAATCTCATAAGGCCAAACTACACATACTGCCTTAGATCTAGATACAATCAGATAAGGCAGTAACAGTCTTTCTGGGTACTTATAGCCCTTTACGTGATAGTGATAGGATACATGTTTCAAACGAATAATCCAAGGAATGTTTCCGTACAGCTAGCTTCCCTGTTAATTGAATGTTTCCTTGTACTGCTTCACAAGAAACAAAAACCTGCTCAAGCTAAGGTAGAAATTTCTAATAAATTGTGGATCCCTGCATGTCCCAACATCTGCTGAAATACTGCTCTTACATTTAAAGAAAACTTTTTGTAAACGTAATAGAAAAAGCAAATAGGAGAATACTAACTCATTTGCAGACATCTCATTCACACTACAGATGTTATGTTACATATTTCTTATTCACTTGATCTCCTGATCCTTTCTCCTTTTGGGAGACTTGACTTAAGGGAACTTGAATTTTGCTATCCCTGCCTTCAGTTCTATACAAGTTGTTTTAAAGCCACCCTGCTTTGCTCATTTAAGTTTTTTGTGAACTTGATTTTTCAGGTCTCTTAGGCACTACTGCCTATGACGTCTTTCATTTAAAGCATATCCTCTGTACGCACTTCAGTAAAAGTGTTCCTATTTTAGGGCTGTGCATGGCAAATTCAGACCAAAGTTGCTGGGCAGCCTCAGTACTTAGGCAGCTTCTACCCCTTTTCTCATTCTTCTAAGCCCCTTGCTCCTGCCAAAAGCCACCCTTGTGCTGACAATCTGATCCAGGCTGATCCCATGTATTTAGGTCCTCCTACCTGAACTAAATTTTCCACTAATGGCCACTTTCTGTCTTGTACCTGGTTCATAACTATGAGATCCAACTCTGCAAAGTGAAGTTCAGCCATTGTTTGGCGAAACATAAAGGATCTCTTTAAAAACAACAACAAAAAAGTAATGCATTTACTTACATAATTCAACTTGCTATGTAATTCACTGCATTATATAGCACGTCAATTTGGCATCTATTTTAAGGACAATTAGAGGCTTTCTATGCTATAAATTGCCACATACATTAGACAGTGTGTCACAGACAAATAAAACTCCCCACCATTTTAATTTATTTCATGTCAGAAAAAGAAATACTTTTTGCTGATCTATCTTTAGTACAGGGCTCTAGATGGCTTACGGAGTCCTGCGTACCTCACTACCCCTCAGTGCACTTTACCTTTCCAGGTGGAGGGGATGTCACTCCTTATGTGAACAATCTACCTGGAAGCAACCCCTGTGGGTGAATCTGATACTCTCCAGGAGCAGACACAGTGATTCTGAGACACGGCTACACTGGGCTGGGTTATTTTTTTTTGAAAATTGCTCTTATTTAGCACTAAGTTACTTGCTGCATCAACCATAGCGAAGTTTCTTCACTAGATTCAAAAGGAAGGCAAAAAGACAAAGGATTCTGTTTGTGAAGTTAATTCTTTTCACATCCCATTTTTAGCTATTGTTGTTTTTGCCATACAACTATCTTCAGCTATATACATATGTATTAGAAGTGCACACAGAACATTCAAGAACCACTTCAAAAATACAGATGGTATAGATGTATGCACATCCTACTGGCTGATTATTACACAACCCACATCATTCTAGTTGGAAGAGACCTTTGCTGGTCACATAGTTCCCCCTCCTGCTCAAAGCCCCTTGTCAACAATGAATTTTGACTCAACCACCCCTAAATTAAAAATTCAATAGTGTTAAGGGCAGAGACCACTGGATCATTATATCTAGATCAGAACATAATGCAGCAGTAAATGTTTGTTCAAAGCTTAACTAAATGCCTAGGGATTCATATTCCAATTTTAATTTAATCAGAACGTAATGCTGAAGCACACATTTACAGCTACCTTTTCAGCTCAGCTTGTATTTTCACTAGAGCTCATTTATTTCTAAAAAAAAACCCCTCCGTGGTTTCATAAAAAACTGTTAATGCTAAAAAGAAATATATAATAATGAAAAACTGTGTGCTAGTTTTGGCTGGGGTAGAGTTAATTTTCTTCCCAGTGGCTGGTATGTGTCTGTGTTTTGGATTTGTGCTGAACACAGGGTTGATAATATAGAGATGTTTTTGTTATTGCTGAGCAGGGCTCACACAGAGCCAAGGCCTTTTCTGCTTCTCATACTGCCATGCTGGCAGGGAATTTGGGGGTGCACAGGAAGCTGAAGGGAGACCTATACAGGACAGATGACTCAAACTGACCAAAGGGATATTCCATATCCTATGAATCATGCTCAGAATATAAAGCGGGAGGAAGAAGGAGAAAGTGGAGGACATTTGGAGTAATGGCATTTGTCTTCCCAAGCCACCATTACACGTGGTAGCGCTCTGCTCTGCTGGGGATGGCTGAACCTGCCTGCCCATGGGAAAGAGTGAATGAATTCCTTGTTTTGCTTTGCTTGCATGTGCGGCTTCCGCTTTACCTATTAAACTGTCTTTATCTCAACCCACGAGCTTTCTATCTTTTGCCCTTCTGATTCTCTCCTCGATCCCACTGGTGAGGGAGTGGGTGAGCAGCCATGTGGTTGCTGGCTGGGGTTAAAACATGACAACAAGGTTTGAAATTTGGACTTTTCTCCCTCTTGCAAGCTGCAAATCTATTCACATGCCTAGAATGCTCAGACCTGCAGTGTTTGCTTTGCCACATTATATAAATACTTCCGCAGTTCTGTATACTGTTTCCTGTAATTGTTGCTGTTGGAAATATCCCAGCAAGTCAAACTCATTTTCCTCTTTTTAAGGGGTGAATATGAAGCTGGTACAAATCACCATGAATGTGATTACCAGTGCCAGTTTCAATGTGATTACATTACAGGTTTGACCAAAAGTCACTGGAAGTCTTTCTCATCCCAAAGTATATCCTTGTGTAAGCTCAAATACAGTATAGAGCGCTCTCTGTATCAATTAGTTGTCCACATGAAGGCAGGTACTCACAATCCACAAGGTAGGAGAATAGTTGTAAAAGCTCCTGCTCAATTCCATTAATTTAAAAGTTATTTGTAACAAATAATATAAGTAGCTAACATCAATAACTCATTAATACAAATAACATGACATATTAAACCAAGTTGATGGCTCAATTATGAAAGTAAGGATTATAGTTAAAAAATACCTATAAATAAAAGAAATCATATTATTATACACACAAAGGTGACTGACTGGCAAGAAAGAAAAGGAATGGTTATTAGAAGATGAACAATCTCAGTCATTATAAAAGCAATTGCCATTGAACAATGTTTGATGTCCCCCATGTCAGGACTCCTGGACCTAACTGGTAAATGCTCACATTACAACAAAGCACTGCTGCAGGGGTGTGGGGATGAGATAGGCAAGGAGGGAGAAAACAATATCATCCTTACCCAGTAGAAAAAAAAAATTAAAAAAAAGATTGGCTACAAGCTCTTCTCTTATGCACAAAGCTGAAGCAAACTGTTATTTGAGAAAGATTTTATTGCCGAGATGTATGTTAATTTGTATCACCTTCAAATGCAAGACTTCTTTTTTTTCAGTCTGTTGATTCAGCTTCTTTTCAAAACCAAATTAAAATATAAATAAAACACATCCTACACAAGAAAAGGGACATGATTCTGGATACATCTCATTTCTATTTCTCTTTTACAGGCAGTATGACAAGCTCTCAGAATTTAATTTCAAACTGCCTGGTAGTAAATGTCTTAACTTCTCAGCTCTCAAAGGCAGTTACCTTTTCTGACTATTCTTTTCCTTTAAAAATAAAATATTTTTTTGTTTTCAAAATATGTAGATGGGAGTGTCTTGCCAGTTAAATCTTACAATAATAATAATTATAAAAATCCCAGCAGGAAAATTAAAACCACAAAATTTTTTATGATTCCCATACCTAAACCACAGTCTGATTAATGTGCTCATGTTTTGATCCACTTTTTTCAGCATCTGACCTTTTGAATTGATACAATGAAAAATGATTCTTTGTTGAACAGATAGTCAATCACAAAAGTTTGCTTTAGATTTAGCTTTGGTAACTGTTTTTTTTCTTTGTTTTCATGTAGTTTTACACATATATGACTTAATTTGACCTGTGTTCACCTAAGAAATACAGTATTTCACCTTTTTTGGCATGTCCAGATGCAGATCAGTGATGAGTGGCACCCCTCCAGGGTCTACTGGCACAAGTACTGTTTAATATCTTCATCCAAGGCCTGGACAGTGGGATCCAGTGCACCCCCAGAAGGTTTGCAGAGGACACCAAGCTGAATGGTGTGTTTGACATGCCTGAAGGACAGGATATCATCCAGAGGGATCTGGACAAGCTTGAGAAGTGGGCCCATGGGAATCCCATTTTAACAAGACCAAGTGTTAAGTCCTGCATCTGGGTCAAGACAATCTCGAGTTTCATCCTGGGGGATGAACAGATCCAGAGCAGCCCTGCCCAGAAGGACTTCGGGGTGCTGGTGGATGGGAGACTGGACATACCCCAGCCATGTGCACTCACAGCCCAGAGAGCCAAACACATCCTGGGCTGCATCCAAAGCAGCGCTGCCAGCAGGCGAGGGAGGGGATTCTGCCCTTCTGCTCTGCTCTGGTGAGACCCCACCTGCACGGCTGCATCAGCTCTGGGGTCCCAGCACAGGAAGGACATGGTTTGGGTTCAGAGGAGGGTCACAAAGACGATCAGAGGGATGGAGCACCTCTTATGAGGAAAGGCTGAGAGGGTTGGGGTTGTTCAAGTCTGGAGAAGGGAAAGCTTCAGGGAGACCTTATAGCAGCCTTCCAGTACCTAAGGAGGGCCTGCAAGAAAGGTGGGGACAGATCCCAGCAGGGCCTGTTGCAACAGGAAAAGGGGTAATGGTGTTAAACTGAAGGAAGGTCAATTAGGGTTAGATACAAGGAAGAAGTTTTTTTACAATGATGGTGGTAAAACACCGGCAGAAGTTGCCCACAGAAGTGGTGGATGTCCCCCGCTTGGAAACATTCTTGACGAGGTTGGATGGGGTTCTGAGCAACCAGATCCTGTTGAAGATGTTCCTGCTCATTGCAGGGAATTGGACTAGATGACTTTTAAAGGTCTCTTCCAACCCAAACCATTCTATGATTCTATACAGTATAGGGCTACCCATCAGCTTTTTACAGAAGCATTTTAGCATAGTGTTTCAGTAGCATCTTTGCTGTTTAAGGAACTTATTGCAAAACAAACTCCGAACCCACAACCCAATTGCAGGGAAATACTCTGTTACCAACCTGTGTGGTGCTATTATTATTTTTCTGTTCCTACTTGATTTCATACTTCTTTCAGTGTGAGGGCTGGCACACCTTTCAGACACACAGTCTCTATTTCATTTAAGCTTGTCCCTTCCCCAACCTTTATCCAGAAATAATCAGCTGAACACTATTTTTGCAACCTCTGATATAAAAGCATTTTCAAAACAAGTGAATGCCTTGTAACTACACTAAAACATTCTGAACACAACTCAGTCCCTTGCCTCTGTTGCTTGTCAGATGCCCTGATATCTCGTTAATGCATATTTTCCTAAGAATACCACGCTGCATGCTTCACGCAAAGCATGTGTGGCACAACAAAACCTAATTCGGCACAAAACATTTCTTCCCTCCCACACTCTGCAATTGAATTAATATTTTTATGCAGTCCCAAAATGGAAAAGTCTTTTTAGCACTTAATATATTAAAATTCACTACTATAATTAGATTTGCTGGTATAATTTTCAACTTTTTACTGAATGGACAATAGGATATGAAGAAACAAAAGAGTACCTATTTTAGTAAGTAGATGTATCAATGAAGCATAAAACAAGAGAAAACTATAGGTGGGGACAAAAACGAGGAAACAGAAAAAATGGACAAACCTGGGAGGAGGTGATGGCCTGAGAGTCTGCTTATCAGAATCAGAAACAACACCAAGTCAAGATCTCAGCTGCAGCTTACGGATGATGCAGTGTGGAAATTACTTCTAATAAATGTAGGTTGAAACATGACTGAAAATAAGGCAGATGACGTTTCTACTTTGAACTCCAAACTGCTGCAGACATTTTGGGTTTAGGTTTGGGGATCTTTGCAATTCTCATTTGATTAGAAGTCTGTGCAGCTAGAGGTATTCAAGCTCTCAAGCTGTGCCGAGCCTTCTAACTAAAATTTCATAACTTCCCAAATCATAGGGATAACCACTACAAAACAGAGGGGATTAGATATGGGAAAAAAGAGCAACTATTGGAAGGGAGGTTATTAAACACAGTAGAACTCAAACCTGAGTGACAAGGCAAGAAGTTACAAGGGGTCTTTTGTGAGGGTAGTGTTAGTTACACATTTACATACACGTGGGACTTGATGCCATACCAGCTTTCAGAAGTACCACAAAAATGAGAGCAACATCTGTTTGTTTTCTGTATCACTGACGAGAGTCACCTTGACTTTTCATTATTTTGAACAAAACTGTCCTAGAGTGAGTGTTGTAACAACAAACATGGGTTTTCAAAATGTTTTCCCTCTCCTTTTAGAGAATGTCTACTACAGTGAGAAGGAGGTATTACCTAGAACATGAAGAATAAATGTAGCCATTTGTCTGGGGGTTCAGGGCATATTTTTTCTGTCTCCCAAATTAACAAACATATAAACTAATAAAAAAGAAATTAAAGGGAAAAAACCCTACTCATCCTTTAACTTTCAATATGCTCTACGCCTTAGAACTCAAAAGTTTCTCATTCTAGTACCAACAGTGTATTTGTCATTCCATCAAAGAACTTGTACTTCTGAGTACTTCTTATCAGTATGCATCTCATCAAAACAAGTGTTTATTATTATAAACAAAATCATTATCACTGCAACAACTATTTAAAAGCTGCTAAGACATGATTAACAGTAACTAATGTTACATTTAGAAATCAAACTCTCATTTACATATTACCCACTGTCCTAATGATGTACCTTCAAATAGAGACCCCTTTTTAATAGAATTAGGTTTTTTTGAAGTTAAACTCTTATAATTAAAAAGGCTTATTTCACTACCCACTGAAAAACATATTTGAGAATGAAAAATTATTAGCAATTTTATGGCACACAGGACTTCAATGTTTTGGCACATAACCCCATCATTAGGTTGCAGGGAGAAGAGGTACAGCTCTAACCGTACTTTGAATAAGTTTAAATATTTGTTAACACACACACACGACTTCTCAATGTAGCTCATGTATCCAAGCCTCCCAAACAGAAATATTCTTTTTCTCCAACAGAATATATAATGCATGCTCACACTGCCACTATGCCTTCCTGAGTCAGACATACAGCAGGAAAATTTTACGCTATCCTTGCCTTGAAAAGCTCTTCAGCTTCTTTTGCACTAACTCAAAAAGACTCTGACAGAGAAAAGGCAGAGAATGAGTGGTGAAGAGGTAATACTTGCCAATAACCCAGAATTATTATTAAGCAACCCCTCGCTGCCCTTCACATGGTACCTACAATCACCGAAGGACGGCTGCATGGGAAGACCATCTACAGTGTAGGGACAGGGCAGAAGCAAGCAAGTAGATTCGAAAGTGCTGTTCATTTTCAAATTCTACTAACTTTCAAGACTTCCAAATCTTCACAAAATCCAGGAGAGGTAGAGAAGAGCATAAAAAAAGGAATAAAAAGAAGAATTTTTCATAGCAAGCTGTACCTCTCAAAGCTCAAGATGGCATTAAGATGATTGAAGCATGAAAATGGAGCTCCATCCTACTGTGAAGCACATGCAAAGATATACTAAACAGAAACCTGAATTGCCCAGAAAATAAATGTTACATTGTACACGAAGGCAACTTCAATGACAAAAGCCCCAAAGCCCCAGTAAATATCCATTGCAGGGACCAAAGGAAAAAGCACAAGACAGGTCAAGAAAAGACGAGTCCAAAGGTTTTAAAGATCAGCAAAGAAGCACATCACCCACTCAAATGCAAGCAAGAAAACCAGCAGAAAGCAATCTGAAAGGGAGAATCACATGAGAGTGTTGACCCTGCAGCAACTGATACAGCCAGAATAGACATGAAGAATGAGAACTGAAGAACTGTAGCTCAGGATGTCACCAATTTCCTGTTTTCTTGTGCTTTACAAACATGGATGAGGCCACCAAGGTCTTGCTTAGTGCTCCGACAGAGAACCTGGTCTGTACCCAGGACCAAGAGGTGAAAGGTTAATGTACTGACTTTCTGCACTGGCTTACCACTCCCATACAAACCTTCACAGGTCTCATTTGAATAGCTTTGTGTCTAGCTGAGCTAGTTCTAGTTAAAATGTGCCAAAACCAATTAGTGAATAAAGATGCTGCTATAGCAACGGCTTCTAATTTTCCAATTAGTAATAATTGCTGAAACACCTGCCATAAAACATAAATACATTTGGATTGGGGGTCTCTCTGAAATGAACTTTGCTTTAAAAGTTCTTTTCTTTCTTTCTTTTAAGTTGACCTTTATCATGATAATGAAAGGGAAGAAAGTGCCAGTTCTCTTTTTGCTGTAACATAATACAAATCGACAAAGTATTATTTATTTTTAAGGGAGCCCCAAGAATGTGTCCTAAAGTCTTAAACTAATTAACTACGCTGTGCTTAGAGATTCCCAGGCAGGAAAAAAAGTCCAGATGGCACTCAGTTTACAAGCAGAGCAGTGCAATGAATGCAATATTGAAATACCACCTGTAGGATGCAAATGCTCTGATTCACAGAGGTAAAGGCAAAGCAGTAGCAGCAGTGCCATGGTACATTTAGTGCAGTGGTACACAGCAGTGCCACAGGAAACAACTGTGGCATCAGGCAACACAGAAACGGTTGTGCTCACCCTAGACAGGTTCTGAACTCTGAACATATACTTTTTGCATCTAATTTTGATTATAGCTGTACTGGCCAGTTCCAGTCACAAATGGAAATGGGACTCCCATTTGCTCTCTGTTACACCTAGGAGATTTTTAGCACCCTTTTGTATCAGCCACCACCCACCCACACATTGTCAGTAATCTAATGCTGACTTCCACTCTTAGACAACACCGCATAGGAGTACACATGGTCTTCCAGTACTTCAATTTTCGGTATTTCAAACACTTACCCTCTCTCTCCACCTGTGCAGACACTAAACCCCAGGGCAACTATACAATCAAGTACTTAACAGGTTTCAGTGAGGAAAAAGAAAGTGTGCCAATTTTTCCTCTGCAGTGAAATGTATGGTCATACAACAGCAGAGCATTTCAGCAATTCAGACAGCAAAAGACCAGCCACATACTGATTCCCTGCTTGTAAGAGCCTAAAATCTCCCAGAAGGATTCCCACTTAGGCCTCTTTAGAGACCCTAATCAGAGTGAACATAAGCAGTTAATCAGAAAGGCAAGTTTCCCAACAAACGTAATAAATTCCCAAATGGCCAAGCCCAGCAGCGCTTCTTGAAACAGCAGCAGCAGTAACTGCAGCAAACAGATGTTGTTGTTTCACAAAGATAAGTTTTAACAAACAACGACATGGCTCAAAAATATTATTTCTATATCACAACAGAATTTTAACTTTTTTAATTATTATTATTTGAACAGGAAAGGAGAACAATAGTGATAAAAAACAAACTTAGACTTTTAGCAATGTACACTGCTCGTTGCATTTACATTTGTAAACTGGTTATGCCATCTGTTGGGACCAACAGAAACAATTTGTAGGTTTTTTTTCCGGGGGCTTTTTAGCTCATCAAAAATAAGCTGCTTTTTGTTGTTTAAAAAAAGTAAGTAACTTTCTACAGAAGTGCCCCCTCAGTTACATGCTAGTGCTTCAGAGTTTCAATAACATGTTAACTTCAATAATTTACATAAATCATGCCGCTTTCCCAGTTACTATGCCTGAATTCCAAAGGGACATCTTTGGATAGAGTGACTTACCTAAAAATGACTATTTCATTTGCAAGTCACTCTCCTGTCACCTCTGAAAGGTGCTGTCACAACAACAAATGCATTTTGAGATAATAAAGTTTGTGATAAAGGCTCTTCCAGCATTATGAATTATGCTCACACTCCAAATGCTTAGAAATAAGATAGGCTCCTTTTACCTTACTAAGGTACTTACTTACTGATTTATTTCAGTCTCTGCAGAACTGGCTTTTCATCCTGATAGCACCTTCTAGCACTTCTATAAGCCAAGAGGAACGCGTAGACTAAAAAGCAAACCAACCAAACCTCTGAAGAGCAAACTAACCAAAACTATCCTATTTGTTATTACATAGCAGCAGAATACTCTACACTGTAATTATAGTTTATGACCAGCTTTCCACAGAAGGTCTTCTTCCTGTATTTCTAAATCAGGCAGGAAATTCAGTGTGGTTGAAATGCCAGAAGAACTCCTTCAACCCAACTTTTTTTGGCATATTTTAAAATCATTGTATTTATGAGATTATTTCTGGCTGTAAACGAACAGAAATGTTTTCCAAACCTTCACACTAGTGCAGGACATAAGCCCACTTGCTTTAAGCATCAGTAATCTCATTGACACTGATAAAATTATTCATGCTTTGAAAATTAAGTGATTAAGTATGCTCTTAGATTTTTTTCCTGGGCTGGATCTCTAGGTAATAGGCTTAACACACTGAACAGGCTGTGCACTGCTGTTACATGATGGACTCTGTTCTAAAACAACTCAAGAAGTCAAGCATACTGTTTATCTCTGGTCTTTTTGAGCATGTTATTCTTTCAGGGGGACAAGTATGAATGGTGCTCTCTGAAAATGCCCAGGCTAGCACGAGAATTGAAGGGGGTAGAAGATATGCAATTACTTCACAAAAGAACAGATCTACAAAGAATTGACAACAGGCTACACTGCAGGGAATGAGCTGAGTTAAGGTTTGTACTGTGAATTAAAATTTAATGAGTCCCTGGGCAAGTTTTATCAAAGAAATTGAAGGAAAAAAAAAAAAAAAACCCCAGAAGATTGCTAGATCATGGATTAGCTAAATGAAAATGCTACATATGTTAAAAATAAAATCTATCCAAGACAGAGTGACCTTGAATATTTAGCTATAGCACCAGCCATCAGGAGGTAAAGTATTCTGTTATTTCAATGTAATGATGAATTGGCCGCAGTGAAAAAAAACTACATTGTAAGAGTATTGCCAAATCAGAGTGGCATATTTGTAATATGCGATTTCTGATAATAAGAGATTGCAAATATGCTTTTCTTCTTTATGGAAAAGTTAAAAGGGAACAGCTTTTTCTAAAACAACTAAAATAATCAGTGAAATGTACAAAATTTTTAATAGAATCATTTTTTTCCTTATACCCCCACAGAGATGGTAATCTTTAATTAGATGGGCACCATATCACATCCAACAAACAAATACAACTATCAAGGATAATTATCTAAATGATGGTAAGAGTTCAGTGCACAAAGTGATTTTTTTCCTTTGATAACTACACTAAGGAACTGGTTTTCAGGGCAGAGCAAATAGAATTTATGGGCTGATGCAGATATATCATAGGCATAAAGTGGCCATTTGGACAAAACATTTCAATCAGTTTGTCACAGAAGTAATTCCATTTCCTATTTCCAAGTGATGATAATTTTAAATGTAATTGATAGTAAATTATTTGTGGAGCTAGGAACTAGAGGTCTCAAAATCATAAATATAATAACATTTTTCAACAGTTTTTATTCTATATTAGACATAAATTGA
Organism: Eulacestoma nigropectus; assembly: GCA_013397775.1. Classification (NCBI taxonomy): domain Eukaryota; kingdom Metazoa; phylum Chordata; class Aves; order Passeriformes; genus Eulacestoma; species Eulacestoma nigropectus. The sequence goes on from VZTE01000262.1 coordinate 2,688,021, forward strand.
CACAGAGAACAGTGGAGAACATTCTGTTCCCAACAAACTGAAGTCATCCATGTAAGACATAATCACAGTCCGGATTTCAAGTACCATAATTGCTGACTAAGAACACAGCTACTAAGGAGGAAAAGCATGATCCAATGTCTTCTGAAAGAGCTCACTGAATATTGCACATTTTTCAAAAATAACAGCAAAAATGGCAATTTTACTCTCTTTAAGAGATGTAATGTTCCTCTGTAAAAATGCAGGACAGAAGGCTCTCTATGGCAAGGCAAGAAATTTCAAGAAACTTAATTCTTCTAACTAGGGTCATAATCAAAGGCAAGGCCAGAGGCATAAACCTGTGAGAAGCATTACAGCTTTTCCCCATGACTTGATGGAAGCTGTAGGAGTATCTGACCACACACAGGTCCAGATTAGACAGATCAAGCTCAATCCCCTCTTCTACTCCCCAGCAAGAATCATTTAAGTTGCAACCACATCCTTAGTACCAGCAAGAATTTAAGGCTGTAGAAACATTTTCATAAGAAAAGTATTTCGTGGTTTTAAGGGAAGATCTCTCACAAATTATTATGGAAAAGCAGATTTTAAAAATGTACAGTATAAGTAACAAAGCTGTCAGAATCTTCACTTATTCCACCCTCAAGAGTTTAGTTTTTCTTTAGAAATGAGACCCTAAGGGATTAGCTCCCTTCTGCATTGAACAAATATGGGATTTGAACATTATTGAAGCTACTTTTCTGTTGTATGAACAAGGTATTTACTAAGTGATAGTATAACTAGTTGCCATAACTAGAGAAGAGCAATGCACTGAAAACACCAATCTACAAACAGCATAAAAAAGTAGTAAAGAAAGCAGACATCTTCATAATTTCATGTAAAACATTACCATCAGACTACATCTCTTAAATGCTGTATTTTTTTTTTTTTCCTTCATCTGCACTTACTTGAAATAGCTGAAAAAAATGCTCATTTTTATTTGCTATGAGAACCACGGTTGGTAAGTTAAGACTTCAAGATCCCCATGAGATATGGGCTACTAACAATAGTAACCAAATAGTCTTTCCCTAAAATGATACCATCTCAAGAACAAGAACATATTTACACTTCTCTGTTCAGGACACATATTATCAAGTGAATAAAACTCCCCTAATTCTACTCATTCAATGCTAAAAAAATACTTTTTGATGCAGTCTTCAAAAATCACAAAACACTTAAACATCAATAGAGGCAGTGAATCGTGGCCCTTATCAAAGCAATTTGGGTTTTGGCTTCACTTTTTTCCTTATCCTTCTTTTCATAACAGAGCTGCTAGCAGCTGTCCTTTGCTTCAATAAACTTTTCGGTACATGTTCCCTATCAATCAACACAAACACTTATTAAAGACAAACAAGGTGGAAGAAAATCCATGCAACATGAGAGAAATTCTGATCCAATGATGCCAGCAGCAAAACTTCTATTTCTGCGTGACCAGTGCATCATCTCCAGGCAATTCCCCAGGGAGAGGTAAAGTGATCAAATGGTTTCAGCTCAAGTCAGAAAATGTGCAGAACTGCCAGATTTCAGGTACGACCCCGAGCAAGTCACACAGCTGCTCTCAATTTTCTCATTTGTAACACACAGATAACAAATCTGGCAAATGTACACTGCCATAAAATAGCTAAGCATGACTATTGATTTTTGCCTTATAAAAGGCAACAGTACAGAGCTCAACTTAAGAACACTATATCCCAGAGCTAGTAAGCAGGAGAATCTGGGAGGAGGATGATTGTCTACTTTTATAATTATTGATTTTTATAGGGTACATATCACTTTATTACCTTGACACACTTTAAATGTGGAGCTTCTTAAGGAATTAACAAAACAAATACAAGAAGAAATGGACCTTACATAAATGCCAGTAGCAGATCTGCTTTAAATTACAAAAATGAAAGAAATGCTATTAAGTAGGCTAAATGTCAGAGACTCCTGAGTGTTTAAACTTAATTAGAGGAAGACTTTGTTTTGGTACCATTCTGAATCTAAGAGAATTCATAGTTGTACACCTGCAAAGAACAATCACCACAGATTTCTAAATTCTATAAATGCAAAAAACTGAAAGAGGCCTTTTTGTGTACGTCCTATTGGGGAGATCTGTGAAGTACAGCTGAGCACCCTCATATATGTGTACATATAAAACACAGAAACTACTTCTGGAGTTTCTCCTAAAGGCTAACACAGTTTGGTTCTTAGTTGTTTGCCACCAGGACTTTAGTCCTGCAAGCTCCACTCAGAAGGCCCAGGTGCCCTGTCCACGCAGGAGAGAAAAAGAACTGATCAAGAGAGAAACTTTTTTCCCCACGGAAACTAAGGTATAAATCCACACAAGGATTTCTTTTACAACAGATTTTTTTTTTTAAAGTCTGCTGAAACGTGCTCCTAGCTCCACCCTGTTCCAGCTCCTCAAGGCTCCCAGCCCCGCATCATTTAAATCATGGGCAGAAATTGCCACAGTAGCTGAGCCAGAACCTGGCAAGGAGCAGAGGAAAAAGGAAGGGATCATAACCTTGTTGACCAGCTTTTTCAGGAGAGAAATCATGATGCTGCTACGTACTGGCAAATATAAAACACCTTTATTGCAAAACATCAGAAAAGTTGCTGCAATTACCATACTGATCGTAAAAAATATCAGCAACTCTGACATGTTGTATCTCTCTGTGGCAAGCCAAGGATCAACAGTGTTTGCCACCTCATGGACAAACAGTAAAATACAGACTGTGGGTATATTCATGGCTGGTAGCAACTGGAAGTGGGATTAGAGGCTTTCAGATGAAAATTTGTTCTGTTCAGATGAACACGATTTGTAGTCTTCCACAACAGTACTGAATATTGATCACAGCTACATGCACTTGGATCTAGTGTTTTCAAATCCCTTGCAAGGAAGAGAAAAATTCTGTCTTCCTGAATACACTTGTTTGTTTCAATAGAAGAGGTAGAGTTAATAAGAAATAAGAAAAAGGAAAAAAAAAAGGAGAGGGACCATTATCTAGCCTTCTGGACCAATGATGTTTTTAATGTGCAATTTACAGAGCAAGTTTACTTGCATAGAGCTCAACAGAAGTAAAAATCTATACCAATGCAGAAACTCATTTTCAAATACACAACACCACAACTCATCACAAACTACATTTTTCAGAGAAACTAACATGCATGATTATTGAATATCAGGATAGAGCATGTGGTGAGAGTTCCTCTCCCTCCTCGCACACCAATGTTTAGTAGCACCTTTTTTCTTTCAGTCTAATGTAATTTGTGAGGTGCCAATCAACTGGCTCCAGATTCCCTACCCTTGTCCTAAAAAGTTCCAGAACCTGACCTGCTTCTCATTCCAGTCAGAGACTGCATAGAAAACATATATTCAATCTGTTGCTTTTCTTCTCAATCTGTGACTAGATTCTTTGAAAAATTCCTTGCTAAACAGGGAATTTCTGCCATTTGTCTTAAACGAGGTATTAGCATTAACTAGTTGCTACTGCTGTTAACTACCGTGCTAGGTAAACACCTAGATGAAATATGAAGGCTCAACCTGAGTCTTTAAAAGGCTACTACTCAGAAAAGAATTAATTTGGAATAATTGGAAAGGGATTAGATTAATTTCAAATCTGAATACCACTGTACAGTAAGAATCAAAAAAAATTTAACCATCTACCAATAAACTACACCTTTTCTGAGGCAAACTAAATTGATTCATTAGTCCCTGCCTTATCTAGGGTTCTCCCCCCAAAAACTGTGCAAATGTGTAATTTGGTACAATATTTGAGTCGTATTTTGATTTGTATAAAAACTGGACTAACAGAATTGAGAGCAAGTGAATGTAAACTGACAACTGTACTCTGTGACATAAATTAGCTGGAGTTACTGATTTATTCCCACTTCTAAAACTTCTTACTGAGTATGGTGTTTTTATTTCCCATAATCAGTGGTTTGGTTTGTTCACTTTTTAAGAAGTGCAGTCTGGCTAGATACCGCCCCAGGCAGAGTAATTGTACTTACCAGAGATGGAATAAAAATATCCAATTTAGACTGCAAACTGTCTCTGTCTATAATGCATGTTAAAACGTAAACGAATCTCAGGATCAATAAAACTTAAACCAATTCTTAAACTGAAACTCTGCAGATCTTTTAAACTTATATTTATATTTTGACAGCTCAAGACCCTTGGTTGCACAATTTTCTTTAGCAAGTTTCAGCAGTTTCGAGATGGCTAGTGTGACAAATTCAAGAGATTGTGCTTTCAGCTCTTGCTCAGATTCAGATATGTGGAAGATGGCGCCTTTTTTTTTTTTAAAAAAAAGACCCCTAGTAACTAATAAGGAAGCTTATCCCTTCCTGCTGAAATCATTACTCTAGAGGTTACATTTAGACCTTTCCTGCAGTATTTTTTCATAGAGCACAAGGTATTGCAACTCAGTGATCTTTCCTCCAATTTAAAGGCAAAAACAAGGACGAAATCATAGCAGGACCTGGATCTTGTTTTTAAGTAGAGTTTAATCATAAAAAAAACCCAAAACAGAACAAAAAACCAAACCTACAAACAAAACACTTCATGGAGAAACCCACCAAGAAGAAAGGTGAAACAAATCTAGAGACCTCTTGACAAATTGAATAAAACACCTGCAGGTGAGGAAGTCTGCAGACTTATTCTAATGGAAACAGTATGTAGACAATTGCTCTTTCCCCCCTTATTTTACTCATTTAAGGCCACCTTAATGATGTGGATACATTAACTGAAATAGAAACTCCAGTTCTGAGCACAGCTAAACTATTGGCTATTAATCTTAGTTTCCTCCCTATTCCTCCACTTTCTTTATATATCTCGAGAACCATCTCATTAAAAGACAAAATGAAACCAGACTAGATATATGTGAATCAGTTCAGTTTCTGAGCACTTTTTTCCTCTGAGAACAGAATCCAACAGGCTAACTGGATTTTGTGCCAATTGTATTTACATTATTTACATCTTCACTATAGCTGCTGTCAATTCTACAAATCACTTAGTATTCAAATACTAAAACATTTAAAAGTAACGAAACACACCAATGCAATTACAATGGCCAGCAGAAATACCCCAAATTCCATGTCCATACCATAATGGAAAAAACAAGTCTCCTTACCTGACTCTAAGCTATGGACCCATTTCCTACGGCTGACTCTAGACCAATATTTCTCATAAACTACACATCTCTCCTTCCTTCCCTCCTTTCTTTTACTCCCTCCCTCCTATGGTTTTCTGCAACTTTCATGTCACCAGTATTATTAGTATTAATGCTCTGTCCTCAAATCTACATTTCAGCTCTTGGTAATGCTGGGAATTCCCTTTTTTTTCAGGCTTCACATCTCTTACCCAGACTTAATATGTTACTTTACCCTATCAGAAGGGCTGGGATGGCAAGCCTCTCCTCACTCCCCACTGAAAGCTTTCTGAGATACTGCTCTTAGATTCCCTCTGGTGCAAAAACTATAACTGATCTGATTTAGTTTCTAACCTCTCATCTCTTCAATTTTTCTATCAGCTTCCTTGCTAAACCTTTTGGCTTCTTTTCAGTTTCTTCTATCACATAGCTGCATCTTCCTGCAGCACTAATGTTTGCAGGGTTTTTTGCCAGTCTATTAGAACTACTGATTATACTTAACTTTTTTTTTTCCTCTCAACTGAATGCGACAAGCAGGAAAAAATATCTTAATAAAAATCAGCATAATCACAACAAATTAATCTGAACAGCATTTTTTCCAAGTGAGTTGCCAGCAAAAGTCGAAAAAAGAAGATCACAGTCACAAGCCATCAGCCTGTACTGAAAGCAGAAATAACTGTCTTCCAATCCCATTTTGCAAAGAAACCCACACTAAGTGCTTTCTCATGCACTGAAAAATATAATACCAGGACTGGAGTATATGCTTCCTTTCTGTTTCTAAAACTCTCTGACACACTCTGCAGGTCACAAGGCGTCATGTCATCGTGTTACAGCCTAAGTGGAACAGAGGAAAGTGGATCAGGACCTGAGGGAAGGGAAAGCAGATTGTAAAGACTCTTTGAGTGGGGAAGAGAAATTAATAATAATTTTAGAAAGTAAAATACAGGTACAGCAGCTACAATTCAAGAGTTTGTTTTTCAAAGACCGAACATCCCACCTGCATAGGAATTAAAGGATTTTTAAAAGTTTACCCAAATATATTATTTTACTGCTGAGTTAGGATACTGGCTTTCTTTTCTACGGTCATGTCTCCTTGCCTTGGAGAAGCACTAGGATGGCAAATGAGCCAGAGGTGAGGCAAAAGGGACCAGCATAGTATGGGCACAGAGGCACGTGGAGGAGCACAAGAATGTTTGCCAGAGGAAAGAGGAGGAGGAAGGACATTCTCCAACTGTGAAGGACAGTGACCACATCACAGCGGCTCCCGCCAAAATGCTGACACCAGCCACTTGCAACCCATGACCCTTGTAATTCACTGGTCTGCATAGAGAGCAATTCCTTTGATCTCAGCAGAGCTTCCTGGTGCTCCTCCACCTTTTTAGATGGCTGTACAGTAACAGAATTGAACAGAGAGTCTCTCGTTTTGCCAAGTATGCTACTGATGTCCACTCTCCCATGATCACACTGGCTGGAAAAGGAGGAAAGCCAAAGATGTGCAGTACAATGCCACTCACATGACTTAAAGGTTTGCGTAATGGCAGAGCGAGCAAAGATGGTGAATCAAACTCCAGCACAGATTGATGCTTACATTGGACTAAAGAAAATAGTGAATTTAAGTGTGGAGGGGGAGGGGAAGTAAACCTCATGAAGCAGCCACAACATTCAAATTAATTTTAAACATTTCTGTGGAATAACTTCTGCCTGTAATTTCCAACGCTAGTTAGCACATCGTAGGTGCTGCTAGAGTAAATATGTACTCTCACATGTAGGTGTGAATTTTATGACTACAGGCTATACCTCTGAACCTGCCACTGCTGCTTTCTTGAGAGGAGCTCTCAACTGTGACACCTGGCTCCCTCTATATAAATGTTCCCTTCATATAAATGATGTTTGTTCTACATCTCAACAGGAGCGACTCCCCAGAAACAGGGAACAAAGAAGTCAAAATAGTTCCAATTTCTTTAGCAGTAAAGGAAAAAACTTTCCAACATTTCACTTTACACTTCTACCTTATCCAGGCCCTGAAAAGTAAGCTCTGCTACAAGCAGCAGAGCTGCTTAAAACATACGAGCCCTTAAACTGAACAATCAAGCTGTACAGACATGAGTGGCACCCACTGGATAACCAGTACTGATTTACATTTCAGAAGTGCAAATTTCCAAATGACCAGTTGATATATGCAATTTATAAACATCTATTTTGGCATGACATTTTCTAGATACGAGAACTGCTTTTTATGTCAAAAATACTTTGATGATATCTGCCAAAGAGTGTGATTTCAGTCAAGATATCAGAAAAACTGGTATTAAAAAAGGCAGGTACAGGATTCCTTGTTAAAACCATTTTCCATACATATACTTCTTCCAGAAAGGAAACCTTGGCCATGATGTATCATTTAGAATTTCAGCAGTAAGTTTATTGCAGGACAGTCTTGGATTAAAACAAGTAATAAAAAGTGATATAATGGAAAGTTTGATTCAAGCTTAAATATTGGAGTAATTACCACTGCATTATGCTCTAGAGATGGATGACTGGATAAAGAAGTACAAAAAATGCAAAAGGGCTTTATAAAAAGCCAGCCAAACACTGAAGCTGAAATAAAAAAATCTAAATCTTGCTGAATTACTTGAAAGGACAGAAAACTTATCATTATGGAAGCAAGATAAATCTAAATAGCAAAGATATATTAAAATGGGGTAAATTTGTTTTGGTTTAATTATTTTTCCAGTATTGACAGTTTTGTGAGGTATTTATAATAAAAATACTTTAAAAAAAAAAGGTTGTTTAATTTGAAACAACAGATCATATTCAAATCTTGTCATAATATTTCTTCTTCCCTCCAAGTCCACCATGTCTACATTTTGTAAATATATGTGCAACAAAAATGTCATTTTTTCTGAAGAAGAGAAAGGAGCTTTTAGCAATTAAATTGTATAACAACTAAAACAAATACTTTCAGAGAAGCTTTTCAGGGTATCGGATTTATTATATACTATGCAGCTAGCCTAATTAGACTAATTTGTTAAGCTGACAATCATTTAAGTTGAGATGAGCTAAACAACTTGGTGATTATATTCTTTAATAAAGACGCCTTTTTGTTTGGTTCTCTTGCAGACAAATCCTTACAAAAACAAGCAAGCAGCTGGTAGCTAAATGCTACCTTGTACTACACAGTTGTTTACACCAAACAGCTAGGAAATATAATGTAAACAGTATTTCGAGCATCTACATTCCTACACAGAATTACACACAAAGCCCATATTAATTTTTACAAGAAAAATTATTTGTTTCTATCCACAGAGTTTTTCAATCATTATCCTATGCAGCAATAAAGTTGGCAAGGCAGCACAACCCCTGTTTCGGAAGCACTTTCCCGACCTTTAGTCATGCTGTCCAATCTCAAAACTCACAGATGCTGAGGAAATTTCATGCTTACCTGACTAAGATGGGTTGACAAATGCTATAGTTCCACCCTTTACTATCCATAAAGAACTTTGCAGACTTTACTGTGTCTCTAAACACACTAACCCCTCGAGGCATAGGAAAATGACAACTATAATGTTGTTCATGAATTGTTATTCATAAAAAATTACCAAATTTGGCAGGGAAAAACAAGAACAAAATTAAGGAGCCATGTCTTCTTTTGACTATTTAATAGTCAAGCACCAATGGGTGTGTAACTTAGCAGTGCCACAGTTACATAAGCATACATTTGAACACACATCCAATTCAAAACTCCCACCCTCTGGGAATCTGTGCCCTAGTTTCCCGGTAGCCTACAGCACATGACAAATTTGAAATGGAAATATTTCCCTAATCAGCTAAATCTGGGTCAAAATGTCAACTCGGCTTAGGTCCAAGTCATCGCCACTCATGATCTCTGGGACGGCCATAATGAATATTTGTGCAGCATGAGGGACTCCAGACATTGACCGTGGGGCACAGCCTCCTAACAACGGTCACAAGGGGAAAAGTATATACACACTTTGGTACACTTCCTCTGGAAACTGAGCATCAGGAAAGACACGCTGCACTTGTCTCCACTTGCCCTTGTGCCCTCTGTACAGTAGTTCCTGTTCCGTAAAAAGGCACACTGCAATCATGACTCCTGTTGGGATGCAGCTAATCCGCACAGAAGCACTTTTGCATTGGAACCACAGCAAAGTGAAGGCACTTATTTTTTAGCCAGTCAAATAAGCTACCTTAACTGAGATACATAATGTTTTCAGGTAAAAGACCACTTGCACGGAAGGGTCAGGCACATAACACTTAACAGGAATTGCTCAACTGTACTGAAGAGGAGCGTGGTGATGTCAGCCTAAACTCGGGGGCAAGCAGGTGAGTCTCACTGGCAGATACAGAGTCCCAAACCATCTACAGTCAGCGGGTATTCATATTTTTCAGACTAAGACAGCAAAGACATTATTAGCTGTTCATGTTCACTTACATAGTATTAAAACAAAAGAACATTACACAAGAAAGCAAGGCTTTCACTCTGCAAACTGCCAAAATAAATAGTGATTTATTAACTACTGAGAAAAACTGTGCCCATGCAACTACTGTCTTCAGTGAGTTACACAGAGTAAGAGGACAAAACTAAAGCCAAGTCTTAAAGATAGCTTAACATCTGACTTTACTCGGTTTAGCCAGTTTACACCAGCAGCGTGCCTAGGTCTTTGCTATGACACTTCCATTCCTTTAAATCACTAATGCACAATCTCAACACTAATTTTAGATAATTTTTCTAGTCTGTGAAAAAGCTACATACATTTGATGTGTATGCATACAAGCACATCCATGTATTATAAACACATATTAGAGAAACTCAAGTTGTAATGAGTTCAAAATTGCCTTCCCTTACTTGCAAATAGTTCCCCTTTTGATGTAACTGGCCCATTAACAAAATGCAGATCTACTACAGTAAAACGGTGTTACTTGTCCTGGACGGCACCTTTACATAGTCTGGAAGTAAGACACTTTAACCTATAGAAAGCTGTGCCCTTCACCTAAACCTGATGTTTCTGCAGGTGATACATTTTGTGGGAAGTTATCTTTTGTGGGGGCAATATCTTCTATACCTGAGGCAATGCCCAACCTTATACTGAGAGCAGGCAAGCAGCTCTCCTTAGCTTCAAAGAGCATTGCTTCAGGGCTTAATCACCGGGGATCATTTGAACAGAGGGACATCTGGCACACCTCCCCACAGAGACCAAACAAATCATTTCTAATCTTTCTTTACTGTATCAGGGTCTGGGTCTCATCCAGTGCTAATTTGCAATTTTACTATGCATTCCATCATTTTTACAATACCATGTAGTTAAAATACACAGCTTTACATTTTTTCCAGCAGAGCTTTAAACTGACAAAAGAAAGTTTATTTTTCTAAAGAACACTCACCTAGGACTGCATTGTTTTTAAAAATACATTTGTGCTATTTCTCGGAGTTACTGAATTGTGCAAAACCAAGAGTGTGAAGAATAAACAGAGCAAAATGTGGCAATACAAGATGTATGTTATTTCAGATAATAAAAAGGGTGAAATGAAAAATGATACTCTTAGAAGTACCAGTTCTATAAAAATTTCAAACCATCAATTTTACATAGCAAAATGAACAAAGCAGCTCTACAAGCAAGGCAATTACTTATTTCTCTTTGTACTAAATGCAGAAGAAATGGAATTAAACAGAAACATTGTTTTTTCACTGTGAACATAAAAGCTTCAAGTTTCATATGTGAAAAGACTTCAAGCCTTTTTTCCCCCTTTAATTATTTTATAATTGTTCTACTCTCGCTTTTCATCTGAATCCCACCAAGGGGCCACTGTGGTGGAGATAAACAGGTGAAGCTTTGACTAGGATAAAATCCATTACATTTCATTTGAAAGATGAAGAGGTAGAAAGAAAATAAAACCCTCTGAGAAGTTTATCGCAATGCATCTGTGTCAAGCAGGGTAGGAAATACGACTGTATCACCCAGCTGTGCTAGGCAGAGGATCATAAACCAATCTGAGATCCTATCTCCTAGTTTCATCTGTTAGCATATGTCCTGTTTTTCAGGGAATAACCTAATACAATATTAATTAGAGGCAATAAATTGTACAAGTCTTTGAACAGATTATCACCTCAACAAAGAAATCAAGTTATTGACTATATTCAGATATATTCAGAGACTCTTTCATCATAGGGCAATATTGCTGCTATGCATCTTGGGAGGTACACTGCATTTTAAAACGCTGCTGTCTACAATTAGACAATTAGGAGGTGGTGGAGAAGCAGGCGGAGGGCCTTCATTACTGAACTGCTAAGCTGTGGCAATGCCATCAGTCAGTAAAGAAAACTCCCCAACCTGAGATTTTCCTATTTTTACCCCCCAACCAAACAGGAATCGGCCTGGACACTTGAAATACAAAAGACTGTTTACATGAAACCTCTAAAGTCAGTTTGTCTGCTGGCACCACAGCCCATTTTGCTAGAAGAAATGATGATGTTGATAAATACCATGATACTGAAAACTTTATGTCTGGAAAAAAAAAATAAATAAATGTTCCTAGACCGCAATATTCAGTAATCCTTAATTAATTTTCAGGAGCAAGTGTAACTGGCCTTTGTATCTCCACAGCAACAATATAAAAGGGAGCTGATCCACGGAAAGCCCTATGTTCACCTTGAAGGGGCCAAAGCATTAAGAGTTAGTTACGGAAATGCTACTGAACACAATTCAAGCCATTACTCATACTTTAAGCTGAGGAGGCTGAACAGAAGCTGTAATAATGTGATACTAAGATTCCAAAGTGGAAAAGATAAATGACATTTACTGAGCAACATCTTGGCTTCTGTATATTTAATGACACACACTACAGAATCTGCTAACATTTGCCAAGAAAGTGATATATTAAGCAGAAAATTGGTCAAGTTAATAATAGTAAGGGTTTGTAATTTAACCTTTGAAACTCCCCTATTACAGAAAGGCATTTATATACAAATAAATACACACGTGTATATCTGAATGGGCCCATACCTAATGCTAAGCCATGCTAGTACTTGTCAGGGAAGCTAAAATACACAGTATCATTTCTGTGTAATTGTCTACAAGAAGAAACAATTTACAACAGAATATTGACATTTCTATGGATTTAAATACACAGTTTACTTAAATATTATAAACATAGGGATGTTTTCAGGCAATTTTTTATGTCTAAGAAATTATTTTTATATTATTACACATTATTTTTATGCATGTCCATACTCTAGACTACAAATACATACATATGTAGGAATTAAAAACGTATATATAAACAAAGACAATGGGTATTTATATTTTATGACTAAACTTAAGTGGGCCAGATTTCAGACAGTGTAAATTACTTCTCACAAAAGAAATTGCATTCTCAAATCTTGGCACACTTAAACAAGTGACAGTTTATCTTCAAATTTTTAACTGTTATTAATGTGATTTCTAAAAATGTGTAAGCTAATTAAACATCATTATGACCTGAAAGTTTTTGAGCAGAACCATTTCAGTTTCTATAACTAGTAATATCTTGGTTAATAAGCTTCAGTCATGTGGGGGTCTCTTAATTCTGAATTGGAGCAGGTGGTGGAAGAAAAAGTCAGTCTGTGGCACAGAGACATTTTGCTCATCCTGCCTTACAAATGTAAAGATTCAGCCATTTCAGATACATTTCAAATTGTCTTATGTATCAGATACATACATATTTAAATACTTTACACTATTGAAAGATAAATTAACATTTATATTGACTATTAAAATACCTATATAGACTTGGAAGCAATAAATGTTAATTAACTGCATTTCTAAGACTGTACAATCTCATCTCAAAAAATAAAAAATCCATTTCCTGGAGTTTCCTAAGCACCTTCAAAGAATATAAAATTGCATGTCTGTATTCCCTCTAACATAACCAGCCTACCAGCCAAGTCACAGCAGGCATGACTTTGACCCATTTAACAGGTGATCTTTGCAGTTTCTACTAGAGATATAAGAGCCCTGGAAAAGACAGAGTTAAAAGGCATTATAACTTCAAGTAGGATTTTATCTTCTAGGAAGATGCAGATTTTTATCGTCTGGAGAAGAGCCATGCACATATAATAGACAGCAACCACGTGCTGGTCATCAAGCTTGGCATTTCATCTTCAATAAATGTTACACAGACAGGAAAAGTCCAGTTCACAACCTCTGAAGGTGGTTTGTGATGCTGCCATATAGGTTGAGATATAAGTAGAAATGAACCACTGCAATTTTTTTTTAATAGAACCCGTTTATGTTTAGACAACTCGGATTGTGCTACTGGAAACACAGTGTTACAGGTGTCATAATCAAAGCAGACAGGCACTTGCTCTGAAACTGTAAAGATTTATTTTATTTGTTGTTTTCAAGGATTCATAGAAATTGAAACTTGCTGAAAACAATTCACAATTCCAAATGGTAACTGAACGAACACCCTTGCTAATTGGATCCTTCAAGATGGGTTCAATGTCCTCTGAAGGATTTCTGAATACTTTGGCCTTTATTTCTACAAAAGATGCGCCTCTCTGCCGCTGCCTTCCATTGCTGTCTCCAGGCCTGCAGGCAGCAGTCACTGCCATGGACCTTGGGCACACTGCACACTCTGCAAGTCCCCATGAGGAAACCAGATAACCAAACCAGAGCCTAAAGTCTAAGCATAGGGCTTACCCTGTTGATCTCTTTCCATCTCAAAGGCAATCAGGCCCTCCTTCCAAAAAGCAGGAAGTTTTAAAGCCTAACACTACCAATCTGAGAATGATAAAAACAAGGGAAATTCACGTTGTTCTAAGCGTTCATGAAACAAAACTAGCATAAGAGCTTAGTTAAAACCAGATTTTAACTAAGACTGCAGAATTTTATCTAATGTTACCTATTGTTTTTAATTAGCACCATATTTAGAGGTGTCATTCTAATAATGGAATTATATAAAATCATCACTAATTAGATCCTCTCACATCTTAACAATATCAAACAAAAGAACTTGAAAATGTAAATATTTCTTGGCACTGCTTGCTAAAGAACAGAAAAATGATGGTAAATAAACCCAGTATTAATTTACAAAGCCACACTAAGATGGACTTTATATAATCAATGGGCCTTAAGGTACCACACAGATCATGTAAATATATTTACTAACATCTGGAGGGATTATTATTTTTAAAGAAATGACCACTCAGTGCTTTATAGTTTTGGAAGTGAAGTATTTTTTGTTTCCAAAAGCAAGTGTGTTTCAAATAATGCCACTTTTAAGATCAAATTTTTAAAAATTTGCCAAAAATGTATGTCACATATGAAAAAAAAAATTATTACAATGTCTTTTTTCAAACTTTAACTTCAATACATGCTATAAAATTTTATAGTGTGATTATTTCCAGTGTTGAAATTCTTTACTTTGTGAATTTCCCATCTTTCATTAGAACTGAATGATAAGGTCATGTCTGTGACTTCCATTCTTCAGTCATCTTTTTGAGGCTTACATCTGTAAGCATCAGTAAGAGTATTCCAAGTAAGGCCATAATAATGATTTACAGGTTTAATAGAATTTCTGTATTTGTCCTTTACCCTGATCTCTTCTGAAAGAGGGTAGGAGGGATTTAAACACTCTTTCAGATCTTTCTCCTCAGTGTCTCAATTCCAAGTCCCCGTACAGGTAGCAGAAAGAGCTGAACTCCAAGTTTATGTGAGGGGATAGAAGGCAAAGGGATCTTAATGATATTCAGAATTATCATAGGAAAAGCAGGCAAAAAATGTATTTCTCCTAACACTCTGAATGACAAGTGTAAACTTAATGGCAACACAAAATTTTAAATTTGGTAGAGAAAATAAAACAATTAGCTCACAAAATATTACTTGCTTCCTGGCCTTCAAAAATGACTCTGTAAATCATCAGAAGGTGTTTGCAATAGCAATATTCTAATTATGCCAAGACATGACAATGGCATGAGTTGCATGCCGTAGCAGGTTGTGAGAAAAACATAAAATGCATTTATTAATAAACTATTGAAGCTGCTTCTGTGGCAGAAAGAGACTTGCCAAATCTACTAACGCTACACAGGAACAATTTTCACATTTCTAGATTCTCAAAAATGCCTTCTGAAACCACAGAGAAGGGACATCACACAGACAGCAGATACATCAACTACATCTGCCCATTTCTGGGAGATTCCCAGTGCTGGCATACCATGCAGTTAAGTAGCAAAGGATAACTACTACAAAGGTGCAAAACCAGTCTGAAAAATCCTAAAGAAGTGAATACCCACTCCAGGACCATACTTTGAAAGGGTACAATTTCTGGGGAGACCAAAGAGTTTTATATTACTCTTAAAAAACACTTTAAAGTGCATTTTCTAAGAGAAACTCAGCATTCTGGATTCTGAGAAAAACCATGTCACCAAAACAAATATAAACAGGCTAACAAACAAGCTATTTTTTCCAGGAAGCTTATTCTGACTGAAACTTATTCTTATATGAGGTGTTCTCCAATACAACACCACCTGCAACCATGAACTGTACTTTTTATTATAAACTAAGAAGATTGATTATGCATTTCTTCCTTCAAGCGTGCTACACCTGTAAAGATTTTAAATGTCTCTCCACCCAAAATTGTAGTTCTGTCTTTGGCTGAACTGCACCTATTCTAATAGAAAATGCTCTTTTCAGGCTGAGCGTGTTTAACTGTTACTTGAAATGTTGGCTTTTTCTTTTATTTTCTGCAGCACATCTGTGTGGACTGAAATGGGATTTAGATTGCTTAATCAATAACAGGTTATGAAGCACATCATTAGGAATGGAGTTTACTTGAAGGGAAGAGGCCATCAAAAGCTGCAAGTGCAATAGCATGATCAGCAGCTCACCCTCTTGTTGCCCAAGTAATAACTTACTTCAAGGAAGAGGCACAAGACAGCAACCACAGTACCTGGATCTATCATCAAAATGCTGGATTACTACATATTTGCATTTCATGAATGCGGGATTTTTTATTATTATTAGGAAAAAAAAAACAAGAGAAGAAAGACTTGCGGAGAAAAATAAAGCTGCATTTCACAAGTTACAGTGCAAGAGAAAACAGCAAAAACCTTAATCTCTAAAACTCAAATCTTAAAAGGAGAATTATTAATGTATGCAGCCTGCACATTTTACTGTTTATGGTACATTTTGTTAGCAGATTTTATGAACAATAAGGAATGGCTACTAAAGCTACAAAAATGTCTTAATTTTTGAGTCGAAATTCTAAAGGCGTTGAGCAGTATCTGAGACCAGCTACTCTGGTATAGCCTACAAAATAGTTCCACATCAATAAGTATCACATTTTATAGGACAAATCTTGAACTAGCTCTTCAGGACACTGCAGCATTAGCAACAGTGTAATGGCAGCCACACAAAGTAAATCAACTCTCCTATGGTTTTCAATAGTGAGATTTTACAACCTGTGACACCGCAAGCCTTCTGCAGAAGCAAAGTGTATGTGTTTGCACGGCACTGAAAAATTTTGGGTGTCACTGTAATAATGTCAGCAGCAAAGACTTTTGGATTCAATCCAACTGACAGGTTGAACTATCTTCTGGGAGAGAAGAAATCTAAGCTTTAAAAGCTTAACATTTGCTTGGATAGTGACAATGTTAATAGGATGTGAACTTTCCTGCTGAAAACAGTTTGCAGCTGCTTCAAAAATAAGTATCTCAGCTTCGTCTCAGAATTCATCTGTCATTGCTGGATAATACTAAGAGAAACACACACTTGCATTCTATTATCTTTTAATTAAATTCATTTTAGGGTTTTTTTTTACTGTCAGAAGGCAGCATACTCATGAGGCTTTTGGTCCCTCCTAGAGCAGGACAGTTTGCTGTACATCTGACAGCTGCAGTGAGATGCTACTGCTCCACCTTTTCTCCCCTTCCTGTCCCTTTCATAGGTAAACAAGGAACAAGGTGGGGAAATAAAGTAATTTTAGACGTAATACATAGGCAGCTTGCAGAATACAGGACTAAACAATTTAATGTGGAAGAAGGCTGGAGAATTTGCATCGTGGCAGGGTTTCCACTAGTGTTACAATTTGCTTCTCCTCCAGTCACAAGCCTGTTTACACCTGGTGAATTTCCACGTGATTTCATTTTTTTAAAGCAAATCCCCATTTTGATTTTTTGCAAATATCTTTCACTGCTTTCTGTTTATGGTATCTGTCTTACTTAGATACAAAATCTTCTATCCAACTATTTTAATAATACATAACAATACTAAACTGTAATGGGACTGCATAAACTCAGTTCTTCAGGACAAATTGCATTAGCACAAGGCAGTTTTACAGGTAAAAGAAAATATTACAGCATGTCATAATGACATGCAGCACACTGCTTTCATCTCCAAAAAGGCATTTCAGCACTATGACTCCTATAATATAAAGCATGTTTACTGGAAGTACTACCAAAAATTTGAAAGGATCAGTTAGTGAATGATCGTCATTGCTTAAAATGACAGTTTGTACTCAGCTTCATCTTTGAATACGCATCTGCCTCCTTAACTAGAGCATCCACTAAAGTAATGAAAATATGTATTTTGGAACTGGGAAAACCACAAGGTTTATATACGAAACAAAGATTTAAAATCACGTACAAAAATCTTAAAAAGAACTGAAAAAATCTTGAATCATAATTTTACTACCGTTCCTAAATTCTAGCTCTCAGAGGCAGTCACTTGGATTTAAAGTTGTCTGTAATATAAACTGATAATTTCAATTGCCTCAGCACTGGCTTATTCTCTTAAGTAATTACAGCAAACTGAAGCACTCTTCAGTGTTTCTCAAATAAGAAAACAGTTTGTAGACTCGGCAATTCTGTTCATCTTTATACAAAAGTAAATGAGACTTGAATTAGAAGTAATTCCTGAATATGTGATTAATTTTATGTACGTTTTACATATAAATGTCTTCTATCATCCGTCCTCAAAGAACACAGGTCTAAAATACATTAGAAGGGTACCAGGGGGTAAGGCTGCCGCCTGCCTGCATTTTGAAACCAGCAGAAGCAAATTTATGAGCACTGTAGGATATGCAGAATATTTATTACCTTTTTAGTTTACATGCACACACTTCAGGATCAATCCTTTAGTTTGAAAAACAGTGAAGGATTCTACAATTACAACATAAAGAGAATAAAGAGGACTTCAAAAGGTTCTTTTTCAGTACAGCTTTATGTATTTATTACATATAACTCAGAGAAAAAATCCTATCTTAGCAGAGCATAGTGTTTAGATTGAAGTGTTTTACTTCATCTAAATCATTTATTAATATATTCCTCTTCCTTTACTCTTGCCTCACGAAATACTCAATATTTGTTCAAGAATGGCATTGGATTTTCAAGTCATCTAACTTCTGATATTTCAAAATTATTTCCTTTTAAAATAAGTAGTAGAAAAGCGAGCTGACTGTCCTCAGGAGAAAAGGTGGGGTGGAAAGAAAGGATGTAACTGAGGTTATAAGCAAAACTGGCTGCAACCCAAGAATTCTACCAGCTGAACCACTGAATTAATTGGTGGCTTGGATTCTCATATACTGCTGCAAAATTATACTGCCCAATTAAGCTGGCAATCTAATATTCTAACTACACCTTAGGTTTTCTGTATAGTACCAGCAGTGAGTTCCAAGAACTAATTAGATAGCCAATTTGAATCCTTGTTCATTGTTTTAATAACTTTTAATGCAAGTCTTTGTTATCTGGTGCCGTCTTAACTCAAAATCCCTTTTAATTCCTTCCTTCCCTCCAATGTGAAGAAACATGGTGGGAGGATGTCATATGAGTGATATAATAATATTTTGACACAGCCCATATGAATGATTCACTAATTCTCAGTCAATAATTCAAAATTAGGTTTCCAACGAGTAGTTATAAGTTTTCAGATTTACTTGCAAAGATGCTCAAATCAGAGATGTGCTCAAGTATGTGATGCAGGCCTGGCAGTTCTCAGCTGCACGACAAGCAGTCCAATACACTTTTGTGAACCACCATGGGGACTTTGTCAGCCTGCATTTGCTTCTGTAAAAGTCCATCAGCACACCTTTCCAACCCCTCCAAGAGCTGCCTGTTAAGTAATGGTTTAGTTCAACACTTGGGCAGAAGTTAGACTCAATGCATTAGTCTGCTAGGGCCAACACGGTTACAAATGTGTTTCCAAATGCTTGCTGACAACATGGCAAATGCCTCAAGTCTGTTAGCCAGCTTTATCACAGAACACAGAGGTTCTTAATGGCACTGGGAATATAAGGTAAATGAAAACTGTCAATTCAAAACGACTTTTCCTTATATAAATTAGACTCTGTATGAACAAATGGATTGGTACTTGTTTCCTTCCACACTTGGTCAACAACTATACTTCTCAGTTCTGAGCTCGGGTGTCAAGGCTGAAAGGATTAGCAGCGGGAAGAAAAAAAAAAAAGGGAGGGTAGGAACAAAAGAAAGAATGTTCACTTGAGGTGTTTTCTCCTCTTGCCTTGCTGCAACAGACCAGTACTCAATATACTGCAAGTAACCCTTTGCCTGCTGAGGTACCTACTGTGCAATGCTCCTCATAAAGGATATCATGTGCCAGAATAAAACCTTAGTCCAATATATATTTTAACCTAAAAATCTAAAGAAAATGGTGCTAGAAAATGCAGAGAATAAAGGAAAAACATATACTATAGATATAAGATTCCTGGCCAAGTTGAAATCTTTTTTTTTGCCATCAATGGTTTTACAGTCATTCTATGAAGACAGTAAGCTTTCACAGACCTACTAATAATTAAACACCACACTTACAGGAAATAAAGCAACATAACTTGCTCTCTCCTTTGATTAAAGTAACATGAGAATATACTCCACTCCCTAATACAAGCATAAGAGCCCTAGCATGTATGAGACCATTGACCAAATCACTGCTCTGCTCAATCTATACTGAGCAAACATAATGAAATCTGAAAGAATTTAAATGGGAAGAGATACTAAAGAGCACACGTAAGGGTAAAAGGATCTGGTTTGCAGTGATTTCTACATTGTTAAATAAATTCCAGTCACACTGTTTCCCAGGTATAAAAAGCACAGTGCCCAAGATTACACATAAAAACTACTCCTCGTTAAATAATCTCTGTGCTTTTGTACACACTGTTCTCTTAGAGGTCCACGTATTTCACTTATAAAGGCAGCTTTTCCTGGGAGCTTTAATCAGGAATTCTATTGTCTATTGATGGTTAGTTGTTGGGGTTTTTCTGAGGGAGGAAAGAAAGAAAGCAGTTTCATTGCCAAGCTAACAATATAAACCCCTCAGCACTCAGTGCTTTAATTGAAGCTCATTCCCACTGAAGCTAGTCTGACATGAACAGCACAGGTACCTCAGCAGTGCTGTAAGTCCCACACAGGCTACCCAAGCCCATTCGAGTGCCTGTATACTGAGACAATGCTGTGTAGATAAGCTCTGAAATGTGATATGATACTGAAATGACACCTTGCAGTCCCCAGGCAATGCCTAGTAATTGACAATGCAGATTTACCACAGCAGATCATGTATACTTATTAGGAATAAAAATCCAAAGATGCATGGATAAGAAAAACTCCCTGCCTCACTTCTTATGCTCTGCTATCACTACAGGGAGATTGTAGATGTGACTTTCCCTGGAGCCACCTGCAGCTCTGTCTTCAGCCATGCTGCTGAAAGGGAGTCACAGTTTGATGACCCTGCTCACCTCTGTTTCTCTTCCTTCACTTATGCCTCTCCCTGAGGCAGCCAGACACAGCCCCAGCCACCAAGGTCAAACCCAAGGCCGTGTTTGGTTAAATGACGCACTCCCTGGGGCTGCCCCTCGGGGCTGCTGAACATTCTGCACTTGGAAAACGCGGCAGGATATGCAACTCCGTGTGTGTGTTTGCGCATCTGTGTCTGCGTGTACTTCTGCACAAGCAGCATGCAGGAACATCTATGACATCAGCTGGTCGCGCAGCATGAGACAGTTGCACGACCACGTGTAGAATTTGTGTTTTCCAAGGAATCTCTGCTAAGAATGATTATATTTCTTTTAATCCATGGCCTAGATGAAAAAAGAAACACATCCCAGACTACACAGTCCCTTTTCTCCTATGAACGTAAAAAAGCACAAGTGAGAAAGACACAGTCCTGATGTTTGGGGCAAAGGATGGAGAGATAGAACAGTTAAATGCTTATTTTTCTTTTTTAGTCAGGGCTTTGTCTCTTGTAAAAAAATTAATCCACTCTGCCACTAAGTCCTTTTTTTCATCAGTATTGTGAGAATTTGCTCTTTGACATCCTCCTGAATTTATCTAGCACATGAATTCGGTGAATTTATTTTAAATTTACATTCCTCTACTGACAGTCTGAAAGCAAGAGACTATTATTCGATGTGTATCACCTTTTTTTATTTCCCTTAGAATACAGAAAGTAAGTATTGGAGTTTATTTGGAATAAACAAACAAGGTAAAAATATGCTTTCTTAATTTCCCTTAAAAAGAGTAATTATCCTAAATTATTCCTGATTTTTTTAAGAATGTAGCTGAAATCTATCTTACATAAAGACATGACTGTAAAGTTTCACCACAATTAGGATTTTTCTGCAGTCTTGCTTTTGAAGATGTACAAATATATGCATGTATATAACATTTATAACAAATTGACAATATATCTTCAAAATGAGTGCTGACTGCATCGTAGTATGGAAATGCCTGTGTAAAATGTAATTAGTAATAGATCAGTTTTTCTTCCATACATTTATTTCATTATTTCTGAATACTTTACCAAGGTGTGATTACCTGTCTCACCCTCGTATCAGGCAATTTTGACTCCTCTGCGGCTTCCAAACTTATTTATTTCAAGGTATTTACTCATTTCTTTCTGAAAAAAAAACATTGAATGGTGACAAAAACAATTATTGGGGAAAGCATATTTCTCCTTTACAAGAGAAGTGGAATTGAGGTATATTGACTTTTTTTCCAACACCAGGACAATTTTGAAGGTGTGTTTCTCCTGCTACACATGAACTACCTTACACAGAAGCCAGCAACTGCATTTTATGCTGTCCAAAAAACCCAGCAATTCACAATCAATAAAAATGTTATAACCACAATTTCCCACTTAGATTAAGAAATAAAAGGACCTTATGATGCAGGTATGGATACCTTGCATTCCACGGCCAAAAATGCAAGCCTAGCGGCTCGGCTTGCTTTCCCTTGGAAAATACTTTCAATAGTACCTAGGCCTGGACCTTCCACATGCTGAAAAATTCCTCTCAGGTTTGAACTTGCTCGGCTCTAGTGAAGGACAATGACTCCTGCAAAAGTTTAGGCTTGGGGTTAAGCTCACACTACGATACAGTGACAAATGCGCCACACTGCAAGACTCACCAGGGCTCCCAGAGTGCTAGGATTACCTGACAGCATGAAGTGATCTCTCTGAACTAATTAAAGTACTTTAAAGCCAACTGGATTCTGGGGTAAGAAGAAAAAAAGGGGGTGAAGGTGTAAATTCTTACAGCCCATACTGAAAATACTTGTTATTTTCCTGACTCTCTTGAGATGGTATCTCTCATGAAAGACACCACTGGGAGAAGCAAGAAAAGACAAGGTACATAACAGGGAATACCAATAGTGTTATAGGAAATAACAGTAAAATATCTTTAACAGAAATATTTACAAGTGTAGCTCATTCTGGGTATTACAGTTTGTGTACTCCAGAAACAGAGACAGAAATTACGGCACAGATGAGGGATGAATTTAGGGGACTGGGAAGACACAGAAATGTGCAACAATCTCCAGAAAAAGAGAAAATCGTACTGTCTTGGATGCTGATCTATAAGCAAGGCTATCTGTTGTGAACTTGTTGATTTAGAAGTAAGGCTAATCTGGCAAAAATTAGGCTCATAATTTTTAGGCTGTGCTGTTCACTGGGCTGAATGGATTGCTTTCCAGGGCATTGGAAGGAAGCATCGATCACAATTGGGACATACTTGGAAAACTCAAGCAAATCCCACCTCAGAAATCATCTACAAAATACCTGAACACTTGGCTTCTACCTTGAGAAAGCAGCAAAACCACAGTCCTGACACACATGTGAAACAGACAGGGCTCTAAGGCAAACATTCATATCAGGACTCCCAGCACAAAGAGATTGAAAAGAGTTAGTTCCTTGATCCTTAATTCATATCAGTTACATCTTCAACAACCCCCAGTAAAGCCTTCTTAAGACTTCAGGCAGAATAAGAAAAGAGGAAAAGTTTCTTACCACACAGAATTGTAACAAAAAAAACCAAACCAAAACAAAACAGAAAAAACAGTTTCAGAATACCAACAGACATCAGCAGAATGTTGAAGATTTAAGCCACTATTGATCATACTTGAGAAGTCTGTTGACGTTCTCACTGACTGGAAAAGGGAAAATACAACCCCATTTTCAAAAAGGAAAAAAAAGCAAGGCCCAAATACCCACAGGGCAGTCAGTCTCACCTCAGGGCCCAGCAAGACCATGGGGCAGATCCTCCTGGAAACTTTGGTAAGGCACGTGGAAAGTAAGGATGTGATTTGTGACAGCCACCAGGGCTTCACTAAAAGAAAATCATGCCTGACAAATTTCATGGCCTTCTACAATGGGGTTACAGTGGTGGTGGGTGAGAGAAGAGAAACTGGAATCATCTGCCTGGAATTGTATAAAGCATTTGACACTGTCCCACATGATATCTTTGTCTCTAAACTGGAGAGACATGAATTTGATGGATGGACCACTTGGTGGATAAGGTGATCAGCTGGATGGTCACACTCAAAGAGTTGTGGCCAATGGCTCAATGTCCAGGTGGAGCTCAGTGACGAGTGGTGACTGCAGGGGTCGGTGTTGGGACCAGCCCTGTTTAACATCGCTGTCGGTGACGTGGACAGTGCAAGCAGGAGCAACATTCAGCCACTGGTCATATCACTTATGCTGTGACAGATGAAAAATTCTACCTTTTGCAAACATCTGGCTCTAAAATGTAATGTTATGGGAGGCTTCTTCCACAAAACACATGCGAGGAGTAAACAAATTAATGAAACCAGAGAAAGCCACAGGGACCCTGTCCACAGTGTGAGTCGTGCTTCCATTAAAAGGAACAACAATGCAGTTACAGTACTTGTTTCCTGTATATCACCTCTTACCTGACACTATTTTCAACACATGCATTATTCAAGCTTCACAACACTCTCAGGTTCCAGAATATTTAAATTTGAGTTTGTTTTGCCACTATAACGTGATTTGACCATTCCACAACTAGTTTCTCAAGAGAATCTTGTTGGAAATTTGTTTCCAAATTTGATATTTTTAATTGCTTAAGATCAGTGTAAATGAATGAAGATTGCTCTTTCTTAGGTATTGGCATGATGTGTTCATAAAATTCAAAAGGAAGCAGTTCTACGTATTTATAAAAAAATATATCTTCAGCTATAGACAACTCCAAAATCTCAGCATTGCACAGAGGAATGTGAAACCAACAAACCTATTTCATTGTCCTTGTAGATGAAGACAAAGGAAAGAAACTAATCGCATATAAATGAGGAGTGACATAGTAGCTAACATAATTAAAACTATTATCCATGTCTAACATCAACTTGGTAACTTTTTTGTTGACCATAAATATAAAAATATTTTGACTTCAAATGAAGTAAAATATTTTTCTGGATTAACCTCTGAAAATGTTTTATAATCTGGTGACAGAGTAGGAATAGCTATCCACTCATTTGCCTGTTTCTTTTGGACGTGGGAAAAAATACTCAAATATGAGTTAGAAATTTTCCATGATGGAAAACAATGGAAATTTTTTTATGACTCAAACTGACTGTCTTCCCTGAAGAGAGTCACTGTATCAGATGATTACATTCTGTTAACTCAGCAAAAGAGAAAAATAACTAGATTTTAAATTTCTATGCTACTTCTTTTTACCTCATATTCTTAACATGCTGTATATAAATCACTGAATTGAACTGTATAATAGCATATCTTTGAAGAAAATAACTCACCAAACCCCACAATCCATAAAAATTAATTATTTTATGCAATTTAGAGAGTAACAAATACTAAAAACTAATCATTTTATACTGAGCTGGAGTATTCTGGATTGAGATGAGTCTCTAAGTAAACATACAAAGTAAAAACATACTGATGTGGACATTTAGTTATTCCTCTATAGTCACCCACAGAGACTAATACATGAGTGTCAAGTCAAATATATTTGATTTATTTTAGACTTTGTAATTTCAGTCTTTGCCCATTCCTAGACAAACTGATGTACTAGACTGAGAAAGCATATAAGTACATTTGTTGATATTTTTTCCAAATAAATTAAATGACGTATATGAAGGATACATTATTAAAAAGATGCCAATTTGAGTGCTAGCTCCATTTTAAAAGTCAAAGTTATTGACTGTTTTACAAGGCCTCAAAGACAAAGAAATTAATTAAATTATCTTCTGAGGCTTTCATCTGGTGGTTTCCACAGTCAACTAGAGGTATTCCCTACTGTGAGACAACTATTGCGTGCAGAATTAAGTTTATATCAATTAGATAGTGATGTTTTTAAAATTTACAACAGCCACAGCACAGAGAAAAGTGATCATGTTTTGTAAGAAATTCCACTCCTTCCAGAGCAATTACTGGTTTCTCTAACAATAAATAGGCATTTGCTTTGGTAGAAGCAGTTATTGGAGCAATTTTGACAGCATAACATAGACATGAGCAGAATGAGGTAAACTGCTGCTCATGTATGCCATTCCCTCATGCTTTCAGTAGGAGTTTGAAACCCAATCTATATCCACAAATGTGGACTATTACCTCTTACATTGGTGCTGCAGAGATAACCAGTGTAGCTTGGAAATGTCCATGTTGGTTTGGTTATGGAGGAAGAGAGCCAGAAAAACACTACAGGAGTTCAAGGATGATTTTAACAATAACACCATGCCATGTTCAACATAAAGACTATGCTTGCTTTCATCACAGAACTACGGGGATGTGATGCTACAAAAAAGAAAAGATTCCAAGAAGAAATTTAAGATAATAGCATCACGACCTCTGAGTGAACAATTCATTACCCATGGAAAGACAAAACAAAAACTTGCGAAAAAATAGTGGAAGAAGTAAAGGAAAAAACATGGTAGCAAGACTGCAGAATTTGTGAAGGGGTTTTTTTGACCTTTAGAACTCTTCAAGGAGAAGGAGTGGTTTACCCTTTACCCTGGGAAACAGGCAGAAAGCCAGTGCCAGTCTGCAGTCATCTGTGAGTCTGTAGGACACAAGAGTATAACTGTGGCAAAGAAACTCCTCTGTTAACCCCAGTTTCTTGCTGGTCTGAAGAATACAATCAAAAAATTCAGTATCGATAACAAGACTGGAAGGAAAGAAAGGATGCTGGTTTTAGAGCTTAGGTTGAAAGCCTTGATATTTCTAGGAGGCAGACTTTATGCAACCAGCACACCCAGATGATATGAAGACACAGAAATTTCTTCCTCCCAAATCACAAGTATAATTTTTTGTATTTTTTTTCTTAAAAAGCTGAAAAACACATTGCTTAAGACTATAATACAGCATAGTTCTTAAAATGACATTACATGCAGGTATATGGAGACGTATTATACATACATGTATAGAATTTTCTAGACCAAGACAATACACTAGAATGAAAAACTGAGTCAGTGAAGAGGCCAGAATTGTATGGTTCACTTTTGGTAACCAGGTTTGCTTTCTCTATATCGTAACAAATGCTAAGAAAGCATTTTTACTTGCTGAGAAACAAACCAAACAAAAAGCAACAGGCATATAACAATACAGCCAATAATTTGTTGCTAAGGGAAAAGTCTTAGCCAAGAGGGAGAAAAACTGCCTGAAGTACCTGACAAGAGACATGAGACTGTAAATCATCCATTTAAAAACAGCTCTGAGTGACACTATTGGCTACATTTTCTTTTTTTGCCGTGCAATGCCTTTTCCTATAATGTTAGTGACACAATCATTGCTGGAAAAGTGTCTGGGAAAGTCGGCTAATGACAAATTAAAGGGATTGCTTGTCAAAGACAGCATGATGACAGTCTGACCTACCTCTCCCATTTTTATACTTCCCCCAAACACTTTGCTGTTTTTCTGATTTGTGTAATAACCATTATATCATTTAAGTATAATTATACATATGAGAGAAAGCAATCTTTCCACAGGATGCATAAAGAAAGCATGAATATTAAAACAAAAGCAGATGATTGCAAATGACTTGAAAGAGCAAGTGATCAAGCTTAAATGCTTGTAATTTAAAAAGAACAGGCAAAGTACATTCACCTAAACACTTGCAGAGCTCTCTCAAGCAAACACAAGCTAACTCAGCTCACTAGATAATTTTAGTGCTATTTATTCTATACAGAGCACTACAGAAGAAAAAAAAACAAAAACAAAAACAAAAACAAAAACAACAAAATAATCCTTGTTTTCTCCAGTGGTCAAATTTTGATGGCATATGTTCACGAGTACTACAGGAACACTATAAGACCAACAAAAACCAACTTTGAACTGAGTATATGATACACATTCTTTTCAGGTTAGGCTGCTATTTGAATATATTTAAGCACTGAATTCCGTAAGCTGTTGTTATGCAGTAAAATATATTTAAAGCCACACATACCCATGAGAGTAAGAATAACAGCCTTCTCCTTCCTTCTAGTACAGAATATAATTTCACACATCACTACGCATATTCAGGGTTGAATATGGTTTTCTGTCAGTATTTTTCTTCTTATTTATGTTTCTTTCTTTCTTGCAATTTCTCCAGGTGTATTACAGGAATCTGGTTTGCACACAGTACAGCAATACATAAACTGCCTGCTAACTTGCTCTGCTCCAATTATGGACTGCAGCTGGATCATACCTCTCACTTGGTCCCATCAGAATACTGTGGCAAAAGTGCTGGAAGTCATAGTAATTAGTCACATTCTGACAAGCGCAAAAGATGCATTTGTTTGAAACAATTATTTTTTTTTTTTCTTAAGGGAACACAAACTCCCAAACATAAACTGCAACAAAATCTTCTGCATATGAGAGTTACTTGATTATCTCTGTGGAGACACGGAATATAATATTCACAGCGCACTTTTGGAAAGAAGCTTAGAGTTGGCTACAAAAAAGGAACGGGAGAATTTCAGTGGCAGACTGGGGCATGGAACCGAAAATGACATTTACTACTTCACCACCACAGCTTATCAGTTCTCTTTGAAACAAGAAATGATAATTCATACTATACCCTGATTACTGTGAGTATTCAATATATAGAGAATTCAGCCTAAATAAATGCATGTGTTAGTTTGACCATTTAGGACTCTAAAAAAGCATTTTTCTCAGCTTCTCCCTCTGAATAAGCTCTGTGAACTCAGAGAGCCTTGTCTGTAAATGCAAAGATTTTGAATCAGAGTAAGTTTCACTTTAATGATTAAACTGCAAGTTTAGACACATATGAAAGTCAACAGGTTTGACTCAAAGTGCTTTGATTCAGCTTTTACACCCTCATCACTAGATGAATAATGAGCTGTTTACTACTGATGTAACTCTAGGTGTCTATGAAGCGCCCTAATTAGCAGATAAAGAAGCCAATCTACCATGACAGAAAGTACTCCTCAGAACTACAAATTATGTACACATTTGAAATTAGCGTGAACAGTTGTGCATTTTTTATTTTGAACACTCACTTCATGACTGCTAACTTGAGGTGAAGGTGTAATTTGCTATGGATCTTCTTGACATGCATTGGAGAGGTTCTTGACGTTGCTTGGCCAAGACGATCTACTGCTCTACTAGAGAAAGATTCACCTTTTTTTTTTCTATTTTTTTTTTTTTTTAAGGGTGATGATGTTCAAGACTCTTGGACTCTTGTTGCATATGTGAAATAAGAAGTTGTGTGCCCCTACTCAACCTTCACTGGCTAGCTTCTGTTTGGTAACCTCTCTCTCTCTCATGCTTGATAACTTCCTTATACCGAATGCTTTAGAGTATTGCTGACATACTAAGGCGTCAAAGTAAGGGTCAAAGAAAGTGGTTAAATTGCCAAAAACATTGTCACTGGTATCAACATGCCCACAGAGATGTCCGATATCATGTACCAAACCTGAACCGCCCTCAGGCTTAAGGAATTGATTTTTCTTTTATTAAATAATCCCTGCTTTTCCTAGTTCCCCTTATCTTTCTTAAACATCTGTCAGACTAAGAATATCCATGCACACTAACATCATTATGGAAGTGTGAAATATTGAAGTATTCTTCCATACAGACTGGCATCAATTATAGTCTGATTTGAGGTCATTGTGAGCATCCCTAACTTCCACTGAGTTCACCCAAGCCTTTTTTAAATTTTTCCCTCTGGAATTCCTGCAACTGTACAGTTATTTGTAGCCAATACAGGCTTTTCATTTTTATTTTCTAATCTTTCTCGTAACGTAGGCTAACGCACAGGATAAAACAGATTATAGGCTGAGCTCATAGTTCAGTTCTGTGTATTGTTCTGGTTTCTGCATTCTTCCCTAGATAGAAGTTTTTTAAAGTGCTTATCACTTGCTAAATTTTTTTAAGAGTCTGGGCTGGTAATTCTCGTAACTCAAATGCAACTCTTTAAAAAATCGACCCTTAAAAACTTGAAGCTGAAATAAGTTGGTTAAGTTTGAGAATGGTGTCAAAGCAGGACACTCTTAAGGTACAGTTCTCAAATTGACACCATTTGCTTCACAACTATAGTTCCTCAGAGTTATGAGGTTAGAGAATCCTTCTCTCTGTTTCTTGGATACGTCCTTTGTCTTTCTTATGGAAAGGAAACTAAACTTGGGAAAATAACATGCCACTGAAAAGCCTTCTTCACAGAGCTTCGTGGAAGATGTTGGCATTTGGCATCTACATTTTCTTGGGTTTTTTTTCTATGTGCACAACAAACCCTACTTCCTCATGTCCCAAATGTGCCTACAATGCTGCAGGCAGCTAAGCAGGGCTTTACTGGCACTCACTCCTCCCACCACATGTCCAGGTTTTTGTCTGCAGTTCCTAATGGGCTTTCAATCCCTTCCCTAACTCCCAATTATCCACTTACTTGGCACATGATCAAGCTGTGTGGAAAATGAAAAAGCAATTGTTTTAAAGACAAGAAATTGAGGGCAAAGTCAGAAGAAAGGCCACAGGATCCAGAGTGAAAAGGGAAAAAAAGAGAGAGAGAAAGCAAGAATAAAAGCAGACGAATATGCATGCAGACACAGTAAATGAGGACATTAAGAAATGAGATAATAAGCAAAAGCTGCGAAGTTTTACAGAACATGAAAAGAAAAGCCTACAACTAGTAGAATCCCTGTTTTGGGACAAAACCAACTTTCCTTAGTCTCAGCAACCACCTGTGGAATTTCTTTAACCCAAGCAAACCTCTATCTTGTTCCTTGGTGTAAAAAAAAAAGTTTCATCAGAATTCAGTGAAGTTACAAACTTCTCTCAAGAGAGATCAGAACCTGATAACCACACATTTTCCCCTCCAGCCTCTTTGATTCGGTGCCCAAGTTAAGTACTGCCCAGTGACTGATCCTGCTAGCTATACATACCCTTGATAAGCAGAAACTGGAAGATGTTAAATGACTGAGATCAATGAAGTTACTGAACAGTACCTCTGGAATCTGATCCTTGCTTCCACCATCAAGTTTCTAAATGGAGCAAAGCCAACAACCCCCAAGTTTTCACAACTATCCACAAGCCTGTATATTCTGTATTTGCAGGGTTATGCGAGGCATTTAGGGTTTGATTTGATAAAGTACAGAATGGTCAAGATTGCAAATAACTCATCTGGATCCATACTTTGAAAATTACAAAGACAAAACCAAAGAATAGTAAAAAAAAATCCAGATCAAATCTTAAACAACTGTACATTTTTTAAAATTTGAAGTGTTAGC
The DNA here is from genome assembly GCA_013397775.1 of Eulacestoma nigropectus. NCBI lineage: Eukaryota > Metazoa > Chordata > Aves > Passeriformes > Eulacestoma > Eulacestoma nigropectus. The sequence continues at coordinate 2,719,152 of VZTE01000262.1, forward strand.
ACCCCTTTGCCTCAGTTTTCTACATGTGAAATAGACAGAGAACATTGTTGTGACAAAGCCATTCTGTTTGGGTGCATTTACTACAGAATAGCACTATGGGACTCAGTTGAGGCTGCAAGAATTTTAATTCCACTAGTTCTAACCAAATTTCAAGCTGTAATAATCTTTTAGTATAGCTGTTGAAATGCAGTTTCTGAACACATCAGCATATGAAATACAATAACGTGCCATTATCCTTTGGAATCCAGGCATATTGGATCTACATGCATATTCTAATAATGTGCCCTCATACGACCGTCATTATATATTACTGGAAGCTGCAGACAAGAATTTAAGATAGTACCTAAAAAGAACATCCCCCTTTCCAACATTTTACCACCATAAACCTACAAAAATTCATTCCTTTCGCAACAGGCTTCCAAAGGCATATGGGATATCTCTACCGAGCATTTTCAAAACACTGTGTGGTTGCTTCTGAGGCCTCAGAATGCAAGCAAAGTGATTGTTTCTCTTTTGGCAGACTGAATTTTACACAAACCAACATGCTTTCAGGATTGCTTAGGAGAGGAAAAAGGCTGATGTAATCTGATTAGAAATTTAATGAGATTATGCATGCACAAATGCGTATGATTTCTATTTAACTGAGAAAAAAGAGAAAAATATCCATCTTGCCACTAATTCCTATAAAGAAAAAATAATAAAAATTACTTTTTTTCACGTGCTTTTCCAAAAGCTGATAAGGAATAAGATAATTTATCTGGCTGCAACTTCTGATAAAGTACAAAATGGCAATACAATTAATAGCTCCTCTAACTGTCATAAACTGATTATACAAATTGCCTTCATAGTAGCAGCATCAAACGTTGTCTACATTCCACAAGAGCTGTATGGAAGGACAAATAACCCAAGAACTCCAAACTCAGCACTGCATAAATGACAAAATGTCAGAAGTTCCAAGCAAAAAATCTCTTACCCTGCCTTTAGGAAATTAATGAATTTTCTCACTGTCCTAATGAAGGAAGACAAAGATGGAATATACCTGCCCGTTGCTAATCTCTTAGCCAGGGAGCACTCTTTCAAGTGACAGACAAAGGTCAAAATGAGACGGAACCCCAGAAAAAAAATAGTCTTTTCTGAGAGCAATAATCAGTGCAAAACTACGATGAAAGAAATCCTAGGGCTGGGGGGTGGGGCAGGGGAAGCAATTAGCCACATTTTGCAAGTCACCTTATGGCTATAGTTGATGATAAAATAGAAAGATAAAAAGTTGAGCTTGATTTTCATTCAAATGCAAGACAAACAAATGGGGATCTACACAATCCAAATTCAAGACTTGAAACAAACACGAAAATAAAACTTGGACTTACTCAACATCCAACTTCCTCAACATCCCACTCATTTTGCAATAATGCCATGCCCAAAACATTTCCTTTTTCAGTGGTGGTCCTGAACACACATTTTGACTCTGGATTTATTTTTCCTCAGAGTTTCATTTCGGTTTTTTTAGATGAAGTTTGACTTCAACCCTATATAGAAATAAAGGTTAGTCATTCATCTGAGATTGCGTAAAAACTATTTATAGAGGGTGGGTTTTTTGGTTGTTTTTTTTTTTTTTAATACATTTGTTCTACTACAAACCTAGGTAACAGCCCCTTAAAAGAATACAGTTTGAAGTCCAAAAATATCAGCTTTGAAAACAAAGCTTTACTGGTTTTACTGCAAATGGGCAAGGGAAGTAAAAAAGAAGAAGAAACAACAGCTAATGAAGCAACATAGAAACCAGCCCAGCCCTAACACTTTAGGGCACATGAATGACTGTTTGATCGATGCCTTCCCTTCGGATCCTATCAGAAACCCACCCATTCAGAACACTGTGATCAATCAAGATAAACTTGTGGGTTTTTTGTCTTCTTAGAGGCACATCAAATTTTAAGTTAAAATCAGAGAAATCCAATCACTTTAAAATGGACATTTTAAATACAATTTTTAAAATAAATTTGCAAATTCAGCTGGAGCATCAGCTATACCCTACTTAGGGTGATGAGGAAGAAAATTGCAATCACACATAGAACACTGATATTCAGATCAGTACAGTGAGAAAATCTCACAACACAGCTATAAAGTTAATTATTATTCAGTTATAAAATTAAGGCTACAACCTCAGGCCACTAACAGATCAGACTGTTTTCAAGTTTGAACTGAGGCAGTAACCCTCTGCTCTAGAACCACTTGCCTTGAAGAGCAAACTTTGCATGATCCAGCCAGCAACCTCTTTAAAGGCTATGGATAGACACCAGCTTTAGATGACCACAGCCCACCAAAGTTTGTGTTTCTTGCAATAGAAAGTATTTTTGAGTGGAAGAGACAGGTGAAGTCTGAAATCTTCCTCACATAATTCCCCAAGGACTGGCAGCTAAGGAGCTTCCTCGATTATGGAAAAGCAACTGTCTCCCACACTACTGCTAGACGGAGTAGGTAGCGCAGTACAGCCTAAGCCTCAGAACATTCCTGGCTGGTAGATGAAGATATTTTCTACCTCCCACTAGAACTCTAGGAAAGATTTTCATTCAAGCTTTGTTAACTGAAAAAAAATTACAGCATAATAATTAAAATAAAAAGAGACTTTTGAATGAGCCTAATATTTGTCACTAACCTCAGAAAATCAAAAAATTCTAAAATCTAAAAAAACACCACTGTGACCACTATAACCACAATCTTGCTGTTTATGGAAGTACTACAGATCATGGAATTCTGTGGCTTTTACGTATGAAGACTGTTTGCACAATCCCCTTTCTAAATACGCAATTAACTGTCTCATACAGCTGCTACCAAAAAACTGCTGACACTTCCACTAACTATGGATGTAATGTTATTACCTTTCAAAGTGTCTTTGAGATGGCAGATCACTTAGAATGTCAATATAGTATAATTAGGCATTGATATCCTGAACCAGATATAGATATGATGACTAAAGACAGGCAAAGACAGATGGCCATGAAAAGTACCAGTTGTGCCACAAAATTTTATTACCTATTCAATATTTTAATCTCCCAGTAATCCACCAAACTTCTGAAATCACCACAGTACTTTAAACACGGCAGACATGACATTAGGTAAAGAAGGATACATGCAAATAGCTTGCACTTGTACTACTGCTGTCCTCTAATTTAATATAAAATATGAACATCCCCCCTTTCCTTCAGTTTGAAACATTACACTGTTCAAAGCTGCTGAATTTGTTTCCAAATTATATCATTGGACATTTATAGTGTAGAGGGTCAGCTATTTAGAACCTAAACATTATTTTAAATCGGTTTTATTTCTAAAATTGCTTTTAGTTTGAGTTGATACAGAAAAAAGCAATTGTTTGAACAACAGATAGTCCCAACCCAAAATATATTTTAAGTTTGGTTTCTCTTAGTGGAAGGGCATCAGATGTTCTGCAAATAGTCCAAGTTTATACAGAGAAACATCTCTTTACAGCACAAGTATGAGCCAACAGTTCTTACAATCATTTACTAGTGGGAAGGAATACAAAACATTTATTTTTTTGTATCGGCTCCTAGGACCACACCAGGAAGCACACTGATACTTGTCTACTGCCCTTGCTGAGTGGGGATGGCTGCCGGTGTCAGCTTTGAACTCTTCCTCCAAAAACTGTAGTCATTCCTCTGGCTGGGCTAATTTATCATGCAATTACACTCTAAGTTACTGGCAATATTCCAAGAGGTCATTAGGCCAGAATCTACAGGCTTTCCAGGAAACTTTCAGCTTAATCCATCTGAATGTGACAATACAAATTCCAGGGAACAAAAATCTATGTTCTGCTAAATCACTGCAGATCATCTGTCTGCAGCTCCTAGAAACAGTAGAAGCAAACACTTTCTCTTGCAACCCAACAATTGTCAGAGCAAGGTGTGAGTTTTAAAGAAAGCATGTCCACTTAAATGTTTCTTTTATTATTATGAGCAAGAGAATATAGAATTTGCTTGCATTTATCACTTTTCCTGGAAACTCCAGATACCCCCAAACGCTAACATATGGGAGTAAAAATAGAAATTTCTATATATTCAATTTTCTGAAGACTTTTAAAAGCTCTACCTAAAATTGCACTTTTACTTGACCACAAATCATATAATACAAAACTGTATTTTGGATTAAAGAACTTCCTCCATTGAAATAAATTTTTTTCAGCTTTGTAAGTGATACTTGCTGAGGTTAAAATCCAGTTAAAAGCCTAGGTAAGCTTTCTAATGTCCTACCTCCTCAGCTCATTCTTCTAATATGAGTCTCAGTGCTAGGAAAAAATTCACTGGTTTTCCCTCTAGTTTGTTCCCCTTCTCCTGATGCTCTTGCCTTCTCCTCTCACTTCTGAAGTATTTGTCAAAATGTATGTGCTTTGCTAAATGAGTTCAGCTCTGAATATCTTCTGAGATTTATTAAAAGAGCTGATACTTGAACTTAAAATTTTAATGGCACACTTACACTCTTATAATTTGGAGATAATTTCATTGAAGGTGATTCACTAATATCAATCAGATCTAAAAAAAGATAGGGTGGGGAAAGAAAAAATGAAACTAGCAAGTAATGTACAAATGAGACACTCTTTAACAGAACACCTTTCATTAATTCAGATTTCTAATTAACTACTGAATGCTTGCAAATCACGGACAATGAACATCTACAAATCAAGTAAAAGAAAAAAGCCACTGAGCTTGCCATGGAGACCACCATTAGGCTGTGTAATCTGACTTAATAAACTATATGCAGATGTTTCTGTGTGTGTAGGAACTCAAACTTGAAGGTCAAATATGACCAAAGCTTTGGATTCTCATTTCTCATTTTTCATGTCTGCATTAATTTTCATCTCTAAATTATCCCTCTGTGTTTACAGTAAGTTATGCAGAATGACTTCCAAGATGAGACAAGCTCAGCAGCATCCCTGCTGGTTTTGCCAGAGGCAGGCTTTGTTCTGGCTCACCTGGCAGAGCTGTACCCATGCCTGCGCCTCGGGAAAACCGCAGGTCTCACCTCCGCTGTGGCAATGGAAATATGGTACACTGTGGAGTTTGTGAAGGATACTGTAACCCAAATCAGTACATGGTCAATCACTCCCCACTAATCATCAACAAAGTGCTTAGAATAAATTTTTCTATTATTACTTTGTTTTGTTTTGACAACTGTAGCTTAATTTTACCCTGGGTTTTCTTCCCCTCTTGCACTGCCTAAAAGCAAAACCACTAACATGTAGTCCTGCCTTATTTAAAATTCAAAATAGGAAAGGTAAAATACTCAGAAACCCGAAGTGGCCTAAGGAGAGAATAAAACTGCATTGCCTGAGCATGGAAAACACATCCAAAGCCACTACAAAAGCAACACATCTCATTGCACACAACAAACACAAACAGCACAGGCTCCTCTTCCTACATCCACCTGGGAATGACAGTGGAGAATAATATTCCTGCTCAACTCTTAAGAGAATCCCCTGCATGGATCCATTGTTTTTCCTTCCTTTCTGAAGGGACTTCGGCAAAAGGCACAGCAGCTGGCCTTAGGACCTCAAACTAGGAAGCATCTATGTAGTTTTATAGTATGCCTGTGTATTTCTAATACTGCAGGAACAGGTGCAGTCTCAACCTGGGATGTTCCTGTTTGCATAATGGCACAGGGATACTTGTAAATAGTGATTTTTTTCATATAATAACTAATGTTTTATTTAGAAAACCAAAATCATATACTCTTAGAAACGACAAACTCTGCATGGTAAGAAGTGAACAGTTGTATTTTTCCCAAGTGAACAGGAAGTTGATGTGTCCTATAACAAATAAAGCCTCCAGCTGTTAAGACTATGGATGATTTAATCCCATCTCGGTAATTTTTTTTAAAACTCAAGAGAGAATGTGTGGCAGACTGATTTGCAGCGAGGTTAACTTCTCAAACCTGTGGGATTCCTTCTCTCTGTAACTCTGCTGGAAGTGCTTTCCACACATACACACTCCCCAGAGTGTCCACTGCCTGTGTAACAAGGACCCTGGCCCTGATATCACCCAGCTGTATTGCCCTGACTCAGGTGGCTAAAAAAGACCTTTAAGAATTATAGAATGGCCTGGATTGGAAGGGACCTTAAAGATCATCTAGTTCCAACCCCTCTGCCATGGGCAGGGACACCTCAGAGCTTCATCCAGCTTGTCCCTCAACACTTCCCGGGATGGGTCATCCACAACCTCTTTGAGCAACCTGTTCAGTGCTTCACCACCCACATAGTAATGAATTTTTTATTAACATTTAATCAAAACCTATTCTCTTCCAGTTTGAAACCATTCCCCTTTGTCCTGTCACCATATGGCCTTGTAATATGTCCCTCTCCATCTTTCTTGTAGGCTCCCCTCTTGTACTGGAAGGCCACAATTAAGTCAAACCAAAGCCTCCCCTTTTCCAGGCTGAACAAACCTAATGCTTCTCAGCCTTTCCTCATAGGAAAGGTGCTCCATCACTCTGATCATCGTGGTGAACCTCCTCTGGACCCAATCGAGCAGGTCCGTGTCCTTCCTGTGCTGGGACCCCAGAGCTGATGCAGCCCTGCAGGTGGGGTCTCACCAGAGCAGAGCAGAGGGGCAGAATCCCCTCCCTCGCCCTGCTGGCAGCGCTGCTTTGGATGCAGCCCAGGATGTGTTTGGCTCTCTGGGCTGTGAGTGCACAGGGCTGGGTCATGTCCAGCCTCTCATCCACCAGCATCCCCAAGTCTTTCTCAGGACTCAAATAGCTTAATCTGGAAAGGCAAGAGGAAAAGGTCCACTCCGTCCTTGGTAAATATAGCACAGAACTAGATCGACTTTCTTGAAACAGACTCTGGCTTTTCTGCCACCCACATTACACAGGAGCCCCTGGGGATGCAGCTACAAGATACTACATGGCGAGTATTAGTTCCTTCTGAGACCTCGATGAATGTGTAAATGAGCATTCATTAGAACAGATAACTGAATCGTGATCTCCCACTTCATGAGTGACTACTGGAAACAGCAGAAGAGAATCATGTCTCTCTCCATTGCTCTAGCTGTTCCTTTATATATAAATAGTTAGAAAGTAATTTTAAAAAGCTTTATCAGAATATTGCTATCAGTTTCAAGCCATTGCCTCTACCCTCCCCTGCAAGACTGGAATTCATACTTGGTACTCTTTGGTTTACTCACTTGTAACAGACCCATTTAGTGTCCTGAGCCCATGGAAAGTTTTTAGGGTGAAGAAAGGAGGAAGAAAGTTTGATGAAAGCAATGGTAGAAGAAAACTATCTTGTAGTTGAGACTTTAAATGCTTTCTGTGGATTTGAATGCTCAAATCACTGTTAATTTTTGCAGCATCTTAAGGAAAATACTCATGCAAACCCTTTGGAAAAGCATAATCTAATTCTCTACATACGCAGTTTGCACCACTTAATGACACTCAGATGTGCAACACTGCCGAGATGAGCAAGGAAATGGACTAGAAGTTACTTTCTGATTTATCCATATGTTTTCTGTGCAAGCTACTGGCATTTAAGTCTGAACATAAATTTACATTTTCCCTCGTATAGGTTGCAAATTTAAGCGCAGGATATATTAAGTCATTTTCTGTAGACTATGTATTAGCCCTGCAAAAGGACAAAATATCTCACAGAGATGAGGAAAAAGACAGCATTCAGCAGTATATCACACTCAGTTTTACGGTGATGAAAAGGTAAGTTATAGCACAATATAAATCACGTGATTTAAACAAATAACATTTGAAGGTACAATGATGGACTAACAACAGAATTCCTCTCAGATTCTTACGACATTATTCATAATACTTATTAGTAAAAGGCATTGGTAACGTGGTTACATCTTTATACTTAGGAGTTTAATGCAAGTGACATGGAAAGCACTATTTAAGGTTACTAAGATCAGTACCCTAATGAATCAGGGTACCGTCATCTGCTTTTAAAGTAAATGAAATTACATTTTAATCTTCTTCATATAGGCTTGTACTCAGCATGCTGCATTTGATATGCTGTCTAGCACTTGGTTCTCTAGGAGTATTTACTGTTTAGCTGAGAGTAAACTACTGCCTGCTGTTATTTCCCAAGCGCACCTCAGCCATTGTCATTCCCTCCAATAAGCAGGTGGAACCTCTTGCACTGACACAGCCAGCACTCACCCCAAGACCACCTGGTAAAGGATGCTTTGGAACATACCTAGTCCTACTCCACGGGAAACAGCTGCAGCTCAAGCTGGAGTACATCAGTGGCAGTAACAGGCAGTTATTGCTGCAAAGTTCTGAGTTTGAAACACACAGTTCTACAGGGTGACAGGTGGCCCAAGTGCCAGGCCAGTCATGCACTGTTCAGTTCAAGATGCCTCCAGAAGGCTTTCTCCTGAGATGCATCCAGACAGCAAGCTATAAACCAACCTACCCTACGAGTCAGTCAGGAAAGGAAGTTCTCAGTCAGACCTTACTCAGAGCAGGCCATGGGCGACCAAGGCTTCTCCTGGAAAGACTTTGGCCAGTCAGTCTTTCGGGTGTCACACTTAGGATGCCACTCACATTGTGAGCCACACTGTCAGCTACCATGATTACAAATCACAGCTGGTTTATGTGATCAGTAAGGTACACCTGACTAATGGCTATTCCTTGATGAGGTTCAGAATTGACAGGAATTCTCAGGATCCTACCAGCTGGGCAAGAGAGTAATTTGCTTTTCTGACTACTTTCAGCAAATTTACCCAGTCACTATGCAAGTTCTTCATGTTACATATCAGAGCAATCATTGCTAATTTCCCATAATTGAGTCCTGTATCTTCTTCAGAGTTGGTGTTCCATTAATGCCTTTTCCCAATCAAACTCAAAAATCAATCCATGAAATAATTACCAGTCATGAGGATGTTACAGTTTATATGAAAGGAAATTTTAGTCAAAATGTGAATGCTACTCATGGTATCTTTTGAAATACAATTTTATGCCAAAAAATCATATCCATACTATGAAAGACTTTTATGTGCTACAAAAGAACAAACCAAACAAAACATTTATTTTTCTTCTTATCCTTTGCCCTGACCTATTTACGGCCCTTCTTGCAATAAAGTTTCAGTTACCTATATAGCTACATATAATCTATTACCAAGATATGAACCACAGGCATTTGTACCCTTTATCAACGGCACAAAAAGGATGCTTAGACCAGGGAGAAGCAGCACCTGCAGGCCCCTGCTGTGCCTACACTGGGTTTTTAACTAACCTGACCTGTGATACTGAAACATTTTGAACAAGAGTGTAACTTGTATCTATCTCCTGTAAGTAACTACCTTTCAGCAGAACAATGACAGTCCATATTTCAATCGCATTTTAGCTGTAAAAAATGAATCCAGAAAATGTCAAAAGCCTGAATATATTTGAATACATCTCTTTATGACTGCATCAACATTCCCACATGGTAATTCCCCTGTACGTGGATTCCATATGTCATTTGAACCATCTTCTATGAAAGCCACATGACAAACTAGGCCTTACCTAAATATTGAAGTTATTTCATCAGAAACAACCTCATGTCCCCTCAAGACACTTGGGTAAACTTACCAGAAAAAAAAAAAAAAAAAGACAAGAAGTATGTGCACAGCTGAACAATAGCAGTCCCATTACAGTGAGGAATGCTATAATGTCAGTTCCTCTGTTCTCCCTGCTCCAAATCTGTCAATCAGAGATGTCTGGTCTGTCACATAAACTGAACAGAACTCAACCGGTCTGTGTTGATGAAACACAGACTGTGATATTACCCAGTGTCATATTTTAAAGCCTATGTAGGAAAAGAAGTATTTGAAAACCTGAAGACTTTTTTTTTTAAAGCTTCTGTGACAACATCTAGAAATAAAAAGATAAAGGGAGCATAGAATTTTTCACAGCATATTTTAAGGTGAACAAGAACAATTTTAAACAATCTAGGCTTGGGAAGCACTAAGTTAAAAAAAATTTATTATTTCTCTTGCCTTTTGGGGCAGTTAGATTCTACTAACTAAGGGTAACCTAAGAAAGGTTTGTGTGACACTGCATATTAAAATATAGCATCTTGATATCACATGTGGTAGTGCTCATGTAATTTGAAATTCAGAGTATTTTGTTAATAGAAGAAAAAACCTTAATGTCTAACAGTTAAACAACTGTTTCACTGTTCCATGCAGACTGTGTACTCCCATGCAATTTCACAAACTGCACTCAGCCCATAGCATAAAACACACCTCAGCAAAGTAGAGAGAGTAGTGACAATAAATGAGACATGCAAAGAACACAAGAAAAAATCATTAACACTGCATTTTTATAAACATAATTAGATAATGAGGTCCAAAACATCTTAATTACATGACAATGTCACAGGGGAAGCCTATGGCAAATCTGAGATGTTAACACAGACACATCAAATCCCAGTTTGGTACCCTACCATGTGTAACTTTCCTATCGCTAAGTTTATACCTGTGCAGACCTTGAGAGAAGTAGTTTAAATTAAGAGGAAATGCAAACCCCATACATTTAGTTCTTCAGCCTGGACAGTGTATTAGATACAGCTTATCCTGCATTGCTTGAATACACCTTTTATTTTGCTTTAAAACACCTGTTTCAAGGAGAGTCTATTTCCATTGTAACCATTCAGATCAGGAAGGGGTTTTATTAAATAACTCTTAAGTGTGGAAAAAAAAAATAAAATCATACATTACTCAGCCTGCCTGAGCTGACACTGTTAGCTCCTTTTTTAAATAGGCAGACAGAAAGAATTGCTCATACTTGTTATTCAGTGGGAAAAAGAGAAGAATGCTAACTTGTGCCAGATCTTAAGTGTTATGAATTTACATCAGCTCAGAAATACATGCTTCTGAACACTGAATTTTAAAGCGGGTTAGATTTTTCTTCTGTTCCTTAAAATGATTTTTCTTCACTATAAAAATATGTCACAGTGGTAAAATGAAAATACAACAGACTGACTTTTGTAATCCAGTATGCATGACAGTTAAATCTTCATGATGAAAGCTGCAAACTGGTGTTTGCTTATGTTTAAATGACTTATAGGTCTTGTCTGTGAACAACACCGATAATTCTGAGACAGAAATGTTACCTAGATGAAATGACTGATACAGAGATGTTCCTTGTTTCTCCTCCCACTTAATCTTGAAAATAAAGTCCTTTTTATCTTGCTCCACTGTCACAAAAAAAAAGTTCGTCTATTATTTACTCTGCAGTTCCTTCTGTAATCAATATCAAAGATGCAGTATGTCAGTCCTACGATGAGATCCAGCCACTTTGAGAATGACAGTGTTTAAAACCATATGTTGATATAGAAAATAAACCTGTTTTTAGCTGGCATCTTTGCTGTGAACGTTGAAAAGGTAAACATCAGTGTGGATAATGGATGATCTAAAAAAAGCACATACTGGCTGCTGAAAACACCTACAGAGCCAAAAAGAAAACTGGGAACTGAAACCAATGAAAGAATTAAGAAACGCACTCAAAAATGCCAACTGAACAATGAATGCAACATGTGACAGAGTTAAAACAAGTTTTGCTTCTAGAGAAACATATTAACACAACACTGGATTTTTTTTTGTTTGGTTGGTTGAGTTTGTTTGTTTGTTTTTTAAATTTTTTTGTTGGTTTGTTTGTTTTGGGTTTTTTTTACCGGTATATGAAGTATTTCTATACAAAAAAAAAAATATTTTCGAGTTAAATATGGAGAATACGGCTCCCAAAGAAAAGCACTACTATACAGCTGAGATTTTCTATAGTTTTAGTATTTCAGTTTCATCTATTACAAATGCAATTCATAATGAAAAACAAAATGCAGGCATACATAATAGAAGCCTTCTATGTTTTTTAATAGCCTGAACAGTCCCAAGCTTCAGCTCACTTTCTTGGGAAAAAGGGGACAGCAGGCAGGAATCCTTTCTGCACATTGCTTGCGTGACAGAAGATGGGAACTGCATTATGCCAGCTGTTTTGCTCAGGAATGAATCAATATTGTCAGAAGGGTCAGACCAATATACTGGGATGATATTTATTCTCCTATCTGTCATTCTCTTCTCTCCCCTCATGCAGCCAAACCACTAAAGCTGGTGAATCACAGCGAACATGTCCGTGAGGCTGATGTCACCAGACACAACTCAAAGCCAAAGCAGGTGCTAAAGTAGCACTGCTAACCCTGGAAGGTGCCTTCGGCTGTGTCCCTCTCCCTCCCATCCCCACATCTACCCAGTCTAAAGGAGCCTCCATCTGTTTCATTTTCAGATGATCTAATTTCTGAGATCATAAGTTAGAGCAAATGAGGCTGACAGGTGAAAAGAAAGCATAGGGGTTTTTTTCTTAAACTGCCTTTTTTTTTTTAATTACTATGTTGTGGGGGTTACACATTTTGTTGATCTGTTATGTTTCTATTTAGAATATTTTTAAGCATTTATTTAATGGCCTGAGGCCAACAACAGATAAGACTGCAAGCAAACATAACACCCACAGACAAAAATGCAGCTTGCACTGCGAAGACTAAGTAACCCTTTCAAAAGCATTTTGGTGTCAGGTAAATATATACTTTATGGCCATTTTATAATATATGATAGCACTCTGGTGCTGCAGGGTGACAGAGACACCAACCCCAGACGCTTGCTTACTTGCAGTGTTGAAAGTTTACTAACTTGCTTCCACAGCTCCACAGTAAACATGCACGGTACTGTTCAGCAGATAATCTTCTCCCTGCTTGTTGCTGTAGCAAGCTGTTGGAACACCTGGAATGCTGAAGTGACCACAGGTGTACGTGCACACAACACACAAGAGTTCACAGAATTGTTAAAGTTGGAAATGACCTCTTGGATTATTGAGTCCAGCCATTCTCCGCTTCCAGGAGAGCCAAGCTGAAACAACAGAAAACTCCATCTGCAGCACTGCTGAATGGAGCATTTCTGCAATTTTAAATCCACCAAGAATGAGTCTCTTTATACCAATGAGAGAATTAGAAGATGAAAATTGGCACAAGAGCAGTCTATTAATTTCTGGTGACTTCCCCCCCCCCTGTATAAAACGTAATCCTAGGTGCTCTTTGCAGGCATGTTTTCAAGTGACCTTGGCTATGTCACAACTATGGCATACTTCCAATGCTAAGTTTGAATGTTTGGGTATTTACTAGAAATATTTTCTTTTAATAATAGAGTACCAGGTTTATTTGTACATTAATTAATTAAACACAGCAAAAGGAATGTTAAGTGCTGGAAACTAGGATCAGTATAATAACCATGACAAAAACAATTCATATCCTTCATGTTCTAGCCAGCACAGTACAAATTCATATATATGCATTCCTCAAATTCAGTAAACAGATACAAAACCCTTTCTAATACAGTGACTCCTTAAAACTTTTGGCAGCATTCTTGGGTTTGGAAACTGCACAACCTCCCTTCCCTGTCTCTTCTTCAATCCACACATGCTGGAGTTTTGCAGGTATTCCTACTAGATGGATTACCTCAGTCTGTCCCACTGATCATGACATCCAAGAGGAAGTGCTTCCAGATGTTCAGAGGGAACCTCCTGTGTTTCAAATTGTGCCCATTGCCTCTGGTCCTGCCCCTGAGCACTCCTGAAAAGAGCCTGGCTACGCACTCTCCCTTCAGGTACTTATCTTAGATTCCGCCTGAACCTTCTTTAGGTTCCCAAGCTCAGCCTCAGCCTTTCCTCATAGGAGAGATGCTCCAGTCCCTTCACCAGACACTTTCCAGTATGTCCGTGTCTCTCTTGCACTGGGGAGCCCAGGACTGCTCCCAGCACTACAGGTGTGGCCTCACCAGGGCTGAGCAGATAGGAGGACCCCCTACCTCACCTAAGCCTTCATTGCATTCTCCCCCTTGCTGGCTATGGCACATTGCTGGCTCACAGTCAGCCTGGGTGTACCGAGACCCCCAAGTGCTTCCCTGCAAAGCTGCTTCCTGTATGTCACCTCTCCCAGTTGCCACAGTCACTGAGGGTGGCCTCTCAGAGACAACATCATCTCACTCAGCACCTGTGGGTGCATCGCACCAAGGCCCGTGGGTTTCTCTACTTTCAGTCTGCTCAGGTATTGTTTAACCTGATACTCTTCTACCAAGGGGAGCAGTTGAAGCGAATTAGTCACACAGAGATAATTAGTGGATGTATTCACAACACATACCTTTGTACAGATCAGAAACCAAATCACAGGCTACAGAAGATACCTAAATTTAAAACAAAACCAAACCAAAAGCAGAAGTGGTGTTTTAACCCAAAAAATGAGTCCCAACCTTCTGCTGCTATTCTGTTCTTAAAGGTACTTCCTTTTAGGCAGCAGAACAGACTTTAATCTGGAATTCAGCAGCACGGCTCCTTTTCTTGCTCACAACATTTTTGTTCTGTATTTGTTTAATCAATAGATTCATTTTATGTAACAAAACACAATCTGGACTTTTAACCAAGCTGATTTAAGTCCCCACATTAAATTATAAGCAGATAAACTATCATAACCAGTGGAAGTTAGAGGAAGTATAAAAGTTTCATTTGACTATATTTTCTTCCTAAACCAAAAATGTTATCTTTTCTGTCTTATCTTGCATTGTACCAGCCTCAACATCTGTACACCCAGGAAATATTTTCATGTCAATATTTTAATAACATTAAAATCTTGCTTAATTATAGCAGCAAAGTTCAGCTTTTCCCTGAATTGTATCACCAAAAATGTTTCTCAAACATCCCTACCAAATGGTTTGTTCAAAGCTCTACAGAAAGGGCACTGCTCATTGAGAAACAGTGTCAGATCTTTGCTGTCAGAATTATCCACAGGGGACACATTTTGCCATCTCATAATGTTTCTAAACCTTTTGAATCACTTCTGTGGTCTCATAAAGATTTCCCTTGATACCCTGTAAACAAAAGGTCAGATCTGCATTTACCCAGGTTCCACAGTTATGGGAGATTTATCACTGCATTCTCTGAAGATATGGCATGGGCAAGCAAGCTGGAGCACTGTATTTCATTTCAAGCAGACGAGGCCTCCAGCTCTTATTTTGCCGTTTTTGATGTTCTTTTTTCTCCTCTTACCAGAACTGAAAACAAGGCACAACAGAACATTTAGGCTTGTCTTCCAGGTCACCTAAACCATTCAACTAAATAATTAAGACATAAAACAAGCTATTCATGTAAAGAAGCACCAACAAGAAATTTTGATTCTTTTGCTAGGTTTGGCTGATGAGCAGTCTTGAAGCAAACAAGCTATCTGGAGATACATTTTTGGCACAGAAATTAGTCCTGATTATCAAGCATTGAAGGAACAGCAACAGTTTAAACATCCTAAGTGAGCCTGGAGAAGCTTTACATAATACAGTACAGTTATTCTAAATCAAATAGCAATGAAACAATATTTGCTTCCCATTTGTTTACTTTGGGCATTTGACAGAACTTTCTGTGCAGATTGTTTTCTCTGCAGTGTCAATTCTCTTTGCTGTCTCTACAGTCAGACAGCACCAGGCACAAGCACAGGACCAGAAGCTATTTTAAAGTTTTTGCTTCCATCCCTCTCTTTGCTTCCCTTAATTAGCTAGGTTCATGTCCACGTTTTCCCTTTAAGCTAGAAACTGCTTGAGTTCTTAGTGTGAGGTTTTAGCAACAGATGGTACACTTCCCTCTGAGCTAATTCTGAACTAGTATCTCAGGGTTGAGATTGCTAGAGGTGTTATCTTTCAGCAGAAATCCTGATTTTATAATCATTACCCATCCAAAGCCTGCTTAAAAAAAAAAGTTGTCATGCTCTGCTGTGGCATTATTCTGTGCCAAACAGCTGCTTCAACGCATCTAAGAGAAATATGCCACCAGAATGCTGAAGATGCAAGAGTGAAATAGGGTATGCAGAGTTATTCACTATATTGAGTAAAATACCCTCTCTCTCAAGCTCTCACACAAATGACATCCACGTTTCTGCAAGTTCTTGCCAAATACAACAGCTTTCCTCTACCCGAGGTGAAGGCAAAAGTAATAAAATAACATTAGAACAAAGCTGGAGAGAAGGTTAAGACAATTTGATAAATTTAAAAGGGGAACAGGAGATAGTTCTTGGCCACTAAAGACAAGAAGTGCAGCGTAAGGAATCCATGGAAGCCTGAGAAGATGAGTAAAACTGTAAAAGAAAGAGAGCAGCAATGGGAAGGGCAGAGAAGACAAAATCACCTAGTCAGGAAAATGCCACTAGACCAAACTGTGAAACTGAGATCTGATGACAGGAAATTCAGTAAACTGTAGGAAGATGTCAGGAATTTAGGAGATGGACACAACAAACACATATTTTTAATTTAACATGTTTTTACAATAGCTCCAGTATTAGCATAATGGGTCATGAATCTATTAAAAATATGGAAATAAAGGGAAAATGAAAGGAAATTTGTGCGGCTCTTGGTACTCTTGATTCCTTGCATGTAGAGCAAAATTCAATTGAAATATTTCCTGAGGCAGAGAAAGATTAAAAGAAAATTAATGGTACTCTACGGGGACAAATAACATTTCGTAGGGTATATCTGTGGTTATCATAGCTGAAGGCTAAATGAAATATTAAGTCTGAGTAAAAGTTTGAACATACGATACGCAGTTGTTTTCACTCCTTGTTGCCTAAATAAATTCCATTGCACCAATGAGTAAAGGCTGAAACAGTAAAGAGTCCTACTAGTTTAGCCACTGACCAAAACCTCTATATTTAGTTATCAAAAGCTTAGATAACCTGTTTGGTTAGAGGGGTTTTTTTTCTCCCCAAGAGATGCTGAGGATACTTAATTTACATGGATCTTTTATACAGCAGCCTCTGAATTCTCCCAAAGGTAATCTCACTCACCCTTCAGCTACTGTCTTTTGAACACACTGATCTTTATCCTTATTTATGCCCAATACTTTCAAACTAGCATGAAGTTGTGCAGAATTTATTTTGTAAGGGATCCTTAAATTTGTCTGCAAGTAGGACATTTGTCTACAGTAATTTAAAACCAAAATTCCCCTTAATTATATCTGTGGAACAATTGGGGACTATTAAAACATGAATGGCATAATGAATAACTTGTGCTAAACATTATTCTTTGGTCTCCTCTACTCCTTTCAACCCAAAATTCACCATGTCATCACTACTCACTTCAGGAGGAGTTATCTTCATCTCCCTTCCTCCCCTGTTCATAAATTCTGTAATTCATGTCCTACAAAAATTTCTGCTTATTTTCTACATGACATATAATTCAGAAGAAATTCCCCCCAAAAATACACAGAAGAAAATAAATATATTGTTGCCTGTAATTAGCATGGACCTGACCGTTAGCTTGATTCTTATCATGCAGGGCCTGATAGTTTCTAAGAGTAACAAATCTCTGAAGTCATTGACATTTTGTGATACAAATTGTTAAAATAACTATATTATTCTTGGCATAAAAGTCAGCATCCAAGCAGTGTTAAAAACAGACTATAAAACAACATTACAGCTACTGTACAAAACCAGAGGGATTCAACTATGCTTCTTTTGCTCAGTCACATAAGCTCTTGCGCCCTTTCTCTCAAGATAATATGAAAAGGAGGGAGGGTTTTTTTGGCCTTGAAGCAAATATAAGCTCCTGGCCTTGGAGGACAGGATTAGGAACACACCATCTGTCTGACAGCTCATTCCCACGGGAGGCAAGCAGGGCACACAGGCTGGAAGAGAGCTACAAATCAGTGTAAGAGGTTCTCCACTCAGGCAAATGGGACAAGGGTAGCACAGCAGCAGGCATCTGTCCTGCAGGGTAGACACAACCCGAGAGCACCAAATTATCTGCTGGTGTTCAACAGTGATGTTCTATCACTAAGCAATTTTGTCCAGAA
Source organism: Eulacestoma nigropectus (assembly GCA_013397775.1). Lineage (NCBI taxonomy): Eukaryota > Metazoa > Chordata > Aves > Passeriformes > Eulacestoma > Eulacestoma nigropectus. Next base: position 2,737,020 of record VZTE01000262.1, read on the forward strand.
TGAGTTCATTAGTTTTTCTCCAAAGATGTTTACAAGACGAATAGGCTAATGGTTTATTAAATCAGCACTTACAGCTTATATACTTGCTTTTAAATTCAGTCTGTACTCCAGCCTGACCATTTTCCATTTAAAATGCAAACCCTTTGGGGAATAAATGAAAAAATAAAAATAAAAAAACCCAAAAAACCAGAAAAAGTGTGGTACAAAATACTTAGAAATATTTTTCCCAAACCAAGTTCAGCTTTGGTCTCCCTGTTTACCCCTCTACTTTATTTCCTAGTTATGTACAAATTGCACAATAATATACTTCAAACACAGAATTGCATTTGTGGAGCACCACACAACACCCCAGTCCCATTCTCCAGAAGCACTTAAGGGCCATCACAGTATGAAATCTTAAAATTAAAGTGTTTTCAATGCTTTTCTGCATATCTTATCATAGCACTGCTGAAGAAGGCTGTGATCCTCTTCAGCAGATCTCCCTAGAAACCAGATGTGTGTTGAGGTTTTAAATTGTTACTTATTGTATCATACTAAAGATTCCATGCTGTGAGAAACGTATAATGCACTTGATGTGTGTGCTTGTCCCCTGGCATCTGCTGACTGAACTAGGATCCCTAAGTGCCTTCTAATTAGCATTTACTTTGAAAACAGCATCATGAAATAAAAGAAATACACCCCTTAACTCATCATTTGGGATTAAACAGATTAAGGAATATTTTTGTTTAGCTCTGACTTCCTTTAAAGACATCTGGGTCAATTTCTGTTGCTCTGTCTAGAGCTGGAATATAATCAGGAGGATGAGAACTTTTCACTGAATAAGACACTTATCCTGGACAGGAATTTATTTCATTCAAGAAACCTTTCAGCTTGCAGGTTTTGACCTCTTCCACACTGAGGGTTTGAGTTAGAGTTGACAATGTCTGGCCTGCGGTCACTCCAACACAATGTGTTCGACAGAAGTGAGAAGCTTTCTTGGAATTGTGAGCAAGTAATATTGCCCAATGAGCTATGCATGATGCAGTAAAGAGTAACACTAGACTTCAAATCTCTTTTCTTCAAAGGCAACAAACAGGGTGAGCATCAGCAGCGCCTATCATGGATAGTAGCAGCCTGTTTTAAAGTAACATCTCTTTTTTTGAAGCGGAGATGCAGGAATAGAGCAATGCAGGTGCACAGACAAACATCAGCCAGGATGACTCCAGTCAGGTAGAAAAGATCTTAAAGTTATTAAGTTAGAACCTCTTATTGGTGGAAGTGGGTAATACTTGTTCACTTTAAAATAAGGTCTACTTATTTTAATAGCAGATAATCACAGCATTCTGGAAACAGTGTGAAATATCTCGTATAATTTTCCCTTCCATATCGAAAACTACTTAAGAATTAGCAAAGCTTCATGCCCCTCTCCACCAAAATCTTAAAAGTAGATTTTTCACTACTTAAGAGCCAGGTTTTGTCATGAAAACCTTTTCAGCTTCTTATGGCAGCTCTCTCAAGGCTCCTTCCTGTATGGTGAACTTTTATGTCTATATGCTTTAGAAAAGGTTCTGAATATTTAAACAGAGCAGAAGAACCAACATGCAGTGCTTAACAACAATTCTGGCCTCAGCAGTATGTGCAACAGCCTTATTCACCCTACATTTAGTGCTGCCCCAATCCTAAAGGTCTCCAATCCTGGAATGAACATCTCATCCAATTGGTGTTTCCAGAACATAAACAGAAGTAAGTAAGAAAATACATTAGATTAAACTGTTTCTCAAATCTCATACAGTTTGAATCCAATCTGGACTTAAATTTCATTATACTCGCAACAGATTATTTCACCCTTTCATAGGCTGACAAACAATGTGAGATCTGGAGTCTTAATAACTAGAGCAAAGCAAGGGTAAAGAAGAGAGGAAAGTCACATCCTCTGCCAAGGAGAACACGGAGAATGTCTTCAGACTGTTTGGATAGACTGCAAGCTGCATTTAAACTACACAGGACAGACAAACTCAGCCCTTTGAAATTAATCTCACCTTTCATGTAACAAGGCCTCACTTCTGAAGACGTTTAAGTACTTTGCTCCCAGTAAAATCACAGATCACAGTAGTGCTCCAAAGGCCTTTGAGGATGTCTGTAGTTGCCAGCAATCTAACAGGGTAAGCCTATAGGCTTTTTGCTGAGGACGTGAAATAGAACAAATATCAGGATGGAATGCACAAAAAGCAGGGTGCTGAATAAAACGTTTCTTCCAGCGGAAACTGGGAGACATTAGCCTGAGCCCTAAGAACTCGTAACCAAAATTTAAGTTCCTTGAATGTGCACCCAGAATGTGAGAAAACAGTTTGATTTCCCTATTCAGACTCAGGAGATTCGATTCTCCCAGCAGGGTGCTCTAATTAGCAAGCTGTCCCCCTATTGTGGAATGGGAAGCTTTAATCTTTCCCACTGAAGCTGTTTGACTTTTCAGAGAACAAGAACACTGCAGCTGCACTGTGCACAGACACAAGAGTTCCTGACCCTGCTCCAATGGCTGCTCAATATACCTGAAATGCATTAAAGCATAGACCACACCTTTCATCCCCTCTCCCAGGCATGTGTCTCAATGGCTGTAGTGACAGAATCATAGAAAAGTTTGGGTTGGAAGAGACCTTTTACAGTCTGACCCTCCTGCAGCAAGCAGGAAAATCTTCAAGCAGATCAGGTTGCTCAGAGCCCCAGCCAACATAACCGTGAATGTTTCCAGGGATTAGGCACTTACCACCTCTCTGGGCAACCTGTTTCAGGGTTTCAAAACCCTTATTGAAAAAAATATCTTCCTCATATCTAGTCTGAAAATTCACAAATTCTCTACAACTGCTTCAACAGAGGGTCTGGTTGGGAGCGTCAGAGACACCCCGTAGGCTGGTGGGTGAGTCACCTTCTGGAAGGTAAGCGATGGGCAGTCTCAGCTCCTCAAACAGAAGGGTGCACAGATATTTTCAGGTTTCCTGAATCTTTGATATCTAAGGATATGAATCTCTGAATTTTTCAGTTATGGATTGCTTAGCCAAGGATGTAAGAATGGTTTGACTTCTTTTGATTGAAGATAAAAGGAGACACCTGCATTCATCACACTGATGCTTAAATGTCATTTGTGTTTCATAAGACAATACATACTACATGTTTACAAAGGCAAAAACAAGGTTCTCACCTTGGAGCCCTTCTGACATGCATGGATTATGCAGACACACACATGATCGTACAATCATGACCCTAGGGGAACTATAACAAACAAGTATTAACAACTAACATGTCTCTTAAATATAAGCAAATGTCATGCATATAGTGATAAAACTTTTAAACATCACCCCATGTACCAATGTTTTTGCTCTGCTTTTCCTGTTTTGCATTATTTTCTTTCTCTTTCTATGCCAAGAAACTGAAACTTGCTTTGTAGTTTGCCATCTGAAGAGTCACTTTCAAACTTGAACTCCTTTAATTGTTATTCAACACTGTAGGAACCAACCTGGCTTGCAAAGGAGGCCAGGTGAATCCCCAAGGTTCAGTGTTCTGTTTCATTTCTATACCCGGTCACTAACTGTGAGACCATTTGGCAGCAGCATTCTTTAAACTTCCAAATAATTAGTTCTTGCAAAGGTAGGTGGAGACTGCAGAAAGAATGTTATGGAAGACTATAACAATAAAAACCAAAATAAAACCCCCAAAACTTAACAACCCACACTTCTGCAATGTGCCCTACTTGGAATCACTTGAAGAAAAGTTTGTCAGCTAAGTTTTTACCTTTATGTACCCTTATATTCCAATTAAAAGCACTGCAAGAGAAAGAAAAACCTTTCAAAACTGAATTGGGGTGAGAACAAAGGAAAAAGCCAATTAATCTCAGCAATTAAAATTGGCTGTAAACAAAAGAGAATCGGGGGTGTGTGTGTAATTTTCTTATTAAATATTCTGTAGAGGTCCAGAATAGTATTTTCAAAGATTACTTTGAAGAAATGTTAACATAAAGAGACATCTTTTAAAAGCATCTTTAAAAAATTTTTACTTGCCTAAAAAACAGAAGAGTCGTAAGATTGTCCCATCATCAGATCTGCGGTGTGTTTGTTCATTTGTTTGTGGTTTTTTGATCAATATTCTCAGTACTCCTTTATGGCCAAGAAGAAACACAGCTTTTCTGAAATCATGGCTCTGCTGGAAGTGAGATCTCATATCTGTATCTCAGACTCTGAGTTCTGAAGGAAGTGTCTTTAATGACACCAGCCCTGAATTGAGTATATCTCATTGGTAAACAAAAAAGTTGGAGGACTGGGGATAACAAGAACAAACAATCCACCAGCTGATCTTTACATCTTAGAAATTACCTGTGGGACCTGAGAGCGGTGGCTAGATTTTTTTAGGCATTAAGAGACTGCAGATGAGAAAAAGGGTCTTGAAAAACTACACATTTGCCTACAAATGGTGTCAGAAGCTGGAGGACGTTCTTTGGAACCGACTCTTTGCTTGTTTGCACGCTAACATTTATTTCGGATGTAAAGCTGGACCCAGCACCCCGCTGGTTTGAAAACCCTCTTGGAAGTTATCCCTCTCCCATACAACTGACACTCAGTATGTGGGCAGGTGCCTTGCACCCTGAACGTCTCCAGTCAGTATCTTTCTTTTTTTTTTTTTTTTTTTCCAAATAATTTAAAACTGCTGTCTTCTATTCTTGACATTACTTTTACTGCCTTTTTTAAAATCAAGAAATTATCATAATATCTATCGAGTTACTTTTTTTTTTTTGGTTTTTGTTTGTTTTTGGTGTTAATATTTGTCTTTTAAAAATATTATTANCGAGTTACTTTTTTTTTTTTTGGTTTTTGTTTGTTTTTGGTGTTAATATTTGTCTTTTAAAAATATTATTAAAATATTTGCTTCTGAAAAATCAGAGACAGTGAAATAGAATTGCTCTGATGTATCACCAAGCTGGAAACTGCTAACTGGGGATTCTCACAGAGACCAGATGTCCTCATTTTTTTCTTTTATGTGGAAGATAATAGAAAAGGCAAAAGGACAAACAGTAAAAAAAAAAAAGGTCTTTTCCTGCTATTATTATGATATTGATATGACTACATTATAATCTTTCTCTTATACTTAATACAACAAATTTTAAGTCTTTGGATATAAAACAATGCCCCAGTAAAAGAAAACCCCAGCACTCCCCTCCTTTCATGTGCTCCTTCTGGACCCAGAAGCTTAATAAAATTTGGTAATGCAAACTTCTTTTAAATTACACATGCAATCAAAACCAAAATGGCTCAAGGGAGGGAGGAAAAGAGTGCAAAACACACAAAAATAATGATGCTGTGATAAAAAAAATTCTTTACTATGAAGTATTGACTGTTGCATTATCAACAGGTGGCATTCTACCCATGACAAACTCATCCTACTTAAGTCCATTTCCTAAATCTCCTTATGCTTCCAATTATAAATGCATTTTTAAGAAGTGCAGAAAAGGTATTCTAGGTATTAAAAATTTGAATTTTAATTCATGTTTAGGTAAGTTTAGGAAATAAAGATATTTCACTCTGATGTTTGGAGCTGAGATGTAGTGAAAGGCCTGAATTATGATAATTTTACAACTTAACCCTTCCCATATATTTCACAGCAGCTAATAGCCAACTACACAGTTAAACATCCTATGGGTGATATAATAAAAATTAATGCACATTATTCAATTACTAATTAATTAGAAGCATTTACTGTGTTTAACTACTACACTGTGTGATAGCAGAGCGGTGATTTCAATGAAGGCACTAACATTTTATTAATCACATGGCAATTATTGCAATAAACTTAAACAAAAGTGGTATTAGGGGACCATAATTTTAATCGCAATCTTTTATTAAAATCCTTGTTAAAGGCAGACAATTAGCAACAATCAAGAGGAGATACTCTGCCTATTGCTCATGGTGGAAACATCGTACGATTCCACAAAAATCAGAATACAGGGATGATGTGGGAACATCGCCTGCCTCTGCAGAAGTTTCTAAGGGGGAGGCAGCTACAGGTGGTGACAGTGGCTGTGAAGTACCTGGCTCCTGCTCCTCAACAAGGACAGGGAGCTCATCTGAGCAGGGATGAGACTCCTAACAACTTCATGTTGCCAGGCCCCCAAGACTATGACCCCCAGCATCAGCTTTATTTGCTTCATACCCCTTTAGATCCTCAGTGCTCAAAGACAATGAAACAGGTCCTATAAGGGCCAAGTAAGTAACTCTTCAGGCTCATGTAAGCAAAAAAACCCTGCAATAACCAAAAATCAGGACTTGAAGCAACACTTATTTTGATAGAAAACCTTGCATCTCCATGAAATCTTACTGCTTTTGGGTGAACGAAACAACAGATCTGGCCATAGAATTGTGACTTTATCTTGCTTTATGGATGGCAGGCTCCAGCACAAAAACTACAGTGTGCATAACCTACATGAGATTGTGCTACAGCTTCACACAAAGCTTCCATACAAATAAATGCAAACAATCATATTTATGCAGCCATTCCCACAGTCAAAATGAAGCTGTTTGCAAAGACCACTCTTTCTCTGCTAAAGAGTCTGATGGGACAGGGTCAGATTTTGCCAGCTTGATGGCCCTTGCTTAGTTGCAAGTACTTGGCAGAGTTTGATTTGGGCAGATTCTGCAACACACAGGAGGGAGCCAAAACTGAAAGATACTCAAAGGGACAGCAGCAGAGCTCAGGAGGTGTGTGCCATGTTCTCCCAAAGATCAGTAATAAGTACACATAGCTACAATTTACACATGCAATTTGTTATCAGCGTGCTTTGTCTCCCATGCCTCCCAATCTCAAACCTAGCAATTAACTCAAATTTCCAAGATTTCTGCATCATAAACTATTAGAATACCATACTGTGTAAAAAAAGCCCTTAAAAAACTCAGAGTAGTAACAGCTATGGGCTCATAGGTCTTCACCAAAGTTTTAAGTCACAACAGCATGGAACTGGTGTAAGCTACAGGGAGTGATGCTCCCTTTTAAAATACAGCAACTCAAGAAAATCCCTGAAAAATAAAAAACAATATTACTAGGAATATGCATACATGACTGCCACTGTACTATAATGATGCATTCAATAACTGCTTATGGTTCAGTATTAATTTTGTGGTAAGCGTTTAAAAAAATATAATAAATGACATGGTTTCTCTGTAGAAAGCTTACTAAGAGACAGTAAGATTGTAGATTCACAGCAAAATTAAGGAACAAAAGAAACATTCAATTACTTGTTCTAAGGAACAAAGGTTAACTCAGAAAAAAAATACACATCTTATATAGTTAAAATACTGCATTGAATATCTATTTTAAGAAGATATTTATCTTAAAGTCACGCTAAGTTTCTTGTTTTTAAATTAACTGAATCTGTTTGCATTCACAAACTTAGATGAATTTGTTTTAAGTGAGCAGATGCAACATATTTTTAATAGAAAAAAGCCAAACATTTTCAACCTGTGGTATATTTCCTCTGTAGAGAAGCAAATTACCTAACCTTTAGCTACACAGCAGCTGGGATTTACTTTTCTAAAAAGAAATTTTATGCTGGCACCATCAGTTCTGCTTCATTTGCGATAGACCCACAGATTTTATTTTTCTCCTATGAAAACAATGAAAATGGAACACCTGGCAGCATGTCATTGTCAAAACAATGTATTGCAGCCCCTACCTAGGGATTTCTTGCATAATAACATGGGAACTCTTCAGTTCTAGCCTTCTCCTCCTCCTGCAAGTGGATTGCAATAGTCTACTGCTCATAATTTTATACATTATTGCCCCATTATTAAGCCATTCTGGATTTTCATCCATTAACAAACACAAGAGAAAAACTGTTCTATCGAGTCAGATGTCGGCAACTCTTAAAAACGTTTTGTCTCGTATATCCCTCAATTTTTGTGTTTACAAAGTTTGTAAAAACTACTTAAACCATATTCCTATATATAACTTCTTGGTTCCAAAAAAACCCAAGCCACCACTTAGGGGTGCAGAAAAGCTTCACATAAGTCAGAAAGCTGAATTTAGAGCAATTGTGACTCAAACAGTAGCCCCTGCCCATGGGGGTGACCTTAAGTAATCCCTACCAGGGACTCCAATGACCTCAAGTAACCCCAAATGACCTCAAGTAACCCCTGTGACTTCAAGCAACCCCTGAGGTTCTGCACCCTCAGCTCTCAGGGGGGAGCAGCCTGCAGCACCCCACAGCAGCACACCACAACCAGGCTGGCAGGGGCAGGGATGCGAAGCGGACTCTCCTCCAGCTTCCCTCCCTGCCTGGTCCCTTCATTTGTCTTCTTCTCAAGGAATTGTCTCCTCAGCAGCAGGATCTGAGCAAGCCAGGGAACTCACCTGGCTCATGGCAGCCCTTCAATTTTGCTGCACACAGTCAGTACATAGTCTTAAACTGGGTTAAAAAAACCCAAAAGCCATGACTATTGTTACAAAGAGAAAAAGTGTAAAACAACTCAGTGGACACAAGCCAACTTAGTGTCCATGTCGCATTCTTCCTGGCCTCTCCCAACCCTGTACAATGTGTTTGAAGGGAACGAGCAAAGGCAGCTAGGAAGATAACACACACAGTGGTAATTCGCATCCACACACACACATCCACCAATAGTGGTTGAATAAAATGCACCTGCTCATCTTTCCCGCTTATCAAAAGAACATCTGAACAGTTGTTCCCCCTTTGGCACAAAATTCAAATCAGACAGAGAAGGTCCCATGTCTACTAGGAGACACATTTCTTGCTTCAGCAAGGGCTCCAGTGTGGTGAGCCCCCGGTACGATACCAGATCCTGACACCCTTAACAATCTGTTTCTAATGCTCTTTTTTACAAATGGCACATTGATTCCTTCCCAGTCGCTGTCCTGGGGGCCACCCCCTTCCCTTTGGTCCTGGGGCTCTCCGCACTTTTTCCTGTTGGGGGCTGTAAAAACTGTGCCATTATTTTTGCCTGTACCTTTACCTTTTCTTCATCCCTTCTTTCATATCTTTTATATACCTGAGATGCCTTTCTAACCAATTCCTGGAAAGGCCCACTTGGCCACCTCTCCAGCCCGTGCTCCTGCTGCCTGTGGGCTCTTACCCTCCCACAGTCACCAAATGCTTGGCAAAATCACTTGCCCTGGGTGTCCCACAGCCTCGGCTTGGTCCCATGCCTCTCCATAGGTCCCAGCCTGTGCTGCCGGTCCTGTATTCTCACACCTGCCCTTGGCACTCCTCATCATAGAGAAACCCCCTTAAGTCCTGAGTAGCAAGCAGAAAAACTCAAATCCTCTACCCTGGCTCCAAAAACGGCCTGGGGAGGGGTGGGGGTGTAGGAACCATTACTCCCTGTTTTCCCTCTCCTGGAAGCTGGGAATACAAAAGACTTGCAGCTGGCCCTGTATTAGACTGCAGATTTTGAAGATAAGGCAGAGAACTTCCCAGTCCTCAGCATTCTTTCCTTATCACATAGCCTCCCGCTGCTATTTGCCATAACCATATTTCTCCACACTCCCCTTCAACCAGTCCTTTCCCAAACCAACACCATATTTCCTGCTCTGGGTGTGGGTTGCTGAGACCCTTTCTCAGTGCCTCTTATTGCCCGCTCTGGGCATCCATGTCCTTAACTACCTCTGGGAGAATGTGCAAACCATCTCATCATTCTCCCAAAGGACCCTTCAGAGCTGTTTTGGGATCGTCATCCCTATAGTCAAGACCCTTTTTTGAATTTCCTTTGCTGCCCACCCTGGGCATCCTGCCATGTTTTACTCCCCCAAGTAGTATTCACCGGTGAGATTTGCCGAGACCCTTATCGACTTTCCCTTACTGTCCTCTCTGGGCATCCATATCCTTTCCTATGGACTCTCCATGGACCCCTCTGGGCCGCCTCTCATCTGTCTCCTGGACAGTCTTTGGAACCCAATCAATCGCCCGGTGCCAGCCAGCGCCGAAGGGAGCCGGTCACCTAAAAACTGGGTGAGGCACACACCCAGCTCCTCCTGCCGCGTGCCGGCCCCGGACGGTGGAAGGATCCTGGACAAGCTCCCAGTTGTCAGGAAAATCCACAAACGCCAGAGGTTTATGTCCAAAAAGGAGACAGAGGAATCCTGCAACTTTATTCAAATAAAGGGAGAGAGTCCACTGGGGCACACGTCTGTGGGGTTTTCTCTCTCGAGGTTTTGGAGGGTGCAGCCTCCTTTTATCCTAAACTCCTGGCTGCATGTTGCCCTGTTCCCTTCCCCATTGGCTGAGGTATTAGGAAGGTACAGCCTGTGCAGAGCAGTAGGAATCAGCTTTCCAGTTCTGCTCAGATCTGTAAGTCACCAACAACTAGGTGACCTTCACAGGTTCATTTCCAAGTTAATTCTAGGGAAACTGTCCACTGAGAAGGCACAGGAACATAAAAAAAAAAAATTAATAACATGGACCTTAACATTGAAAACTACATATGTGACTGTAGAATGCTGAAAGACATATTCCTTCACCAGGCTTTAGGGATAACTGCAAACACACCTGAAAGGTACATTCCTGTGATCTTTTGAAATAAACCAGCAGCTCCAATTGTTAAATGCAATTTAAAAGTAACCAATTAATATTCCTTCGTTCAGTACTAGGACAATACAATCTGTCATTAATTTAAAGTGTGCAATGAAATCCTGAGCCACATTAATGGATCCGTCAGCAAGAATTTGAATTCCTAGTTTTCATTGTTTTATACATTCTCTCACTGATATTTCCCCCATGTGCAAAGAGATAATATCTTAAAATGTCTTTGCATAGGGCAAAGAACAAAAGACAGTACAGAAAATAAAGAATCTGACCTCAAAAATCAGAATTATCATCTAAATTCATTCTTACATTCAGAGGCATCAGCAACACAAGTTATCTCACTTCATCGTGAACATTCCAATGTTCCCTCCAATGCTCTTTTTGCTCTGATGCCAACACAATTAGCATCTAACACAATAAATGTTTCACCCATTGCTGGATTTCAAACTCCTCTCTCCCCTGCCTTTGGCATGTATGATTTCCTTAATCCAAAATGCAACAGATAAAACAGAGGAAATACTGCTTCTAACCCACTGCTTAGTTTCTTGATGAAGTACCAGGAACAATGCTCTCTCTTGAGAGCATCTCTGTCAGGCAGCATTCATTTGACTGATTCTCTGACAGAAAAACCCAGACCATTTAACCTACCTTATCCCAGCATTTTGCCAGAACTGATTAAAAAAATCCTCAATCAATCCATAAGTGAACTACCCTACTTTATTTTACTTTATGAACCCTTAAAAGAAATACCTTCTGCTCAGGAGATTAATCTTTCAGGAATACTTGTGTATTCCTGACTCACCGTGTGCCTTTGTAATACAGGTGTGCTTTAGCTTCATGTCCTTACTGGGGTCGACGGCCCAACAAAAACCCACTGTAAAATGCAACACCACCATCAGCTTCATAAGAAAACACATTGGAGCTGTAAACACAAAAAGAGCTTGAATGATATGAGATCCCATCATGGTGCCTCGGCTANCCTGTATTAGACTGCAGATTTTGAAGATAAGGCAGAGAACTTCCCAGTCCTCAGCATTCTTTCCTTATCACATAGCCTCCCGCTGCTATTTGCCATAACCATATTTCTCCACACTCCCCTTCAACCAGTCCTTTCCCAAACCAACACCATATTTCCTGCTCTGGGTGTGGGTTGCTGAGACCCTTTCTCAGTGCCTCTTATTGCCCGCTCTGGGCATCCATGTCCTTAACTACCTCTGGGAGAATGTGCAAACCATCTCATCATTCTCCCAAAGGACCCTTCAGAGCTGTTTTGGGATCGTCATCCCTATAGTCAAGACCCTTTTTTGAATTTCCTTTGCTGCCCACCCTGGGCATCCTGCCATGTTTTACTCCCCCAAGTAGTATTCACCGGTGAGATTTGCCGAGACCCTTATCGACTTTCCCTTACTGTCCTCTCTGGGCATCCATATCCTTTCCTATGGACTCTCCATGGACCCCTCTGGGCCGCCTCTCATCTGTCTCCTGGACAGTCTTTGGAACCCAATCAATCGCCCGGTGCCAGCCAGCGCCGAAGGGAGCCGGTCACCTAAAAACTGGGTGAGGCACACACCCAGCTCCTCCTGCCGCGTGCCGGCCCCGGACGGTGGAAGGATCCTGGACAAGCTCCCAGTTGTCAGGAAAATCCACAAACGCCAGAGGTTTATGTCCAAAAAGGAGACAGAGGAATCCTGCAACTTTATTCAAATAAAGGGAGAGAGTCCACTGGGGCACACGTCTGTGGGGTTTTCTCTCTCGAGGTTTTGGAGGGTGCAGCCTCCTTTTATCCTAAACTCCTGGCTGCATGTTGCCCTGTTCCCTTCCCCATTGGCTGAGGTATTAGGAAGGTACAGCCTGTGCAGAGCAGTAGGAATCAGCTTTCCAGTTCTGCTCAGATCTGTAAGTCACCAACAACTAGGTGACCTTCACAGGTTCATTTCCAAGTTAATTCTAGGGAAACTGTCCACTGAGAAGGCACAGGAACATAAAAAAAAAAAATTAATAACATGGACCTTAACATTGAAAACTACATATGTGACTGTAGAATGCTGAAAGACATATTCCTTCACCAGGCTTTAGGGATAACTGCAAACACACCTGAAAGGTACACTCCTGTGATCTTTTGAAATAAACCAGCAGCTCCAATTGTTAAATGCAATTTAAAAGTAACCAATTAATATTCCTTCGTTCAGTACTAGGACAATACAATCTGTCATTAATTTAAAGTGTGCAATGAAATCCTGAGCCACATTAATGGATCCGTCAGCAAGAATTTGAATTCCTAGTTTTCATTGTTTTATACATTCTCTCACTGATATTTCCCCCATGTGCAAAGAGATAATATCTTAAAATGTCTTTGCATAGGGCAAAGAACAAAAGACAGTACAGAAAATAAAGACTCTGACCTCAAAAATCAGAATTATCATCTAAATTCATTCTTACATTCAGAGGCATCAGCAACACAAGTTATCTCACTTCATCGTGAACATTCCAATGTTCCCTCCAATGCTCTTTTTGCTCTGATGCCAACACAATTAGCATCTAACACAATAAATGTTTCACCCATTGCTGGATTTCAAACTCCTCTCTCCCCTGCCTTTGGCATGTTATGATTTCCTTAATCCAAAATGCAACAGATAAAACAGAGGAAATACTGCTTCTAACCCACTGCTTAGTTTCTTGATGAAGTACCAGGAACAATGCTCTCTCTTGAGAGCATCTCTGTCAGGCAGCATTCATTTGACTGATTCTCTGACAGAAAAACCCAGACCATTTAACCTACCTTATCCCAGCATTTTTCCAGAACTGATTAAAAAAATCCTCAATCAATCCATAAGTGAACTACCCTACTTTATTTTACTTTATGAACCCTTAAAAGAAATACCTTCTGCTCAGGAGATTAATCTTTCAGGAATACTTGTGTATTCCTGACTCACCGTGTGCCTTTGTAATACAGGTGTGCTTTAGCTTCATGTCCTTACTGGGGTCGACGGCCCAACAAAAACCCACTGTAAAATGCAACACCACCATCAGCTTCATAAGAAAACACATTGGAGCTGTAAACACAAAAAGAGCTTGAATGATATGAGATCCCATCATGGTGCCTCGGCTATGCACGCCTTTCTAAAGCACACATCCACTGATACACAAAATATTTAAAGAATTATTATGAGATACATTCATGACAATTTTTTTTTTCCAGGAACTGAAGACAAGGTCAAAGACATCCACGTAAAGTACTGTATTTACCCAACAAGTGAGACCTCATTTAGTTGAGAGGAAAAAGGAGATTTCGTAAGATTGATGACTGCTTCAAAAAGGAATTTTTATAAAATTCCCTAACACATATAACAGTCTTTCTTTAGCAGGTGTCTTTGACTAACATCTAAGAGTTAATCGAGTGTTTCTCTCATTTGCTTCACGCCACTGTTATTTTTAAGTGGCAAAATGGCATTTTGTTATGTTATAGCAGTGTTTCAAACAAAGAAGAGAGGGTAGAAAATATATAAAGAGGGCATTTTTCTACACTAAAAATATCTATGGTTCATGAATAGATACATGATCCGACAAGAGATTTATCTGCACTTAGAAGACTGAGTAACACTACTGGGGTTATCCTCTTCTGCACAGTTAGGTTCTGGGAAAAAGGATAAAAAAATCTTTTATTTTTTATTTCAAATTGTTTCTGTCTTGTACCACAATTAATTATTTAGCTTGGCACAGTACAAATTGTATTTTTAATAAGTCAAAAAAAAAAGTTAGAAAATATTTAGTTATGCTATAGACAAACATTCATGAAAAGGTTAAATGTATGTTATCAAAAAAAATCAAAGCAAATGTTGAAGTTACTTGAATTAGTAACATAGCTAAATATTTCTTTTAGAAAGAGAGCTCTCAGTACGGATTTTGGTCTCAAAGTAGTACTCTGATTCACTGCCAACCTCATTAGTAATTTATTACAGATCTACTTTTTCTGAAGAATCCTGATTTCTTCATCAGATTAAATGAAATGTATATAACTTTGATTAAGCTTTCATTACATTCTTATGAATGACTATTCTGATTAGAGGATGAGAATTACAGAATGTCACAAGATCCATAGGCTAAAGATAAGAATTCATTAGAAATTAAGAACTCTCTTCATCTGTCATTGATCAGGATAAGCAATTTACTTTACCTCTACCCCTATTTAACCATCTGTAATAATGTTTGTCTGTACGTATTCACAAATTTCCTTTCATCTAACCTTTAGTTTTGGAAATCCCTTCTATGTTTTCCTTGACATAATTTGGAGATACTTGTTACAAGTGCTTTCCTCCCCCGGGCCAAGAAACTATTAGAATTGACAAAATATCTTTAAAATACTGGGGAAAAAAAAATCAACTTGTACTTGAATGGAAAATGTAAAAATTAAATTAAATGCATGAAATAATTTTCCAAATTAAACACATCCTCAACCTCTCCTTGTTTAAGAATAGGATTAGGAAAGGATTTATCAAGTCACTCAAACTAATACTTTAATGCTTTCCTGAACTGTAGTACCTGGACTACAAACCTTCCTTTACTTAGATGTGTCAATACTCAACTCAATCCAATGACAGGCCGCGGAATCTATCATGTTCATAACGCATTATTTATAAAAACATTCAGCTAATGGGATCACACCAATTGTGTACAGACTTTAGGCTTCAGCCCTCAAATGGGGATAAATAAGATACAGAAGTACAGTGTGTTTTGCAAAATGATGTTTACACTACAGTTTATGCTGCCATCTTCAAGCAGAAAAAGGTTGACAAGTACCAGCCTGGGAAACGCTCCCTTTTTGAGACTGAGGTTTATTTTTATTTCTATGTTGTAATACATCTTGGAGAATAAAAATAACGTTTGCTAAGCTCACAACTAGTCTGTGCCAATTTATTTTGAAACAGGTCCGAAATGAAATTACTGCCTAATTTATCTTCTAAACCGTAATTTTCAGCTTTGGGGGATAGTGTCCTTTACAAACACACACTATTTGTGATACAGGGAATATTTAGATGCACACATGTGCACATATACACCCACACATCCCCTTCAAAGAAACAAGATGGCACTAGGGGACAGACAGACCAAATTTGAACAAGAATGACAGGGTAAAAAATCTCATACTGGAAAGTCGCACATAATTTAAAAAAAAATTAGAAACCTCCTTCACATTCCTTCAAGTGAAGGACAGTTTTATGATTCCTCATACTCTCCTGTTCTTGTCCTTGCCCTGCAGATAGGAATGGAGGTTGTCAGAGGCTGGCACCGCATTGCTGCCTACAAGAGTCACATAGATTTATTTGTGACCTCCTGCTCTCCAGTTCTTTCCCTGTTCAGGGTTTTAATTATCACTCCTGTGCTCACGATTGGAAAATTCAGTCCTTCTCCATTGTCACTGCTTGTACATTATTTCCCCATGTTTATAGCTCAAATATAAATTTTATAAACATCCTGCCACCCAACAACCACATTAAATTATAACAACATTGCAGTGTGTATAGTGAGGTAAAAAGGAGCACTAGATAGAGTGCTTATCTGATAGCATTATCTGACCTAGAAAAAAAAAAAAAGTTGCAGAAACCAAATAGAAAGAATAAATAATTATTTTAATCTCACTCATCAATAAATTTCAAATTAAACTGAGTTGTGCAAAAAAAGAGTTTTTGTTATTGTTTTTCTTCCTGCAAAACATATTAATCATCTGATCATTCCTTTTTGTACCAAGGTCTACAATTCAAGTAATTAAGTCTCCCTGCTTTTAAAACTACTGCATTTCAATTTTTTTCTGTTCCAGAGTAACTGTAAAGAAAGCCTTGTCCTAAGCTACTACGTTCCTGCATCTTGATCCTATTGCTTAAGCTAATAATTGTTTCTAACACATTAAAATGTATATTAAAGACTGTTGGATGATTAAATGATTGGCGGTGCTACTTTAAATTCATTCCTTCTAGATCGAACTCTTGTCTTTCCAAAGTTGGTAATTTCAATATCAGATCTTTTGGGAGACAATCCCCATTACACTCACTGGGGCCAGTGCTTTCTGCATCCATTTGCTGTGCACATATAAATAATCAGAGAACTATTACATGCATGAAGAATACCATTAAAGAAAAGGATTTTATACTATTGCAGTGCCAAATGTGGTTTCTGCAGTGCAAATAATATAAATAAATAAATAGATAAATAAATAATACTTATAAGCCTTGCCTGTGTGTGGTAAATTTTTTACAAACTATTAGTAGTTGCTAAAAACATTGTAGCTCAAATGCAAATAGAAAAAGAAGCACAACTTTTTTCCCTCCCAACAAAACAAAAAACCTTTCTGTTCATTTCAAATCCTTCTCTAGAGGTTAGCTTGCATTCTATTCTGCCTTTTTCTCCGAAATCTATTCATGAAATGGGACAAAACATAATGAAATAAAGACCCTTTGCCAAAACTGTGCTGAAGGAATGTTACTTTCATGAGTTCTTACACTTGATGCATCACTGCCAGCACATTTCACAGTAGGTTAAAAGGAAATGTTAAAATGCAATCATAGGGATTTTTATTATAAAAGACAGCACTGTTTGGAGACACTGCACTAAAAGACTGCAGTGCAACCCTGTACCACTGGATACTTTCCAGTTCACTAAGGAGATGTCAAGAATTGCACTAAGTCCTACATCTCTGTGGGGGTTTTTAGGATATATTGTGGTGACAAACCCATCCATGGAAAAGGTGTGACAAGGAAATTGTAGGAACATCAACAGCACAGGGAAGGGATGCTGATCTGAGACCAGGTTCACACAAGCTGGGCTCCAGGTACAAGCCAAACACATGCTCGAACACTTCCTCCAGGAAACTAAAATAACTACCTTCACCTTTCATCATTATTGCCCAATAAACTATTCTTTTTATTACACATACCTTCCAGCTAACGGTGTGCAAAAACATGGCTTCTCACTTCAAACAGGAGAGTTTAAATCTGTTTAATAGCCTTTAGAACTTTATGATAGGTATTAACTCAGAAAGTACTTACAAAGTTTTAAATTCTTACAAAGTCAGGTATAACCTAGGCAAAATAAAAAATTTGACCAGTCAGTATATTCATTGCTGGTTGGCTTTTGTTGGTTTTCTTTTCACAACTACTCGAATTTTTTAAAAGCCACCTATAGAATCTGAAGCCCTGTAATCCCAGGCTATCATGCTAGCAATGCTTTAGGCTTATGGACTGTAAGGCCAGAAGGACACAGTGATTTTACTGTGAGTGTTTAAGCAACTACAACCATTTCAACACATTGAAGAGAATATGTGCAGTGTGAAAAGTATAGATAATTTATGAAAATTCTTCACTGGCAAATCCCAAATAATCTACTACTGATGCAGATATATAAGCACGATATAATCAAAGCTAGATAGTTCATAATCAAACTATGTTTTGGGGAGAGAAGGTCACAGTATGCAAGTGGAAGGTAAAAAGAGTGACTGAAAAAAAATTAAAAAGTACATCTTTTCTCTTCTTTGGATAGTACATCTTGGTTAACCATAAATAAAGTAAATGGGAGGGATGATGGTTATCTCTTAAGAGCCAAGATAACATTCTGAAGTATTACGGCTCCATTTCTAGCTCTGCTATAAATTTCCACTCCTGCCTGAGGATGGATAGTTTAGTGCTTCCATTCCAACTCAACAAAACACACTCCAGAGTGTGTGCACTTCTGCCTAGCTTAGATTTCTACAAAATGAAAACAGGTTATAAATATATTAAATATGTTACTGAATTACGGACTGTTTCTCAGAGACCTCTCCTTACCTCTCTGGATCTTTTAAGGGCTTAATGAGCAAGCATACATGAACACACTCAATCCATCACAGTTTTCATACATACATAACTGAATAATCATTTTCTTAGAGAAAAGGCAAGCATTTAACATATCTGTGAGACAGAGATATACTGCTGTTTCAAATTTAGAAAGCTGCAGCTGTTAAAAAAACAGAGAAGAGAAAGTATTTTAGGAACAATTAAATAGAGGATCTCGACATAGATGTGGGATCAATGGTCCTTATTTGAGTCAAATTTCTTTTATTCAGACAAGAAAAAAAGGTCCTACAAATTCTGGAAACCTGCTTAGGCTGCATCAATGCAGCACAATACTTACAAAAGAAAAAAAGCATTTCAGTGAGATTCTGCATTTTCCTGTATTTTCTTAGGTACATACTTGGATTATCGGTACTAAAACAACAACAATAGCCTGGAAAATTTTGCACTTCAAATACTCCTAAGGCAACGATCAGGGTCATTGGACCTTAGACTTTGTTGGAAGACTTCTGTCTACAAAACCTGAGTTTTGTATTTGCTTTCTACCTAACTTGATGTTTCATAAAATGTTTAATTTTCACAAGTCACTTAAAACAACGCAAAATCCTCTGGAACGACTCATGTTCTCGATCAAAGACATTTTATTACATTTAATAAAGCAATACAACGTGACTGGTAAATCATGTCAGGAAGTTTACCAACGAGATTAAACTAGTTTGGCTTTAATGTATCATCAGATGAATCACAACCAGGGCCAACTAATAAGCAAAACTGATGGTAACAGGATTTCACCTAGTGTAGATGGAACACAGCCTACTCCACTAGCGGCTGGAAGAGTGTTAAAGCTCCACCAGACTTCTACTAATAATCATTAAATGAAGAAGCCATTAATTAAACCTGCAAATGATGCAATATGTGGGAAGATTGTTAAGTGCTAGACAGATGAAAAGAAAAAAGTGGGCCTGTGTTACTAAGAATTACCAAATTGAGAATAAAAAAATGCTACCTAACACCTCTAAGGGAGATAAGCTAAACTTTATGTATATAAAAGGCATTTGACTTATGTTTCTATATAAATGCAAAATAGCACTAACAATGCACTGAAAGATCTAAGATTGAAAACAGAACCAATAGCTAACCACCCCTCTCCTAAATATTAAAAACTGCAAAATCTGCAACAGCAATTCCAAAAACTGAAAAGTAGATTGAAGCTGTATATAAGGCTGCTCCTTTGTTTGTAGCTTGGAATATATTGACAAGCTTCCCTACAAAATTTGGTTCTATTTCACAAGCTGCCTGAAGGACAAAAGTTTAGAAAAACATTGGCTGCTTTCTTCTAACTTCACCTCTAACTGATTCAGACAGACTGACCTGTGATTATCAATCTGTGGGGGTATCTCAAGACACAGAGGGTATGGTCAAACACAAATAGCCAGTGGAGACCAGTAGTTTGGCCCTCAAATTTCTGTCTTCACCAAAAATTTGTACTGTTATCATCAGCTAGTGAAGCTTTAAGAAAACCCTGCTGTGCTTACGCTGTGCTCCTGAGTAGGATTCCAGTGGCATTTCCTCCTGAGTATGAAGTGAACCATTCTGATATATGGACAGGCTGTCTACAAATCTCCATACAATCTACAGATCTAATATAAACAACCATGAATCAAAATTGCTGTCTTTTCATATGGGAAATCAGTTAAGTGTTTGGTTTTGTCCTTTATGGAATACAAGCTACTGGATCTAAGTAAACAAATTACTGTAGCACAGAAAATAATCCTAAGTTTAAGTTTTCTGTTTATAGTGGGGTTTTCATTGTAGCTTTTTTTTCGGTGTGTCTTAAAGCGAAGTAAAGATTTCTTTCCTTTTATTTTATGTTAATATTGCTGTCTCTTTTATGGTCTAACTCAGATTTTATAGTGTTTTTATACATAAACATTACTATGCTGTGACTCAGGAAAAGCATCCAGATCTTCACCAATCCCCCACAGCGCCTTACATAAAGCTGCATATTTTATCCAATCTTCCTTGCCATTCATGCCCACCCACATGAGACACATTACTCAGATCCAAAGATTATAGCATTGTTATGCTGATGATACCTAGATTTATTTCTCTATTAAACATTAATGATGCAGCATCCTGGCATAAATTCAGAGCGCATTTTCAGATGTACGAACTTGAAGATATCCATGAAATATATCAGGTTTTTTGCAAAATAAATTTTATACTCTTGGTTAACTGCTACTATTTTACCTTGTCTCTTCCAAATAATCAACCAAAACCCCACATTTATGTCTGTATTTTCAGCCAGTCCTGGTTACACTGTAAATCAGCTGAGAAAAAATAGCTAAAAAAACTTTATAGGAATTAATACTTCTGTAAAGATGATACAGAAATTACTTATGTACCACTTATAGTTGAAACTTACTCTCCTAATGGCACATTTTCTCATATCCTTTCACAACAGAATGAAACTTTTAAAAGACACTAACATGTTTGCAAGGGTTTTTTTAAAAAAACAAAACCAAAACACCCTTTTTTTTCACAGGAACAGACTATTTTCATAATTTATTTAAAAATGAAACCTCCACCTTGATCAGGCACCCCAAGGACAAACGTTAGTACTTATCAATCTTCCACTACTGAGGAAAGAGACAGAAGCCATGTAGAACAGCCCGAACTGGTTTTGGGTATATCCATGTTATCTATCATTCAGCACATCTCCCACACCTTAAACAATTTGCTGCCCCAGCAAATGATTTGCTTGCAGCTTGCAGGCTGGCTTTCATAAAGCAGCTCATGTTCTCCACCATGGGATCTGCATCACACAGGAAAGGCAGAGATCCTTGAAAAAGCAACAGAAAACTATGAAGACAAGTGAAGAAAGATAAACAGGAGATTGCTGCCTCCCACAGCATTTTACATTTTCTTTATCCCTAACAATTCTGTTGCAGAGGTCAATTTTGGAGTCATCACTTCCTTGACTTTTTTGATGGACACTATTTCAAGCAAATGGTACAATTCTCACTGAACTGGCTGTTACATTAAGACATGCACAAATACAAAGCCTTTTTAAACTACACAAGTATAAATAACTTTGTTTGTCATAACAGACTTTATTTTCACTGGGACCAACTCCTCTACAGTTCTCTTATAATGTCTTCTTGAAAGCCCGTGGGCAGTAAGACTTAAGTGCAGGCATTAGGGTTTACAGTGCTTGCATTTTACTGAAGTAATGGTATTCACACACTAGTCAAGGAAGGTGAAGTCTGAGTTGGGTGTGCTTGGAGACACCAAACAATTTCTTCTACACTTCAAAAGGAAGAAAAGAAACCCAAAATAGCACCACAGAGTGGCTTGTAAAATTGAACTTGGTCTGAAATCCAAGAATATGTCTATCTGCAATCAGAAAGTATTTAATTAATGTGCCAGTTTATTTTGCTGACACACCACCGAAAAAAAAGGGCACATCCTTACATCCAATCCATCAGAAGAGCAGATTATAAAAGTGCAAGTCAATTGACTGATCATCCATAACAAAAGACAGTAGGACTCACTGATTACAAGAAAATTCTGAATTTTTGAGTTGTATTTCACTTTTTCATCTGAAGTGTGATAATTTAGAAGCTGAACCTTGCTGTGGAACAGTAGGCTATGGCAGCCCACAGGGAAAATGAGACACATAAAGAATGATGGATTTGGGAACATCACAGGGCTCGTGGGATAGGTTGCTGTCCAGTTGGCCCATATTTTGTGATTCATTAATCAAAGGAGCATTGACTGCAGTAGAAGTTAATCCTATCATGGCACAGTAAAGCAGAACAAGCTGCATTCTGGCTCCATGTCATGCTCCCATACACCTTCAATAAAATAACAGCACACACAAAAATGCATCTCTTCTATTCACCATTGCAGAATCCTCCACATGTGCCTTGACTGTGATTCATGCTAAATCAAGGGATGAGTGCCACAGATATCAAGGGAGCTTTTGGGGGAAGAGTGCAAAAGTTATTTCTGCACATGCACTTACAGGAGAAAAATTTGCAGGGAATTTTTGTTTGTTTGTTTTGCAATGAGAAACCTGATTCAGTAATCAAAAGTCTCAAAATTAAGCATCCAAACCCACATAGGCAATAATCTTCACCAGACCGAGTTCTATTTTTAGCAAACTTCTGTCATTTTTCTGTAATAACAGATGACCTATGTCTTAGAAATCAGTATTAATCTCAGTACCACAGAATGAATTTTCAGATTGAAATTCTCCAGATGTATTAAAAATAAGTATTTTACCTCTGAGGCAGTAAAAAACTATATTGCAAAGTACCTACACTGTAGCCCCTCTCCCCCCAAAAAACAAACAAACAGCAGAAAAATCACCCACCAAAAACTTCTTAGGTTAAAGCATGTGAGTCTCTGGTAAGTATTCCAGTTCAAACAGAAGGAAAAAAAGAATAATCTTGATTTTTGCATTCCTGGATTGTTGAAAAATTATGATTCACTACGAATCTCACTGCACTACTTTTCAAGTTAGGTAAAGACAGAAAAGAGTTTTAAAATTGTCTATTTTAACTGTTAATAACAAGCTGAATAAATTTTGCAACATGAACAATCATTTTTACTTTGAAATGCTGACACAAAGCCATCACACTTGTTATGTCTACTAAACTGGTAGGAACACAGTAAGACAAATACGAATATTTTATACAAATATCAACAAAAAAAGCTGGTACCTTTTCCTAATAAAGAGTAATCCTGGACATTCAGAGAATTCAAAGCAGTTCAATAAAAGGCAAATAAGGAAACCAAGGCAGAGAAAGGAAAAATGACCAAGGTGAGATCATACAGGATTTCAGTGGAAGTATGAGGTCAGAAAACAGATTTTCTGACAATTAAATTCAAGAGCCTCACTGCTAAATCATGCTATGATGGAAAAAAAAAAAGGCACAGGTATAAACCAGAAATTCCAGAACAATCCTTAAAACACTGAGTGACATTACAGTTACATTTACAACATAAGATAGCAATGAAAACAACAACAAAAAAAATACCAATATTAATATGTTATCAATTCATCACTCCCTTCAGAGGTGTAAACGATATTAAAGCATTTTATCTTCAACAAGTACCTAATTACCTAGAACTACTACTGTATTTTTTTCAAACGCTATGAATTGGTTTAAGGGGTAAATGTGTCACTATCCCATACCTTCAGCAGCTGCCTGTAAGAGATGACATCACCAAGAAGCACCTGTGTGTGCTACCACTGCCACTCACACCCCACAGACGGGGGGGGAAGCCGAGTGCCAGCTTGTTTCACTCTTAGTTTTCCCTCTCACAACTACAAGGTGGTGTATTTTGCCATAACCAACCTGCTGCTGCAGGGGCAAGCTGCACTGAAAGGGAAGTCAGTGGGTTCTTACATCCCTCCACTCATTTATGCCAGCTCTAAAGATCAGGATGCTGCAGGACAAGCCGGTGCAGATGGAGCCCTCTGACCATGCCCACTGACTCGCACAGTGGCTCCACGACGACCAAATCCAGTGCTACAAAGAAAGCTGAAAACACTCCGGTTAGCACCTTGCTCTTGGAGTGCCCTAAGTAGTGCAGAACTACATTAGTAGTGATCGCTTCTCTTCCTTCCTTCCTCCAGCCTAGAAGAAAAATATTAATCTTGTCCCAGAAGATCTAGTAACAGTTGACTGAATAGCTGTCAAAAAAATAAAGAAATCAACATTTGGAGCTAATATACTATGAAAACATCTTCTTACTCCTATACTCCAGGGGTTGCAGGATGCTAGATTAAGGATAGAGCACAAAGACACTTCAGTTGAGTTTGGGGAATATATTTAAGGATGGGTGCTTCTGCAAACATTATGATAAATTTGTCTAGATGAAATATTGATGAACAGATATTTATCTCTCACCAGCCCTACATTAATAGCATTGAGTTTTCCTAGCAAACATAAAACTACATCTTTCAGGCTTCCTTTTCAATAGCTTCAGGGTTTCAGCACTGTGGTACATATGGTAACTGAACTACTTTTAATGACCTAATTGAAAACACAGTTAACAAAATTAGTACTTTAATTTCCATTTATTCAAAAAAAGCAAGTCCATCAACTTACTGCATTATGTGGAAGTTTGAGATTGATTACTCACGATTTAAAACATTTATGAAGCCTGGCAAGAGTCTATACCCCAGGCATGAGCCTGAGCATGCCCATACTCTTGCTATGGCTTGAACTCCAGCTATTTCCATCCCATTTAAACTTTACACTGATTTCCACTTATCCCTGTGAATTCTCAAGCCAAAGTCACGACTTCTCTGACCCCACATTTAAAAACCTGTTGGATCAACAGAGTATCAGATTAACTCTTAGTTCAGTTCTTTATACCAGTGAGATATTACTCCTCCAGAGCACAAGAAATCAGTCAAAGTTTGGACTCCATAGTCTTGTCCTGCAGCCCTGCCCAGTCCAATGCCAGCAGCAGCAGTTGCATCATAGGTTACTCTTGTGGTGAGGTCTCCAAGACAAGGGATCACCCGAACACCTGAAAATCACTATCCACTACGGGGAAAAGGGAAAAAGCCATGCTCTCTTGTCTCTAGGCACTTTGCTTTCATGGAAAGTGCTTAAGTGCTACACCAGCCAGCTGGAGCCTTCAGCAATGGTATTGTTGGGTCTCCTGCTGCTCCTTTCTTAAAAGCACTGGCCGGTCTCACACCCCAGGGGTCCTGGGCAGGACCTCAGTCAGTGGCACCAAACCTGATAGAGAAGTGAATGCCTTCCTGAACTGGCTCTCCAGGTTGCCTGGAGAGAGCTAGTGCAAATTCAGTTGTAAACTGTCACTAACAGGTTTAGCTGGAGTGAATCACATCTTCAGGGAGGAGTTAGGCTTCCCTATAATCACTTACTCTTCCCAATTTCATGATATTGCCCTTTAAACTGCCAGACCTGGCTTTAAACAGCTCTCAAACTGAGACAGCCAGTAGAAAACTGTTCACTTTTTGAAGAGTAAAGAGGTAGATTCATAATATGACTGAACAGCTCAGCATGTCTGAAAGGGGCAGCAGGAAGACACAAGTCTGCTCTCTGATGGAACTGAATCCCAGACTGATCCTTCTCAGGTAACCTCAGATCTGTATCACTGAAGGCTGCTTCTGCTAATAAATATTTTTTGCTTCCCAGGTGCCTATTAGTAAAGAATTATTGGCATTTTTCTCTTTCCCACTTAGCTTTAATTGTCTCAACTTCACTATTGTTTACATGCAACACTAAAGTCGCAAAAGGACTGATACACAGTTTTTGCGGAAACTCTAAGCTTAGAGATCCATGTCAAACAGCCCCTAGTATGGTTTTCCTTAACCTATTCAGATTCCAGCAAATGCTCCGAACAAGAGGTGGTTTCCTGTCTCTTGCTCATCTCCTCCTACTTTCTTTAGACTTTCACATATTATTAATTTCCAGTCTTGAAATGCAGCCCCCAAAACATAGCAGCAATCTCAGGAAACTTTACCAGCACCCAGCTGACAGAAAGGATTATTTTGGGGTTCTTGCTGCTAAATTTCTGATCCACTTCTGTGCATATACATACATACAAAACACAGCAATCCCTCCCTGCAGATAACTGGTGTTGCCACCGTAATCACTCTGCTTTCTTAAGGCATTGAAAAAGATGAAACGTTTAAACATGACATTTAAGTAATTATGACAGCATAAGTGAATACCTAAATGAGGACACATGTGGAGACTCAAACTGCCTTAGCAGTGATTACTTCCAGCTCTTGCAAGTTCCTGGCAAACATTATTACATAAATTACCACTGGATCACAACTTGGGGACAGCTCTCGAAGTTCAGTAGCGACATTACTTTAAGAACAACAACACATAAATGATGCAGTTCAAGGTTTAAAAATAATTGCAAAGCAGGGACCTACTGAATATCTGTAAATTATCTAAATTGAATCCCAGTGAAGCAAAGGTCGTTCTATTTATAATACAATGTGTTTTGATTTTGAAGACTTTCATCCAAAAAATCTTTGAACAGACAAAAGTACAAAAATTCTAGAGTAACAACTGTCAGAACTTAAAAATCAGACTTGTATTTGTGAAGAAGATCTGTCTTTTTTAAAGCTAAAACTCTGAGGAAATTACACGCGTAATGTGAGGTAGGCAAGTGCACAGAAAACTGCAGAAATTTCAGTGACACAGCAGCGGCACAACATGTGAATTTGAATTAACCAGCTTTTTGTAGACCTGGAGAATTATTAGGAGGTTAAGAGCAAAGAGCTTGATTTCAGAACTTAAGAGAAGGGAACCAACAGTCTGTGGAAGGTTAAACAGATGCAACTAGCAATGAAAACTTGCATGAAGAGGACTGGGTTCAAGTTTTCTGAAATAAATAAAAACAGAAAACAATAATTTGATTAAAATATTTGAGAGAACATTGTCTTTCTACTTTGATCTTAATAATGCTTTGTTGTTGAATACAGAATCTTTGTCTTTTTCTGGCCAGAAAAAATGCATTAAATCACAATTTTTTTTAGAAAAATAAGGTGCATTGAAAAGTGTGGTTGTGTCTCAACAGTCACAGATAGATCAAGCACTACTAAGAAACCAGACCTTCAAATATCACGTAAGACCCAGGAGTAAAAGAGCTTTTGTTGTTTTTCATTCAATTTTTTTTTCTGCATTTGACATGTAACGAATCACCCTCCAATGGAAGCATGTCAGAAGCTTTCCCTGGGGACTTTTTTTGAGCAATTCATAAACAAACCAAAAGCATAGGCATGTAAAGAGTTACAAAATTCATGAAAAAAAACTACAAAACTGTTCCTTAAAACTGATGTCCATTTTTGATTCAGAAAAATGTGTAAGACACACTATAACCTGAAAAAAAAAAAGATAATAAAGTTGATCATTTAAAAAATACTACCACGTGCAATTACAAGCCCAAAATGTGAAATTCATGGACTGATTGACAGACAGAAAAATGGTCCAAGGACAAATGACACTGGATAGTCTAACTAAAGCTATCGCTAGCTTATTTGAATAACCTCTGAGTTAGGCTTACTGAGCTATTTCACTGAGTTTTTATTAATGTAATTCTTCATCAGGCCTTACTGCAGCTTTCCACATATTGAATACAGATAATTTACCCACTACCACACAACTGAATTATGTGACCAGAGGGTAAAAATAGGCTACATCTCTGACCTGCATTATATCTCACTTTATGAAGTCCAGTGTTAACATTGGCAGCAATGCCAAGACCTGCTCTGGAATCCTCCATTTATTTAAATTAGAAACTCACACTAGTAGTGTAGAAAATACAACAACCAAAATGATAAAATGTCTGAGATCAAATGTATTTACAAGTCTGCACCAATCATAATTATTTCAAGTTTATTTATTTATACTCTAGCAGGCATATTCAATAAACAAAACAACAAATACTTCACTAAGCAGTATATAATCACCAATTACAGTTAATAGCTATGATTTCATGAGATGGTTGAATTGTAAGTATTTTTTACCTACTGTTAGTAAATGTTTATAAAAAACATTTTTTGACTCATTGTAGGAAATCAAAAAGTTAAAATTCTTTGAAAGCAGTGAATGGATTTAAATACAAGATAATGAATGGGTTTCAGCTATGGGTTTTACTTCAGTTTAGAAAGAGGTAGTTTGTAATAGACCAGCTGCAAAAATAAGATCTGCTAACTTTTATTTTTAGCATATCATACTTGAAAATTAATACTTTGCTTTAACTACCACACTGTACAAATTACCCATTTCATCACAATGTGTATATGTACTTTTTAATCTGCCTCTGGAAACCGAACCAAAAATTAAGGCCTCGGAGAAATTTTCTTTTCCCTCAGAATTTTAGGTTGTTCAGATCTCAAAATCTTGTATATAAGAATGGACAAAAAGTGTACATACAAAAAAAAAAATCTAATATATTTATTATTATTATTGTTATCACAAGACATTTGTTATACTGCGAACGGACCCATGCATTTTTAGCACGCCGGGATCAAGTTTATTACTACATAAGGGTTTAGCCTTCCAAGAACAAAATTCATCAATATAGTAAAAAGGAAAAGTTCAGAATTTCCCTCCTTTTTAAGTAGAGGCAAATTCAATTAAATCAATTGCAATTGTTAAATAAAATGCCATGACTCTAATTCGTCAAAAGATGAACCTAGATACAAAATCAGGTGTGAAATGTTGATGTTATTTTTCTCTGTTCACAGAGCACAAAGTTGAGTAATTAGAAAAAAACTGTTTGCAAGTGTAAATACAATGAAGCAGCCGTTAATTAGCACATGCAAATGTAAGTTCAGAAAATTGCTTATTATCTGCAATGTTCAAAATGTTAAGTTCTATTTATACAAATTTAGAGATTATATTCTGTGTAATTAAGCGTAAATTTTAAGGATATGCATTAATCATAATTTGTCTTTGCAAATAGGATTAATTAGTGTTTGCAATAGCATATGCAAGTGAAGATTAACCATGAATCACGCTTGCTCAAGCAAAAGACTAAATGAAGTCAGCATCACTTTTAAAAAAAAAAAAAAATTAAACAAGGAGAACTACATACTTCAGTATCATTTTAGAAACTTTCATAGTAAAAGAAAATATACAAAAGAACTGATCATGCCCACGCAAAAGGCCCTGCAATGCACATTGCTTAAGACGGACCTGAATTCCCTGGTGGAGTGCTCTCATTTTGCACATACCAGGATCCCAGGGTTCAGTGTGACAGCTGAGAAAAGGTGACAGAATATTTACTTTTCTCTGCCTCAGAAGACAGAGAGCTGAATATCCTCACTGTGTCCCTCCACGTAATGCACAGGTTCATCACAAAATGTGGTCCGACTACAACCTAATTGAATAAGGTACAAAAGCCACAAAAAGGCATAAATTTTAAATAATTTTTGAATTTGGAGAGCTAAACAAAGAAACCAACAGGCAACTGCTGTCCCCCTTGTTTCTTGCACCTCATAAATAGCTTTTACTTCCATCTTGCCATGTGTTCACAGGAACTGTACCAAAAAAAAAATATATATATCTATATATATAAACACACTATTGTATTTATGTTCACACAAATAAATGAACAACATATTCTATTTTAGATCCCATTTAAAAAAAAAAAAAAGGCAACACCAAAACCCAAATCCCTTCCTCCCGACTTACAAATTATTATTTCCTCTACAATCTACCAGCTCCTCCTATTTTTATAAAAAATTGTGTCTGGGTCACTTACATTACAAAGATATTTAAAATTCCAACAGTTATCTTGATACAAATCCACAATCAACATTAAGGTTTTTGGAGGATGTCGACTACAGCTGGTACTTAAAACCAGTTTTGTATTTGGGCCAATGTGCGACAAATTCAGTATATAAAGCCATCTCCTAGTAAGTTCCATGTGTCTGCAAAATCTTCAGTGCAGTAAGGATCTGTGTACTGCTCTGACCTTGTTCACCAACAAAGATACTGTTCAAGATCAAAGTTTATATTTTGCTAAAAGAAGGCCTTGTATCTTAAATACTCATTAGTGCTACCTTAGAGCCTACTGGTGTTTTACACTGCTAAAACTAATTGTTCTCCTGAAACAAGGAAACTACAGTAAGATGTTGAGTTATCAAAGTTAGTATTTACTGCAGAAAGCAACTTTACCCTTTTTAAAATATAATGTTATTAAAACAGACCCAAAAAATAGACCTTTGGATATCTTACTTTAAATAAGCCTTAGAGATCCTTTGACACTCTATGCTGTGATTTGGATTTTGCTCCCATTTAGGGCTAGAGATGAAATTGTAGTCCTTGTGTAGGTAGTGTAATCATGTACAATCATAAATTGGTTTGCCAACTTTGCCTAACCTAAGACCTCATAAATGATTTAGACAACAAAAAGAAAAAAAAAAAGGTTTTCAAGCATGGCTATTAGTCAACCTGTAAAAGGCAGAGTTGCTACTGGCCATTTCCTACCTTGGTAAATTGAAATTAAGAGGGTGACAACACCAGCACACCGCTTCTTATAGTCACGTATCATATGACCAACTACTTGGCAGAGGTTGCATTAAATTCAAAGCAGCTACAGTGAGGAGGTAGCTTTTGTATATTGTGGTATGTCCAATGCTTGTGTGCCCCTCTAAAAATGGAAAAACAGCAGTTATCTAATCGGTGATTAAATAAAGCAAGCTAGAGACACATTCTGGCTCCCTGGTGGCTTTTTTCTAACCAATCCAGGAATTACTTTGAATCTAAGGATGAGAATCTGAACTGCCCTTAAATATTCTCTCTCCCAAAACTTGCCATATTCCTACAGAGCTCTGCAAAATAATTTTAAAGGAACATTTTAAAAGAAAAGTTACGTGTGGGTTTTCTTGGTTATTTTAGTTCTGACTAAAGTAATGCAAAATAATAGAAATTAGTAGGCAAGAAGGTGGTGCAATTAGGCAAAGAGCTCCTGCACTTCCAAGGGTCACTGCAATTCTATGACAGCTCTGCAGTTATCAAAACCAGGCCTAACTGGCAGAGCTTTTTCCCCACAGTGCAAGGACCAAAGCAACACTGATTTAGACACAGAAACATCTGTTGTAAAGATTATGATTAAAGTGCAGAGTCTGTCATGTGGGTCCTCCACAGCCGAAACTTGCCACATATGTTGACTGTAGTTAGATATTGGCTTCTAAAGACAAAGCAGGTGAAAGTGACAGCAAACAGCAGAAGAAAGTGCCAGAATATTTAAATATCCTCATTTTTATTTCTGGAGTGCCTGTACACCAGTCAAAGCTTACTGGCATCAGTACCACTGATGTGCTAATTCAATATGCGTTCAGGAAATCCACACCTGATGCAGTAACTCAACACTAACCACGGGCTTGGAGAATACACTTTCAGGGAGAAAAAAGGATAAGGATTTTGTGACGATCTTTGATGAACGTATTTTCTTAACATGGGCAGACAACCCATTTTGCAATAACTAATAGATATGCTGAGTAAGTCAAAAAACATTAGTAAAAATTAAGTAGTAACTTTTTCCAATTGGAAATTTTATTCTACACTCAGAAGTTTTCCCTCTTGGCTTCACTGGTACCTTCTTACAAACTTGCACTTCAAGACTTGAAGTTATTGGTTCTGCACTATTTATATGACTCCAAAGAAAATAAAAAAGACATATTTCAAGGAAAAATGCCGAGCAAGAACGAGAACTGCAGATGGGGAAGATGACTGTTCAGAAATGAGCACAGGAGTAGCATGGAAACCAAAGTGCTGACAAAGAAAAAATCTTGGAACTAAAGAAAGAAAAGAAAAGGAAGAGATATGGGGAGGAACAGAGACTAGGGAATTAGAGAATTGTAATGGGTCAATGAGGCAAGCTTACAAGACAAGGAAGTGAAAGCACTGGAAGTTTCCAGCGAACATTTCAAAGAAAGATAGAATAAAAATATATTAAAAAAACCTGAACACTTCATTAAATATATTGTAGAGTCTTCATCCCTGATCCCCTCCCCAGTGCCTTCCCCGCTTGCACCTTCCAAAAGAAAATAGTTTCCTGCAGGCAGCAGACCATTTCCAGAAATAATGCATTTGTTAACCTGTGAGAACTGACCCAGACTTCAGTCTTGAGAGAGGTGGAAGAGGGAAAAAAGGTCACGCACTGTGGGAGGTTTCCCTGCTATTTATTTGAAATATCAACATCAACTTTTACACACACACAAACAGTGGAACAAATTTATGCACATAAGGGTTAGAGAGTAACATTTCACATTACTGTTGGGGTTATATTTAATGAGTGCTGGCAATGCTTTTAGCAAAAAGAAAAAACTTACTATGTGCAAAAGAAACCTCAAATAACTACGAAAATGTGCAGAAGAGATTTTGAAAGACTCACCCTAAAGCCTCAGGGTAGTTCAATATAATGTTCTGGCATCCCAAACTGAACATGGAAGTTGAGTCAAGCTCCTCACGTTTCCTTGTCCTTCAATCAAAACAGAGCTTCCTCTGGCTACAGGTATTGAGCTGTACACTGTAAATATTTCTGTGGTTTTCTCAGTCTGATGGCTATGAGAATCTGAAGCAGCAGCAGGCTTCACCTGAGCAAGAATGACCTAGACAACAGGACAGTTCTGTAAACCGGCCTTTGAAAGGGCTCCTGTGAAAAGGAGGAGAAATCTTGCCATGCAAAATCTTGAGCGGGTATGATTTGCCAGGTGCATTTAATGAGATTTTTATTTGGTCTTGCAATAATCTGCTCAAATTAATACAAGAACAAGATGAATATTTTATGAACACATGGCCCCAAGTCTTCGAACATGTTTTTTATGCTTATGTAGAAATACTTGTACTAATCACAGATTAATTAATTTTATCAGAAGTAAAGGAGCACATTATATTCACTATTTACAACCAAAGGGCGAGAGGAGCAACAGCTGGAACAACGCAGGAGAGAAATAAGGCAGAAATTAGTGTCTTCGGAAGGAAAGCTGCCCAATGTTTTAAAGATATTAAATTTGCCTATCTTTACTATAATATTAAGTAACTTATCCAGAGTTTTAAAGAGCTGCAAGAATTGCATGGGCATTGTGCAACAACAAGAACTGTGATATCTGTTCTAAAGTTCAGGTTAGCAATATGAAAGGAGAATATCTCACATTAGTGCTCTCTTTCTATTCTCCAATTTACTGTCCTAGGACCTTTCACAAACGTGTGACATGACAAACACAAAGAAATCATTCTGTGTTTAGCCAGAACAGTGGCATGACCTGCTGAAAATTGAATTCATTATGGGTACTAATGTAAAATAAGCCTTCTGGCAGTCTAAAAAATTTTCTGTAGATCTCAAAAATAATCTAAAAGCATTTCAATTAATTCATACATCTGCATGATCTGCTGAAAATGGTTGTTCTCTATGCAGTCCAAACTGACAGCACACAATATGACTGTCTTGATATTCCTTTCAGAGTATTTTACAAATAGTTCAAGAAAACCAAATGGTGGGTAAACAAGTTTTACAGGAATTTCTTTCTTGGTGCAAGATAGAATAAACCAGTATCACTTACTAGACACTTAAAAAGATAAATAAAAATTACCTTAACCTCCAAAGAATTTAAAACGGCACCATTTTCTTTTCAAAGATTTTGAACATAGTAGCTAGCATTCAGAATTACAAAATGGTATCACTTCCTAGTCCCTGAGAATTATTCTGTATGGGTAATTTTGCTTTAAATGTATTTTTTTCTTTCCTTCCGCCTAAAAATAAGAAAAAAGATTGAGGCAAAACAGAATTTACAAGAACAAGTGTGACTTTCCGGTTTTTAGTATTGTTAAAGTTTTAGAAGCATGCTTTATGGGTGATAAAAATCATGTTTTATAGGAAAGAAAGGAGAGGATGAGCCAAATGGGACTGTAATGTGGAGAGAGAATAAAAACAATACAGCAAGATAAAAGGAAATGAGCAAAGAAGCAACAGCAGGGGAAAATAATGAGCCAGAACAAAAGCCCCACCACTAACAGAGTTTGCAAATATTTCCAACAGCAAGAGCAATTTGCAGACATGGAAACAAGAGAAAGGAAAACAGAAAAACCTGGTGTTCAGGAATGGAATCAACCAACTAATTTCTTCCCTTCCTCCTTAAGGGATGCAATGCCCAGCTTCTGTAGCGAAAAAAGAGGTCCCTTGGCCTGGAGCACCAGTGGAAGTGGATGGATGTATGCACAGCAGTCATCACCACCACCACCAGTCTCAGCGCATCCAGGTATTTTGGAATAGATGTTGTTCCACTAGTTTCTGAATTTGTTATGTACCTAAACTCACACCTCCAATCAACCACTTTATAATACTCATGTATCCCACGTTAGCAGATCTGTAAATCCATGGAAGTGTTTTCCTAACATAAAAAACTATTTTAAGATTATTAATGTTCATCCCATTCAGGTCAGCTGTGGGGTTTGCTTTTCCAAGAGTTTATGTGTTAAGGTGCTGGCAGCAGGAGGGCTGCAGGGTGGCCTCCATGGGAAAAGATCAGGGGCTGCCCTGTGCCAGACACAAATGCTGCCAGGCATTTCACATTTCCACAATGGACCCACACACAGGGCACAGTGAGCATCACTGTGGTGCTGGTGGCACCTCTGTGAGAACATGTTGAAGAGCAAGAAAAAACACCAGGATGCAAAGAAGTGAAGGAAAAAAAGGATGAGAAGGTGCTCCAGGCACTGAAGAAGATATCCACGCTGTGGCCTCTGGAGAGAACTGGACTGGAGCAGATGGATATGCCCTGAAGGAACTACAGCCCATGGAGAGTCTACACCGGAGCATCTCCCGAAGCACAGTAAGACACTCAGTTCCAGACCCCAATTAAAACCAAGAAAGCACAAATGACACAACCTCTTAGCCCTGCCTTGTGTTCATTGAAATGCTCTCATCATTTCCAAAGACTCCCATAAGTAACATTATCTGTGGCTTCAGCTCTTTTTATGTCTAGATTTGCAACTCAGCAAGCTTCTCACACAGAAAAAAAATGGGCTCACTTCTGTCTAGTTATCAGAATGATTAAAAATTCCTGCACTTATTTTGCCATATATATATGGACCAGTGCCAGGGGACAGTTCCACAAGAAGAAACTTGTGACGGTGAGAGTATGAGCAGATGCATGAGAATGTCCGCAAACCCAACTGTTCATCATTAGTCTCAGGATTTTTGTTCATGTTATGCAATCACTTGAGTTTTTTTCAGGCTACCTAGATGCTTGCAAAACATACAGAATCTCAAAAGCTGACTTCATTGAAACCTGACAGAACCACTGAACTGGTCCATTTGCAAATTTTACTTCTAACCAGTGAAGCTTTTCTTTTTTCATGTTGTCTTTGTTTCTGTAATACCTGAAATCTGGCAATTTCTTAGGGGTTCTCTTGGCAGAATTTATTCATAACACAATAGGACTCCCATAGCAGATTTGCCTTGCATTAATCTTTTCTCCTGAATCATTTCACAGATCGGAAAATGAAATAATAAACGTACACACAAACACAAAGTTATATTCATGCAGACTTGCACATTGTGAAGCTCACGTATTTGATGTGTGCACTTAAAATTGTTTCATATGCTTGAGATACGAAGATCCTACTGTCTCCATCACCTGTTTCTCTCATGCAGTTGTGCTTTCCTCATTCTTTGCTTGAAATGTAACATGTCAGTGCAGGTGTTGGCATTTCTCTCCAAATATTCGACAGTATGCACGCACCATTACACAATATAGATCAAGCCCCTCTATTTTAGTATCAAATGCAAAGCTACCACTTAATTTCATCATTAAACTTATCATTAACAGCACCACCAAGCTTTTCCTTGGTGTTTTTAGATGAATGAAATTCTCTGTGAAAGTAATGAAGCTGGTACTGAATACAAAGTTGTAATATGGTATCTAAATTCATGCACTTTCAACTCCAGCATGATTTAATACATGCACACACAAAAATATATCTTTGCAAGGTGTTTTTTGGAATGCATTTGCTAGCAACCAAACAGAACTTTTTTTCCTTTTATTGCTGGTATCCAGTAGATTCTGATTTCAATTTAATGCCTTTTTGTAGAATACAAAAGAAACATATTACTATTTCCCAAATCTCATTTATAATCCTTTCCCTTCATATTCCTTCTTGCTGTTTTATCATTAATGTTAATATTCTGTTGACTCTTAAGAAGTAGAAGCTTCTATTACTAAAAATGAATAAATGAATACTAAGAGAGCACTGTTTTGAAATGAAGGCCGAGTACACAGCCTGGATGTAGTTCTCACTGCACTTCTATTGAGGAAGAAATAGTAATAGGTCAAGGATAGAAATGGCACTTTCTGTTTCATTAATAAAACATATATTATATACTGGCTTTATCCTCCTAAGTTTTAACACTTACCTAAAAGTCTAAAGCACACTGAGCAGTTTAAACTAGTGAAGTGACCAAATAATGTAAATATACCTAAAAGCCACTGGTTAAAACTGCGTAAACTCAGTTTCAGAAGATAAGCCACTGATCTCCTATCTACTAAACAACAAAGAAATTTCCAGCCCTTTCACCATGCACACAGTACCTATGCCCACAAAAAGTCTTAATGATCATGTCACAAATGATTTTAAATGCCTTTTATAAACATGATAAGCTACAGGAATTCTTTATTGCCCCAAATGCATATTGGGTTACAGCAGAATAATTCCTATGCCAGTATTCACACCATTCTGTGTGTCTTCATATTGAAATTCCTTCAGAAGATTAATTGAAAAAATCCCAAAAATAAAACACTGACTGAAAAAAAAAATCTGCCTTCAGTTCAAGCAGGATGTAACCCTTCTGCCTCTCTATTTTACCCCAGGTTTTTTCAGACTTGTCTGCCTTTTTGACTGCTCATAACTGTTAAAATCACTCTTGTTCCTTCTCAGCCTTTCAGCATTTACCAGAGAATATTTCCTCTAGCTGTAACATTTTTGCACCTTTGTTACTTTTAAGCCCATTCACTCAACTTCAACTTTTCCCCCTCCTGTGCTGTCTGAAACAGCCTTGCACTCGCATATTCAGAAGTCCCTGGAGGAAAGTGCAGAAAGCAAACTCAGGTTATCCACTCACAAAGCATCAAATGGAGACAAACACAGTGTGCTAGTTAAAATAGCAAACCTCTCCACCTGTTAAATGCCAATGCTCAGAATGAGAACAAAGTATTCTGCCAATACTGTTTTAGCGTTGTATCTCTGTTAACACGGTGTTACCATTGCTTGGAACAAGACACAACCTTTGGATCAAGCTAACGACACGGGCACCAAATTTGTTGTTGCCTGGCTTACTTGGATATTTACAGAATACTTTATTTCTGGATATTTACAGGATAATTTACTTAAGCTCTAAAGGGCAGTTACCAAATGACCAGGTTACTATTACCCTTTTTGCACCAGCCATTCCGTTTTTTATAGCTATGTGGTGTAACACCTTTTATAGGATTTACTTGGCAACGTTTTGGCGGTGGGGAGGAGGGCAGGGGTGGCTTTGTCAGGTAGAAGTTTGTATCTTACAAATACCAGTAACAAGCACTTACTCTGTGAATGATCTTCCAATAACAAGCACTCCAACTAATTACAGCCATTGGATGACAGCAAAGGCTCCATGGCTACGAAGTTACTCACCATCAAAGGAAAGAAATACCTGGAGCATGGTAAAACCAGTCGTAAGGGTAACAGAGATGTCACATAAACTTGAAATCAATGGTAAGAGCAAGGTGTACAGCATGTTAACAAACATATAAGAGAGATCCCAACTGGATTCCAGAATGAGGAGAAAGAAATAAATGTTACTATCAGACTCCTACAAGCAGCTGTGATAGCAGATTTACTGCAACACTCCCACAACTGACCAGAAGCCACCGACCTTTAGATCACAAGAGGCTGTGCAAGAGTGAGCAATAAAATACATCAAAGAAAGAGATAGGTGCTAGGAACAGTATATATATTTAATTTTTGACTGCTTGAACTAGATGTGCTAGTATCACTCTCTACTGCAATAATAATTTAAAAAAAAAAAATCTTTGATCAGACTGTTAAGACTTTAATTAAACTAGCATTAAGTTCTTGCCTATGCCTACAAAGTATTGACTGTGTATCCTTGAAGTCTGAATAGTACTTGTCAATCGTGATTTTTTTCCAGATCATTCAAATGCCACGTGAGCAAAATATCAAACCTCAGTAAGTTTTTATTGGTTCCTACTATTTTGTAAAGTTATAGAAAAAATGAAAATAAATCAAAGAAATTACAAAAAAAAAGTATTGGAAATTATGGATAATTTCATGGGAAAGTTAAAAACCCAACTCTTACACTCTACCCCAAAAGCTAAAGGGCTGGGTTCAGTTTTGCATTGAAATAAGGGCTGCTTGCAACACCTCTATGATGCAACAGATACAGAAAGAATACTAGCTCTTTGAGTAATTTAAAGTATTCTTTCACAGACTTTGGAGGAACGGGCAAAACGCTTCTTTATTTAGAAGCTTATTTCCTTTTCACTGGAATACTAAAATATTTTTTAATTCCACTCTTCTTCTTTCACTAACTTACACAATTTTTCACAACCCTCTCCATTATCCATATCTATTTCTTTAAGTGAAACACAGATCTCTGTGCCAAAAAATCACAATGAAAAATGTTCTCTCTATCCTCTTCCAAAGAGCAGTATCTGACCAAGACTGAAAATATTACCATAATAAAGACAGTGATGAAAAATAAAAGCATGACAGACAGAAGCAAGAGGTAGGCGTTTCTACGCTTATTAAAGATTACAAAAAGAATTTTTGTCCAAGGAAAGAAGGAAGAGTGGTAACAGGTGAAGTTCAACAAGGAAGGTAAAGTTCAAAAGGATAATATGCACATGCTTGCTTCTGTTGTTTCTTTAAATTATGCATTTCCTATTTAATTGCTTTTAGAAGATACTTCCAACACGTACAGTAAGAACTATGCAGTTATACACATGAAGAAATTCCATGCAGCCTGACCAAAAGGGCAAGAGAGGATGCTGAAGGATGACTGTTAGGATCAAAGAAAAGACAATGTAAGACAGAGAAACAGTAACATAATGTTAAGTGGTACAGAATCAGCCAACATAATGCAACATCCCCTGTGAAGAAGGTTCATTCACTTTAAAGACTGGCATGAATATTTAGCTAAATACTTTTATTTTCAGCTCTGCTCCATTTAAGAATAACTGCAAAAATGTTCTTTTTGAAAGAATGCAGTATGTCCTCCTCTGTTTGAAATTAAAGCTACAGGTGCTAAACTGTTGCTCCAGTTGAGTAACTGGTCGTATTATATACACTATGAGGCTTGACTGAAATGGCCTAATAAAAAGATTCAAGCATTGTTTCTTTTTGGTTAGAAAATACAGTGGGAGAAAAGGTTAAAGAATACTGCTGGCACAACCACCTTCTTATCTTACCTGGAAAGGGTGGATGTAGAGCACATCCTGGTGAATGAAGTCATTCCTGGGTAAGGTTACACTGAAGCAACTGACAGTGGTGAACTTCACTGGTTTCTTGCTTAACAAAGCCCTAAACTTGGAATTAACCTTCCCCACCCACCCA
>VZTE01000262.1:2776571-2797132 GCA_013397775.1 Eulacestoma nigropectus
CACCCACCCCCTCTGAACAACTAGGATCCACTCAAGCAGCACAGTCACATCCAGCAAACACAACATTTACTTTGCTCACATTGATGCTCTCCTAGCAATGTCTCTTAGAAGCTGCAGGAAAATTAGATAGGAAGTAGAGCAAAGCTATGATTCTAATGGATTAAAAAATCAGAGTGTATTTCTTTGGGATCAGCTCTTCTGTTTCCTGGGATAAAGCTGGGTAAATTCTGGCCTTCTAAAAGCTTACCAAATACCCTACAGAAATGTTTCTTGAATCCCACATAAGAATTATGTACATCATCATGAACATTTAACAGACAGATTACATATTGAAAGGTCCTGACCCTGTATTCACAGTTGGTGCAATAGTATTATTACTGCAGAAGGAAAGATACAGGTTTTAAAAAATAATGGTTTCCTCAGGTCTCCAGATCTTGAAGATATATTTTTTTCAATCTCAAGAGACAAGCATGACTGAAGGATCTTCTTACTTGCAGTGAATCACCAATGGATGACTAAGCGCACAAAAAGGTAAGAATAATTTTTTATTTCAGATAATAACTTTGTCATAGCTTACTAATAATTTATTCATAGATACACTTAATAATGAAGATACTGCCAAAAACGTGATGTTTGGCGGTTTGTAATACAAATATTATCTTAAGTAGTAGAATTTTGCCAGCAATGGTAACTTGCAGCTCAGTTCATATACAGCAGTATTTAATTATATCCATAAGTGCAGGGTGTCCAGATGTTGCTTTTTAATTTAATAATGATGGAACCAATGAGATGCTGATAGGTTTGTAAACTAAGCCTTCAGAACATGGAGAGTTCCACAGGGCCTTTAAAAACAAACAAAACAAAACAAAACAAAACAAAAAAAAAAAAAAAAGAAAAGAAAAAAGAAATGAAATTAAATGAAATCTTAGTGATGCATGGTTTGATGGCAACACAAAGTAAATGAAAAATAACTGTTTCTGCTATAAGCAGTCATGCAGGCAGCACGTAATAATAAAGCTTATTTCACACTAATGATCAACACAACAATGAATTAAGTGACAATGCAGAGAAAACCATGAATATGACTTGTCAGCTTGTGCATGACTCCATTCTAGTCAGAAAACCCTTATGTACAACAGATGCTGTGTTTTTACTGGAAAAAGGTCACCAGACTGAGCCAGTCTATGCTAACAGAGGAAATTTACATGCAACATGCACACAACATTAAAACATTTCCACATTATGATAAAACTGTGCAAGTAGATCATTCTGTAATAAAAATCAGGGACTCTAAATGTACTAATGTGGCAAAATCCATACACATTGCTTAAAATGCAGTGGTTATCCATGCCTAAGTTCTCAATTTTGTTTGTTGATTTTTCTTCGAGGTAAAATCAAATTTTTGTCCTTTTTAAGAAAAAATACTCAAGGCCTATTGCAAAATGCTGCTATTTTTTAGAAATTTTGATTGTTGAGCATATTTCACTAAATTTCCAGTTCCTTATTTTGAACAATATCCAAAAGGTTTAGTGCAGCTGATTTCTGCCCTTACAAATAAGACACTGCTAGTATTAAACATAATGCATGAACAGACTCAGCAAGGCATAATGTGGTGGATGGCTTTTTTATTTCAAATAAACCTTTTCAAATATCCTGTTTGTCAGTGTTCTACTTCTTTCTATCCTTAATGTAACAGGTCAGAGTGGATGTAGTAAGAACATGCTATTAATTCTAGGGATAGCTGCTCTCTTAGTTCCTACTGAGAGTAGTCATGAACTGCTTGGTAGCATCTTTACAACAGAAATAATGCAACTCAAACATACTGAAAATACACTACTGCAAATAAATTTTGGTAAGTCATACTCATAAGTACAGCAAAGTAAAGTAAGAAATGAGACAAAAAGTCTAGATGGATATACTTAAGTGAAAAAGTAAACTTCTGGAGAACTCTAAGGAGGAGACTGTGATGGAGCTAAAACAGAGAAAGTGAGAAGAGTCTTAACCCAACAAAACTTCCACGATGAAAAATTAGGAATATCTAAAAAGCTTTCTTTGCTTTTCCCCCTATTCCTCTCCCCCATCCCAAGACATCTAAGCAAAAATTAGTAAGTTTGGTCAATACTTCAAAGTACCTCGTATTTTATTGCACTTTCAAAGCAAGATAGCAGCAGCATAACTGCAGATATAAGATAACTGCAGAAGAAGGTTATGACAGAAAAATGTGGAATAAGTAGAAAGATTTAAAACTTAAAAGGCAAGAAAAACATTGCACTGTTATTGAAGATTATATCACAGGAAAACAGTGTTTTTTAAAGATCCAGAGACTACTTGTATTGTATTAATTTTGGGTCTGAGAGGAAACTCAGTTATAATATTATTGTCATATTACTACAAATATTTAAACAGCACAGAGCTTATCTATAAAAGCATCTAGAAGCCAACTTGCACGCCACAAATCAAAACTGAAGGTCATTCATACCAATTAAGCATCACTAGAGAATGCAAATTTTATTGTTCTTTACTCCTAGAGATGGCAAAATTAAATGCAGAATACCCTGTTGATAATCAGCCACAGAATGAAAGTGCCTTTTTCCTATGGCACACCTCAGTTTGTGTTCCAGAACCCACTTACTTCTGAAGTTTGTTTATGTGAAAACCTGTTATCATTTTTCATATCGCACCACAAACACCAAACTCTCAGCACAAGCATTTGTCCTCTGGTGAATCTGGCACCAGTAACTTGAACTGTTTTTCCCTGTTCATGACTTAGTGG
This sequence comes from Eulacestoma nigropectus, assembly GCA_013397775.1. NCBI lineage: Eukaryota > Metazoa > Chordata > Aves > Passeriformes > Eulacestoma > Eulacestoma nigropectus. Next base: position 2,779,345 of record VZTE01000262.1, read on the forward strand.
TCAAATGTAGTTCAAACACCATGCGTGTAGGGGTCTGATGGTGAAGCAATGCATTTCATAAGGGTTGATGGACGGCAATCATTAAAACGAAAAAAGTACCATCCTAGTTTGGCATCATCAAAGTTTGACAATTTGCACACACATGACACCCTAAAACACACAGATTTTGAAATGGTATTTTGAAGTTGTATAGTAAAAAGTAGAAATTGGACATGAGGAGAGAAAATGAATGCTAGAGGAAGTTGTAGGAAAGGATGTAGCATATCAAGAACAACTTGGATATCCAGATATGAATAGGTACACAGACATACAATCAAAGCAAATACTGAAATGGTTTCATTTCTAAAGGTATTTTTAAAAAAATGTAATTTTGCATTAGGGAAAGGTATATTATGCACAGGTGTGTATTATTTCCCCATATAAATAAGACAACAAACTCGGGAGACAAAATAAATAAATGGAAAAAAATAACCTTGTAAAAATACAATAGCAGGTGGACACCAGTCTCCAAGGCAAGGAAGGGAGGCAGAAGCAGGATGTATTTTCCAGTTTAGGTGGCAAAACACAACTCACTTCATGCTATAACAAACTACACGATATTGAGGGCAGGAACATATTTAGATTAAAGCAGAAAGCTCAAGAAGTTAAAGTATTTCAGTACTCTGTTCCCATGCCTTCCTGCAGGAGAGGACACAACGCAACACAGTCCCTTTACAGTACCCATAATCCATGCTGGCTGGCTGGCTGCTGGGGAGGAAAAGGAGCACAGCAGGGAGGTGGATGGGAACAGTTACAGCATCCACCTCCATGTCTTCCACTCCCTCCTAACAAAACACAGAGGCTCTGCAGAAGGCAGTGCCCAGGTTTTGAGAGATTAAGGGAAGCATGCTGTCCAATGTACAGCAAGCTACAAAACAAAATACCCTGAAATATGGATCAGTATGGATTTTAATATTGCATGATTGTACAGGTGATAAAAGTCAGTGCCTTCTTATCTGTCACACAGCACAAACACAGTGCTGGTGATCACCAAAGAAAGGCAATTTTTGTCTGTAGCTGTGCAAACCAGACTGCAGCAGATGTGGAACAGCACTACACAGGTTTGTTGTCTGAGACATCAGAAGCATCATATAAAATGTAAGGACCGCTACACTGGAAAGAATGCTCATTAAATGCAGAATGGGTTTAGGACCAGTCCAAAACCTGTTTACATCAGCTTTACTGTCAGTATGAAAGACAAAGAACAAACAGAATAGCAGTTCTCAGATATGAAACCTATAATATCAGCAGAAGGCAAACACAGAAAAGACATTGCAGAAATCATGTCAGCTCTTAGGAATTTCTACTTTGTGGAGAATAAAATTAAGTACAAACTCTTTTAATCCAAAGGCTGATAAAGCTTGGCAAAGTGGTGCTGAGTTGTACTTCCCTTGGTGACATAAATAAGAATTGTGCTGTAATTGTTAATTCTGTTTTGAGACATATTTTAATGAAAACTAATCAGCAGTGGACCATGCTGCAGAGTGCTTGTGTGATGCCTGCACGATACTCTGGAATATCTATTTAGCTGGCAGCCATTATTAGATGTGTATCCCTTAACACGGTCTTGTAATCATTCCCAGTGCTAGCTGACTGCATCTATTCCTCTTCCAGTCCATTTTAGCAACCTGATTGACAATAAAGAAATTATTCCTTGATCTCTCAGTAAAAGAAGATTTTGCAAGCACAGGAAGGTGAAGGAGGTTAAACTGGCATTGATTATTGAAGACACACTAATAATTTATTATTTAGCAGCCTCGACATCAATCTGTTGTGCACGTGGCTCTTTCTGCAAGACTCCCAAGGCGTTTTAAATGATTCTCAGTACACATACTGGAAAACAGAATAAATTTAGGACTATCATAAGATGAAGATTCCTTGACATGCTGCACTAGAAAGCAACTAGCCTTTACAGAAACCCTGAGTACTTTCCAATGTCTTCCCTGGAATACCTGCAGTAGTTGTGTTGATATTTTACTTTCAACTTCCTCAATTAGTAAAGCGGTCATGTTAATCACTTAAGGACACTGTAGCATTTCTCATCATGGAAGACTCTCTTTCGTCCTTATCAAAAATTATTTTAAGTTTTATGTTCTAATTCCATAATTAAGTTTTGTATTAGACCTTTTTAATACAGAAAAGACATTAAGGAGTTTGCTTTCCAGTTCAAACAGTTCTTTATGAGAAACATTATCTTTACTGCTACAGACCTTATCTTCTACTTGCTTGCTGAAACAGTACTCTAAAGCAATTTCCGCTGAAAAAACTCTTCGTGCTGTATGGGAAAAAAAATCAGAGCTCTATCCTAAGTATTATCCAACTATTTAAAGGTATTGCAGGAGATTGCATCATCCAAACTTTACTGTCACCTTGACAGTCAGATTCTGACTGTAATTACATTATAGCCATTAACAAAAAAAATGCTATAACAACTTCCATTCTGGTAACCGCTCAAACACTTACCTGAAACAGTCACTCAATACTGTTTAAGATTTGGCAGAGCAGTCCACAAAAACAAGAACATTTCCTCCCTATGAAACACTGCATTTCCTCCTTCTGCACCCATTCCTTCCTAAATATAGACTCGCCTCCAGCTTTTTTTCATTACTGTACATCCTACAGACAAAAGGATTAATTCCTCACCTAAGTCAAAGTCAGAACTTCCATTTACTTGTAACGACACATCTAAATGAACTCCAAGGCTAAAGAGTGATCTCTTAAGTACTGGAGCTGTTGTTCAGAAGCCAAAAAAACCCAAGCAGTGCTTTATTTTAGGGGCTAACCTTCTCAGTTTTTTTCAACTGCAAAACAGGTAACTTTTAAAATTACAGAGTGAAACAAAAGATTGTATGAGAATATAAACCAAATCACTCATAGAGGCACTGTCTTAAGCATTTCTGAATTATTACACTGTGTAGTGTACATCAGTATTTGTACTATGTTTATGAAACAATGCAACGCAAATTCCTGGTAGCATTTTTATCTATTTTTGGCTTTTAAATTTACATTAAGGAAAAATGAAAATGCGATGTTTGTTTGTTTGTGTTTGGTTCTTTTTAATTAAAGCAGCAAATTTTTAATGATGAAACAAACTTAAATTTTCTGCTTACCTCTTAAACCAGATCTTAAGTATTCAATGTATACTATTCTCAGAATGTGTGCCTAATGGGGGGAAAAATATATCTTGTATTCTCTGATCTGAATTATGTTTTTCTATTTAATCGAATTTCATATTAGCACAATATTCTTGTAGTTGTACACACTTACTGACATCTTGAATAAAACGATGTACAGATACTACTTGCCACAGTTACAACTTGCTCTTTAAAATCTTATGCAAAAGTGAAGAATCTAAATGCAATTGCCACTTGGATTCAACAGAAACACAGTAGAACCAATCATTAATAGGCATCCTTCAAAGAAAAGCTGCACATTCTGATAAATAAAAGAGAAAACATTTTAACAGTATTACAGAAAGTGTTAACACTATTTGCATATTCCTCCTCACTGAGTTCCCCTCATTTTGAGCATAGCAGGCTTGTGTTATTTCCGTATATTAATTCAAATTTCTCTGCAATCAATCCCTTGCAACGGAATTTTCACAAGTACTCTGTGCCAGATAAATACAGGTGAAGTGTTATTCCATAGAAAAACATCCAACATTTCCTTTTTTCTTGCATTGCAACAGCCTGGATGAGATAATATATTATTGCAACCCTGACAAGGTAGGCATTTTACCAGGGAAGTCTGAAAAATATGTTCCACTAATTGACAAGAATGCTGCTAAAGAAAAGGATTTATTTAACTTGTTGTTATTATAACATTTAATACTCAAATCTCAGCCAGAAAATTGTACCTGTTTGTGGGAGGAAGTTTTGTGTTATTTTTTACTCCCCACCAAACTCCAAGGGAGCACAGACTGAAAAAAGGGAAAAAAGATATAATCTGCTAACAGCATGAATCACTGCAGCTTGAGTACCACATATTTGATCTGGTGGAAAACAACCAAATGCATAAGTCACATCTGCTTAAAAAAAAACCAAGCAAACAACATAATCCAAAAATAAACAAAACAACACAAAAAATCTCCCAAACTTTATGTATTTCCTGTTGCCATTTTCAGTGGAAGACTTTCATTTAACATCTAATGTATAAGAAAGGATTGTATTGCTAAGAAGAAGTGCATGTAGTATTGCAACATACAAGAACGTTTTAAAATATTTCTGAATATTATAGATTTTTCAGCAGTAATATATACACACCTCAGAGTTTCAGTAAATTCCACCAGACATGACTCCACAGACACAGCAGAACACAAAGGGTTCATGTTTGGTAACCCACAAAAAAAGAAGTTGATGCACATAAAACTTCTCATATTAAAACATGAAATTCTGATGCTTCTATCCTCAGAAGACAGAACTTCAATGGTCCACTGACACAAAACTAAAAGGAAAGTTTCAAACCCTGCTTTAATTCCAGAGTTCGTTCCATAAATTCGAATCAGCATGTTGATCTACACCAATGCACAACCACAGCATTACCTTGCAGAACAGTTTTTGCTAAGAATTATTGTTAGACTTTGCTCAAATCACAGAATAGAATCGTGCTAAATGTTCCACATAGGAGCATTCCTAATCAAAGATTATTCAAGAGGCTCATGTAAGCATGAGAATTTCTTACACGTATTCAAGCAATGTCCCAAAGACAGAATACTTCCATTTAGAAGAACTGGGGAAACAATATTTCTATAGTTAAGGAATCTTCCTTGACTGTGTTCCTGCATGAGGATACATACTACCAATACACGTTCTAGGAGAAAGTCTGACAGATGCTCTTTAGGAAACAGAATTTTAACATCACTTGGCAAAACTGTACTTACTCCATTATCTTTCAAATTTCAAATCTTGTTTGGACAGCATATGACAATTCTAAACATAATAACCTCATTAACTGTCAGTAAGTGTGCAAATAAATACTGAAAAAAAAAAATTACAATATGCTAATACGTACCGTCCACATTCATTTATGCAAATTCTGAGTTCTTCATAAAGCTTAAAATTAACAGGGCTTTGGTATGCTGGCAGGTAGCTGTAATTATCTTCTCATGTTTCTGAAGGTATTTAGAATCACCAAATCCATGCATGGACACAACAACAGCAGAGGCAAACCAGCTGACAGAAGTCTGAACACCCACAAAGATGATAAAAAATACTGTTTGATACAGCTACTTACATCATGGCCTACGAGTTCTGTCTGCGTGGATTTATCTGCTTGGGAAGCAAGAGCCTTCTGAAAGCACTGAGCCTTTTCCTGTAAAACAAAACAACATTGCATAGGTGAGTCATGTTTTTCCTCACTGGGCTTTGCAGCTCCAAACATCCAGATAAATTCAAAACTCATGCATGGACAGCTGGTAAAAAATAGATTTATGATGGCACTATTCACACTGGGAGGTTGATTTCCTTCCTGTTACATGCTTTTATAAATTTATCTTTCTCTTAAACAGAGGGTGCACTCGGACAGTGGTACAGCTGGGCCCACAAGAAGGATGTCACTGAGGCAGACATAGCACGGCAGATAGAGGTACAAAGCACCCAGCAGCTGCAGGGACTCTAGCACATACCAGCACCATTCCAACAGCAAAGAAATAATCTACTTTTTTTTTTAAACATTAAGGAACATGCAAACTTGCAGATCACAACCCTGAGATGACTTCTGTCCTCCCCTGATGGAAATGTTAGCAAATCCTAAACATTTCTTGGGTATTGCATTGCCTTCTGCTTTTCCCATCCTTGTGTCTCTGTACCTCAATAGTTTTGGAAGTGTGGCATGGAATCTCTGAACAGGCTTGAGCAAAGATATCTGGCTGCTTTGACACAAAAAAACCCCAGATTCTGATACTCCATTTGAAACTGATCACTAAGCTTGCTGATCCTCATCAAGACCTTGAGCATACTGTATTAGTTTCCAGGAGAAGGTATTTGATAAAATAACTGTAAATGTGTGGGGTAAGGCAGGAAAAGGCACACAGGAGAGGAAAGAGAATGCAAAGTTCTTTACTGCACTGATTTATGTTTTCCCAGTTACTGATTCAGTTTTATTTTTCAGCTGTATCCATAAAAAATACTTACCTTGAATTCATATTCCTCAAGATCTACAAGATAAAGTTGAACTACTGCAGGTACGTATTACAGTAAAACAGAACTGGTTTAAATTGAATTTCAAGTTAATTGACTCTCAAGTTCTCATATTATTTGATTCAAGGCAAGGTATGCACATCACTACATTAAATAAACAGCAGAAAGAAGTCAACACCTGAGTGATCCTTATCTCCAGTATTTCAACTCTTCAAACAAGGGGTGGGGGAAACCAGAATTCACAATGATCTCTTCTATGAAACACTTGAGCCTAAATTTGTTGATGTAACAACCGAGTTAAAACTGAATTCATAGAACAGGTAATCCTAGTTCTGACAGAAATGCTTTGTTCTCTCAAGGTTTGAATTTACTACTCTACTGCCCAGAGCACTTTTACATGTTTAAAAACCACACATCATTATAGATCTACTATCTTATTTAACCACATTTTACTGCTCAGAAGCTCCATGAATTTTCTAGTTACAAACACAAATACTGACAAATACTGGGTGTTCAAGCAATGTAGTGATTGGAGCAATACCAGCATTAAACTGCGTATCTGACCAAATTTAACACTTCTGGTCTTTCTATAGGGATTCATAAATATATATTTTGAAAAAGCAGGAAGGAAAAAAAAAACAGAATAAATCCAAGTATTCATTAAGGCATCAAATTAATTGGGAAAGCTAGAAAGGTTGGAGTAAAAAAATCCTTTTCTTTCCCTGAGCTGCTCATTTAACTATGTATATGCAGTGAGATCCATTTTTAACATATGCAACATGACTCCACATTAACATGGTAATCCTTTTTTACATACTTTTAGTAAGCTAACCAATAAAATGGACAAAACGGAAAACTTCCAGATGCCCAGGTACTGGAAAAGAACGTTTGGAACTAAAATGCTCTTCCTTTTTCTCATTTATAGTAAAATAGAAAATGGAAGATCTTTACAAGCCAGGTAGCGCACTTTAACATAGATTCATAACAAAGAAGTAAGCTACCTGGACATCTATTCCCACAGCAGCCTTCTACTACCCTCCCAGCATTACTCCTGGGGATGATTACTAATACAAGGTAACATTTTAAAGCAATTTTTAAAGTTTTTTCGAGTTCTGAAACTTCCTTGAGAGCTTCTTGCTATTTTAAAACACAAAAATTACCTTTTTTCAGAGGCTTCCTAGCGAAATTGAGTAATTATTTACTTTTTCCATCTGTGACCCAGTCCTGCTTTCTGCCCTTTCTCTGTGTATCTGAGAGGAGTCAGCTCCCCTTTCTCTAATATATTACATAGTAAAAAGACTGCAAAGAAATCCTTCCTTATCCTTTTTCTTTACAGGGTAAACAAAATAGGTACCTTTGCCTCTCTAAAGACCAAGAAGGGAGCAAACAATTTATTTAAAAAATATTTTTAGGATCACCCAAAGTACTTCTAGGTCACTTTTTAAGAGAGAGCAAAAATGAACACCTTTTCCTACCATTCTGTGTGCTGTTATTGCCTCTTATTAAAATAAACAGCATGAAAGTACATTTGCAGCTGGCACAGGTAAGAGCATGAAAAACTTTTATTCCTTGGGTTCATCCTAATTAGTGAAAAGGCAGGAAAAGCTGTTGGCTGCTTTAACAGCAACATTGCCCAGAACGTTCATTGCGCCCCTCTCTCTGAAGTACACGTGTGTGTGTGTATCAGAGTGTGTGTGTTGAGGACAGAGAGAGAGAAAATGGACGGACATTTTCTCAATCATTGCAGTTGCCTAAATTATTGAGATTACCGACTGCGGTATTTCAACAACCTTAGTGAAAAGCATTAGACCACAACCAATGGAGATCATGTTTCTGTCTATTTCTTCACATGGGAGTAAGTCCACACGTAGTTTATATCTCAGACTATCTCTGGTAAAAGAGTGTCACGGTTTGAATACTTACTATTTTATTACTATGTTTGTAATAGGTCACCGAAAGGTGCTGAAATATGAAGACAAGAGACATCAGCTGATAACTGATGCAAGTAAAAATATTACAGATAAAATAGAAAAGTGAAATGTAAGATAAAAAAGTGAGAAAACAACTTAGTCTTCACTACTGAAAGACAAATAGTAGGAAAAAAGTAGTCAGTTACTTAGATTTAGGGAGTCAGTATAGGTTAACATGTCTTGAAACATGACACTGGCTTTCTAAAACATTCCTTCTCTGAACAGAAGAGTTCAAAACAATTTTCACAGCTTTGACTGTGAACAGGTCAAAGTTATTTTTTGTGACTGTTTTCTTATCCCATTCCCTACCAGCGACAGCATGGTGACCACTTGTGGTGCTTTGTTTAATTGCAAATTCCAAAAAGAAAATGCTTGAAAATTACTTTGAATGGTCATATTAAATCAAGGAGCAAAACTTACTGCTCCAGCTATTTTGGAGGAATCAAAACTTTAGTGTCCAATACAGCTGTGGCTTTCATCCCTAAGGAATGTATTTTGTCTAGCTGACAACATATTAAAGATTTTTTTTCTTAATGGCTGTTTCACCTTTATTATTACTGAGATTAAAAAAACTAAAATCTCATAAGGTAATTTTTTACCTCTCTCCTATAGTCTGTACAGATTTTTCTAGAACCTTATGATGACAAATGCGATGTTTTCACATTTTGTCTCAGCATACATCCAGAACAGCCTACAATCATCACCAACACTGCTGTCAGATTTACAACTTACAAGCGATTGTTTCCCTTGCTTCAGGCATTTACCCCACTGTGAATAACAACTTATGTTCACCACAGAACTGGGGTGAAAAAGCTGTTCTTCAGAAGACTTATAAAAATGCAAAGTCTTTTAATTCTGATGTGCTTTGGGATTAAACTTAATCAACAGCAGCAGTTAGGCAGAGAGCAAAGGGATAACAAGCAGAAAAAAACCTGCTTTCCACCATCTATTCTACCTAATTTACAGACTACAATGAGCTACAAAATTGACTTTATGACAGCTATTTCCATAGAAATTGAGTCCCTATTGGTTTGAGGCTCAGTTTGGGAAGAAAACATATCATACACTGCATAGCTCTAGTGATCAGCTGCAGTACAGCTGAGTCACATCACACTTGAAAACACTTTGTGAAGCCCAGCAAAAAGCCCAGCTGTCTCTTGAGCACAGCATGAGAAAACAGCTACAGCTTGGTTCAGCTATCCACACATAAATGTACTAAGAATCGAGGTGCTAAATAGCCACAACAAATTTAGAGGCATTACTCTGGAATCACAGTGACAAGCAGGTGTGACCATCCCCAAGGGGACTACCTCATTCATCAGAAGAAAAACATGCGAAAACTTGGTGGGAATGCATACAAGTATGCACAAACGCAGGTGTCACTGAGGGTTATAATTCTGTCAAATGACTGTAAACAGCACACATCAAAACATAGAATTTCAGTGAACATTTCGTTGTTTTCACACAGGACTCTTACACAAACCAAAATAGTTTTTCAGTTATTGTGAGATTTTTGTAAAGCACAGGGCAAATTTCTATGCATATGGTAAGTATGGCATCTGGAATGAAAGACATCATACCTTCTGCTTCGATTCTATCAGAAAACAATATCCAGGTATGAATCAAGAAAGGCTAAGACAAGCCTGTCTCCAAGCAGTTTGCAATACTTCCATAATTAGTTACTGCCAAGTCTGAACATATTTAATGAAAAAAGACAGTTTCTAAAAATGCAATCACTTCAGAATAGCTCTTTGAAGATCATCAATATTTAGCAAGGTTTAAAATCTCTGACAGAGTTACAAGTCCTGCTGTAGACATGGCAGCTAACCTTACAGTACTAAAAAGGTTTACTAGATGCTAACCAGAGAGGGTTATTACTGTTTTATTTTTAAGTTTTGAAATCCTTATAATCCCAAGTATTGTCTTAAACTTTTCATCCTCAAGTTCTGCAACATAAAAACTCTTCTCCTTCGCTGAGTGCTGTATGACCTTACCAATAAAAGATGGAGAGCACAGTCTATCTAATCAGAAAGAGAAAACACACACAGGGAATCTCCTAGGCCACTGAGCTGACAAATGTCAGAGACAGGAAAACAGTCTTAAAAATGGTATCTTCTGATTCATTTATTTGAGTGGACAGTTCTGTACTGTAAACATTGCCATTAACACTCGTGTATGTGCTGCAAAATTAAAAATAAATGTTTACAGGTATGCGAGATCACCTCAGAATTTCAGGACAAGGATTTTGCAAGTATACCTGAGTTTTTAAGTTATTTTTCAAAAGCATCCTGGGACAATGCTTTAAAACAGAGCATTAAACAGTGAGAGATATTGGTTTATTCCATGCGAAAAAAAACCCCATTGCACTTCTTGGATCAGGAGAGTTTTTTAACAATAGATGTATTATGATTAATTATTTAATGTTTTATCTGTTGCATCAACAGAATGCTAAATTTCTATTACAATTGATAATTTATATTTTAAAACAATACCATACATTGCTTATTTCTATCCCTCAGTCATTCAGTAAATCTGAATAGCAAGTTGTCATTTCCTTACTGATTATGCCTCCCATGGCTACTTTTAGATATAAGTCTATTTAAACACATCACTGAAAATATAGAGGAACTTTGTCTAGTGATCACATCCCTAAAAAGAAAAAAAAATAAAATAAAAAAATCAAAAAAAATCACATACTCACATATGGCCCAGACATGGCCATGTGCGCTTTGAATAATGCAATGCAATAAAAAATTCATATGGTCACACTCTGTGAATAATATGGCCATAACAAGTGATGCCAATCTTAACACCCCAACAAAAAAAAAAAAACCAAAAACCAGGACCTGAGAAAGGTATTGGAAGGAAAGGAAAAACAAGCAGCTGTGCAGTCATAAGCCTTCAAAAGGCTGACACATCAAGCACAGGAGTTCATGTACAAATTATCTCTACAAATAGTTCTGAACTTTTAATCAGCACTGTTGTTAGTTTTAATTTGTGTTATGGTCGCACCCAGATGTCCAAGGAGATATTCCAAAGTCTTATAGTAGCTCATCTAATAAAGAAGTGCATCTGTCTCAACCCATATATCCTTGGGTTACCAGCACTACACTGACTGCTAGGACCACCTAGATAAATAAAATCCTGTCCCAAAATCTAAAACACCCAACAGACAAGATAAGGAGACAGTATTATCCCAGTTTGGTAACTCAGAAATGGTGATACTGGGACACAAAGCCTTACAGCAGCAAAACACAAAAAACCAGACATTAGCACTATCGACTTGATCATTCCACAAATATGTGAAGAAAAATAGTCAATAAGTGATTTATTTTTCAAGGTCATGTGAAAGCCCATGAAGAGTCATGGAGTGCTGCATAAATATATAGTCCAACTCTAATGTCCTGGGAAAGCAGACTTCCTCACACCATTAAATTCAACACACTCACTTTAGCTAGGAATTTCTGGGCTCAGTCACCTTCTCAGAGCCCATAACAGGAGTATTCAGTATAACACTGAATTGCAAGATTGCTGCAAAGAAGAGCTACATATTCGGGTTCAAAGATCCACCTTGCACACCAGTGATTCACAGTACTTTTACACTGCATTTTTATCTAAACGGGTATCACAGATATGGCAGTGGGATTATCTTCAATTAGTGCTCTCATTTACTTAAGTGAACAGTATTAAAGAGCCCCTCTTAAGAGATGAAACAAATAAATGGTTTTATACACACCAATTTTTGACCCATCAGCTTTAAAGTACTTGATCATCAAGAATAATCAGGTTTAAATCCATTTAAGTTGTGCTTTTCTTATGTTTACTAGCTGAAAACGGAGATGAGACAAACTAATTAAATTGCTTTCAAACTCATGTTCAGGTTTTTCAGAAATAACTGCAACTTAGAAAATCCTACTCCTTAAACAAGGATATAAACATAATTTGTTTCAAGTATTTGTCTCAGGGGAGTAGTACAGTACCTTTCTCATAGTCTAGCAGGAATTAACTAAGAACCTGCAGTAGGACAAAATGGATTAGATAGATTATTCCTGCCCTTCTGCTTTCACTGAAATATACTGCCACAACATCACCTCTAGGTGGTATGCTCATGATTCAGCTGGCAGAGTTGTGCTGACACACACACACAAAGCTAACATGTAAATGGACACAAACCTACTAAATTTAGTTAAGAAAGGAAGCACCATTTATAACTTTTCTTCCTTTATCCCTTTTCAGAACAACCACATCTATCACTTTTATGGTGTACATGACTTCAAATGCTGCCCATTTCTGCATGGGTACACAAACAGAAATTCAGTCTGTCTAAAACATCTGTTTTAGAAGGGTTGGGGTTATTTTTTCACAATTTCTTCCAGGGGTTTTTTTGGTGACTATCACTATTCATCAAAGGAAAAACTCTCTGGTTAAACAAATACAATACAACTTAACAGCATTATGAAAATCCTGTAGCATTACTAACAGATGATTCTGCAAAATGTTTAATATAAGGTTTTACTTGGGCAAGCTGTATTATTAAGTTTTGAAATTATCAAAGGCATTTGTTAACTTTTTATGTTTTTCTTACCTACCTACCATGTGACATGCTAACATCCTTTAGGCCTTTAGATGAAGATATTTAAGTGCGCTGCCTGTCAAATACTTCAAATATTTCTGTTGGTTTGAGGTTTCCATTGCCTCAGTGCACACAGGGACATTGGTGGGATGTGATTCACGTCAGTGCCAGTCACTTGACACAGAGATTTAACAGAACGTGCATTAGACAGAGTGCAAGAATCATTAAACCAGCACAGTCCAAACTGCAACTGTTGTTTATTGAAGGCTTCTGGCATTAATTAAACCTCACACAGCTAAGTGTTTACAACAATTTTTACAGATTGCTGTCCTGAGGAATGAGATTCACGATTGTGGCATTAGGAGCATACAGAACCAACGCAATGGAAGGGCCATTTTCGAGTTGTCCCAGCAGCAACTGCATGAGGCAGGCAGGTTTTGATCATTTGTTGGTCAAATGAATAGAGAAAAATAATGACATAAATCAAATAATTGCTGCCACCATGGAAATCAACACATCCCCAGACCAATCTCTGTGCTAAATAAGGCTGCAGTTTTATTCATTGATATCAACAATATATAATCCCTGTATCATTGTAAATATACCCAGCAAATATTGAAAACAACCCACAGCTGCCACTCTGAGTTGCTCCCCCTGTGACATTATGTCAATTATTCGATAAATTATTTGTACATTTTGTCAGGTGTTTTGGACAGAACCATCGGTTTGTGTTTGGCATGGCCAGAACAGGACAACTCTTTGAGTTGTTTTTGTCCTGCACGCGTGTGCAACCCATTAAATGTACACACTCCAAGGCACACGCTGGAAGTGATCACGCTGCCTGTCTTTCTAATTATTTTTTTACAGTGGTCAATATGAACTGGTCCAAGCAACAGAGTGAGTTTCATGAAAATCACTGTCTGGACAGATAAGAAGGGCCTCAGCTGGGCAAGGGCCTTCAGCATGAGCTTCAACCTGAAGGTCAGCCCATAGGCAACCAGCAGAGAGCTGTGTAGTGCCTTCTGCCCAGGTAACACTTTGGAGCCCAGAAGGGTTTGTAGGGATTGTATGGCAAAGGGAGGCACTGAGAATTATAGGGAAACAGAGAGCTTCAATGAAAGACTAAGGAGACACACTTAGAAAAGGATTTAGTGGTAGAGCTCAGGAAAAAGCTTCAGTCACTACACCAGCCACTCACACTGCAAAGACTTTTTCCTGGGCAATTAACTGCTTAACCAAGAACCAAAGGCACTTTTATCCTTTGTGAACCTTCTCTCAGGGGAAGCCACAGCATGGTTTTTGCCAGTAATTGACACTGGAATGTTACTAAAGTAGATAGCTTTTTACTGTGAATTCAGGTTCATCACTCATGCCCTCCATTCTTACCCAGTCACCTCAACTGAGACACTGAAAATTAAACATGAAGCACATCATATTCAATTCAATAAGACAAATCCAACACACTTTAATATGCATTATCAGGTATTCCAAATACTATCGCACATCTAACCAAGGCCCACAACTAACTTTCAGCAGCTCTGTACTGCTTTGTCTAAGCAGAATAGTTTTGACCAGACAACAAAATTTTCTTTCACTTTTACAATACCAAAGCAATCCAGAAGAGAGGAGCATATCAATTTCCTTTCAAACAAGTCTTTAATTAATTCAGAAACTTCCTCAATGATGGAAGTTTGATTTAATGAGAGTTGTGCTACAAATTCTACAGCAAACCATTTGGATGCTGGGACTTAATCAAGCATTTTAGCAATAACATTTTGACTTCAACTGGTGAAACTAATAAAATATGTAGCAAAGTATTTTCATTATCATATAAAAGCTGGAGTTTTCCAAGAACCTGCAAACGATAATGAAAATTATTACATTGTACAAGGAAAGTAACCATTACATTCAGGTTTTTGGTATGATGCGTATGCAGAAAGCAACGGTTGCACAAAGATCAAAATAAGATTTTTCTTATTATTTCCAGAAGAATTACACAATCTTCAGGAAAGAGTATTGAAAAAAGATCTGTCCTTTTTTCTTCCTTTCAAAAACATAATTTCTCACCATTAAGGAAAGGGTGACTAGACCTTTATTTCCCACTGACATATTTCATAAGCAAAACACGTTGCTATGGTTCCCAGATTGCTGCTGCAATCAATCCAAGAAGGATGACTTATAATCATGACCATAAAGTAGCTGCCACATAAAACTGTTCAAAGAGGGGAAATCACAACTGAAACTATGATACATTCATAAAAACATTAGAATTACATTATATAAGTCTAAAGAGACACCCTGATACTTCTTATAGTGTTTTTCAGACAAAAGAGGAATAAATTCTCATTTTGCCTCAGAAAATAAAGGAAAAAGAGATGAAGGTGAATCTCCGGCACTAGAAACACATTAATAGTCAGTTTATACTGTAACATAAATTCACTCTACCAAATAAACCATCTTTATTGTCTCATAATCAGCCTGTTGGTACACTATTGTTGATAAAACTGTTTTGCTAAAATTTTTACAAGTGTTTTTTAATGCTGTCCCAGTGCTGTCTCAGCTCATAATGCTTACCTACTATCAAAAAAGGATCTGTTCGCAAATGCTGCTTTTAGATAAGCCAGTGTTGCCTAGGAAGATGCCTCATTTGTCAACACACGCAAAGAAGAGAGATGAATCCTGTCTGTCGGCCAAAGATCAGGTACTCCCTCTGATACCCAAGTGTAAACAAAAAAGGACAATTTTGAAACAAAAGCACTTTGAAACCAGGCAGGGTAAAAGATGCAATGAATGGCTGCAGTAGAAGATGGAGCTATGAAACTACAAACACGGTCCAGCTGGATTGCACCAGTGAGCAGCAGAGATCCTTCGGGGGTTAATAAATAAACAGTCAAAAAGCAGTTCAGGAGATCCCTTGAGCTGCAAAGTGATGGACTGGGAGAGCATCAAAGAAAATATTGCATTTCTTTGCATGCCAGCTTTTCTGAAAGCAGCTGCTTGTGGTCACCGCTGGAGACAGACAGCTGAAAGACTGAATAAACCCTTGCACTGACCCAGTACAGTTTTTCTTATTTCATATTCTAAAGACTAATTCAAATCCACTCTGTTTTGTCATACTGCAACATCAGACTCCCAAGAACCCAGCTCACACTGTTTCAATGGACAAGAAAATTGGTTTTCTCTGCTTTTCATCCAATTGTTCCTTGTTTCTTAATAACTAAAAGATACTTTGTGTAGACACAATAAAACCCACCTGCTTAATCTAAAAGAAATCCAGACAACCTGTTTTAACCTATAACTCTTCGGGAGCCATATGGCAGCTCTCTGTCAATTTTCAAAATTTCAAACTGAATGGAAGTTATCAAACATGCCAAAGAAACAGGTGTTTTATTAACACAGAAGTGAAAAGAGACTCTGAAAGACCCTCTTAAGGTGCATCCAAAGGCTAGTGACAAAACCATTTTCTTGTGAGACTTTGGGAGTAGGAACCTTTGCCTCTATACCATACTATTGCTATTTGGTTCAGATTTCTGTTTTCTTCAGAAACTTCCTGCACTGTCCTCTCTAGGATATCTGTGGATTTAGGAATCAAATATCACCTACAGTCATTAAGTGCAGGCCGGGCAAAAAGCTCAGCCCATTTTTGTTTACTGATGATTTAACAAAGTCAAAAAAGGTAAAAATCTTGATTTTGCTCTGTTCCTTAAATGAGTTTTGCAGAACCCAAATTAGACAATGTCTTTCTGGGTTGATTTTTTTTTTTTTCTATCCAATCATTCAATCCACTTGTTTCTTGATTTTTTGATATTGAAACTCAAACTGGTTCAACAGACCAACAACTCAGAACATCACTGAACTCTCAAAGTCAGATATATATGAATAAACTGGTTCAGATTGCTGCCTATTTCATAATCACAGAAGGTTTGACATTTTTGTGTCTTGAGCATTTATGGCATGTTATTCCATTCAGAGCAACCAAGAGTCTCATTCCTCCAAATCCAACTAATTTACAGAAGGCTGTCAACATCTATTTCCAAATTGCATAAAAAAAGAAATACGAAAGCAGAAAATAAAACAGAATTACCTGAGCAAACATAATTTTTAAAGTACAGATACTATCAGGAATCTTGTCTTCTAGGGGAAAATAGCTGAGTTTTTCATGAGTTCCACAGAATTTCTCAAGTAGATTGTCTTAAGCTTTCAGGTTCTTCTAGCTATTTGTTTAAGAAATACTGCAGAAAAAAAACGGACTTGTTATTTACAAGCACCACTCTAATATCAAGAGTGGAAAGCTTGAGAAGTGATGCAGTGTTCAATATTCTTAGGAAGAGATGTTCAGTTTATTCTGTTTTCACTGGCTTTTCTAGCATCATTTACAGAGACAGTATTTGCTTTCCTGTCAGAATATGCATACAAGCAGAAGTAAAGAAAACTACTATTTTTTGAAATGCTCAAATTGCACCCAACCTGTGAAAGACATAATTGTTTTTGGCAGCCTAAGTCTCCTATTCTAGCAGTGACTATGGTAGACATTACAAACAGGTGAATTTTCCTTATTTCTGTTCTTCTGAGTGCATTTCATCTCTATCCTAGTCTTAGCTTGTTTTCCTGAGGCACCTCAGAGATCTTCCATGACATTTGATCCTTTATATTCAGCTCAGCTCCATTCATATGCAAAGTCTTACCTGCTGCTCAGAATATAAAGTTCCATTAGTTGATTTGTTTATCTACTGATCCTGGTGGAGGTCACTATACATACTCTCAAATAGAAGGCGACCACATCATGCAGAGGCGTAGTCAAAGAACTTACACAAAACACATGGAATGGGCAACACAAAGAAATCATTCATTTGTTAGTGGATACAAAAACTGGGGTTATAAGAGAACTTCAGATGGCCATCTTCAGTCCTACAGCTGGTCTCTCATCGGCTCAGGTGGTACTATTCAAGCCTAGCTTTCTTAGGCTGGTGTAACTTGTGTAATCTTTACATTATTAAAGAGACCCAATAACACATTTATTCCACTGATAAAAAACAGGGAAAAGGAAAAAAAAAAAACAACACCCACTC
>VZTE01000262.1:2797215-2814072 GCA_013397775.1 Eulacestoma nigropectus
CCCCCCCCCCCCCCCCCAATTGCATGTGCAGCTTCCTCATTATCAGTGAACAGGATAGTTAAGAACTGGACTCAAATTTTAGCTACAAAGGTACAATTCTGACACAAAATTCTCAGTTCTATTCATCTGAGTTCAAGTTCTCTTTTCTCTTTTCATCTGCACTAGATTTGCGATGACCATCTCTTGTATTCTTTGCTTTCCACTCGTGTTACCTCCTTGTAGACCTGTTCCTTCCTTACTTTATAACTTTTCCCGATCCTTTCTTTCCTTGCTACAAAATGACTGATTACCTTTGTTCTTTTTCTGCCAGTGAGACATTTGGCTCTTCCCTTTAGACTTCAGTCTCTAATACGTGCGACCCTTAAATCCAAGGTCTCTCCCCACTGCAGTAACTTCAGTTCAGGGGCAGTCACAACAACTGGCTTCTAAAGTGCCAGGGCTGCCACCTTTTTCAAAGTTCTTTCTGAAGAAGTAAAGGTGTCGCAGAGGGGACAAAAAATGGAACTCACTTCACTGCAGAAGATATCTTTGAAATGATACTTTTATGGTATTAGAACATCCTGAGGCATGAAAATAGAAACACAGCATCTTTGTTATTCTCTTTACCTTCTTTTTTTTCCCAGCACAGAGAGCACCTGTTTTCTCCATCACAGGATAACTTACAAACGGAGTACATTTGCTTTATATTATATCCTAAATGTGAATCCAGACTTCTAAGTTAAGGCCAACAACCCTTTGGAGGGCAGGGTGATATCCCTCGCTTTCTGCTTCCTCTTCCAACCACTGCCTCACACGGGATGTTTCCATTACTTCATCTGGCCAAGCCCCAGGAAGTTACCCTGCAACTAACAGTGGAATTAGAGCTGAGTATGCAGCTAAGACTCCACAATATCATCCTGAGTACAGGACTTCCCAGCCACACTAATGGCAGAGCAGCACAGCCTCCATCACACTGCATGGCACCAGTCTTCACCCTATTTTCCTACATCTTTCCCCACTGCCAGAACTCCTCTGCCTTCAGCCAAACAGCCTGCACAGCTCAGATTTTATGGAAAAAACTGAGCTGTCTTGGACATTAAATAGGTCAATGTGGAGGACACAGCCAATGCCCCTTGTCGATACACACTCCCGCATTACCAAGTTCTCAGAAGAGAAACTAAGATCACCCTTTTCATTAATTGGCTGTCCCCAGAGCTACCACATTTACCATACTGGGCTTCATCAGAGACACGTTAGAATGCTTCTAGAGAAATGGAATCTTTTACAGACCTTATCCTAGAAGCTAATTGATATTGATTCCTTAGCTTATCATGGCAGGAAAAAATAGAGCCCTGTGCTGCATGCTGACCCTACATGGCTCAAAGTGGAAAAAGACTACATTTATGCACAGACACCAAAGTCAGTGAAGAAGGAGAGGAGGAGGTGCTCCAGACACTGGAGCACAGGCTCCCCTGCAGCTTGAGGTGAAGACCATGGTGAAGCAGCTGTGCTCCTGAAGCCTGTGGAGGTCCAAGGTTGGGCACAGATCCACTTGCAGCCCACGGAAATCTCCACGATGGAGCAGGTGAATGGCCAAAGGAGTCTCTGACTCTGAAGCCTGTGCTAGGAGGAGACTCCCAGCAGGACCTGTGGCCCCATGGAGAGAGGAGACCACACTGGAGCAGGTCTGCTGGCAGGACCTGTGACCCCATGGGGCACTGACCCTGGAGCAGTCTGTTCCTGAAAGACTGGACCCCACAGAAGGGATCCATGCTGGAGCAGTTTGTGAAGAACTGCAGCTTGTGGGAAAGAGTCATGATGAAAAAGTTGGTGGACTGTCCCTTGTGGGAGGGACCCGAAGCTGGAGCAGGGCAAGAGTGTGAAGAAGTTTCCCCATGAGGAAGAAGGAGTGGCAGAGACAGTGTGTGATGAACTGACCACAATCCCGTTCCCTGTCCCCCTGCAATGCTGTCACAGGTGGCTAAGGCAAGTCCAGAGCAAAGTTAAGCCTGGGAAGAAGGGAGGGGTGAGTGGAAGGCTTTTTTAAAGATTTGATTTTATTTGTCTTTAACCTACTCTGATTTGATTGACAAACTCAACTGACTTCCACAAGTCAAGTCCATTCGTCTATGACGGTAATGGGTGAGTGATTTCTCCCTGTCCTTATCTCAACCCATGAGCCTTTAATTACACTTTCTCTCCCCTGTCGAGCTGAGGAAGGTGAGTGATGGAGCAGCTTCGGTGGGCATCTGGCACCCGGCCAGGGTCAGCCCACCACACTTGGTTAACTGTGAGCCTGCAGGAGATGAACTCTGCAGTGGATGTGCCCCCAGACAAGTGGAATGAAATTTTGCATGTACCAGCAGCACTGTGCCTTTACTGCTAGAGGGCAAAATGATGGAAAATTTCATTACAGTGTCCAAAAGAAATGTTGCAGAATCTCATATGACTGTAACATCAGTATTGTGACAGTCTCAACTACTTAAGTTATACCTAGTAGAGCATAAGTATCTGCTTTGCACTCTAGAAAAACCCAAAGATTTTTAATTTAACACACATTTTTAGCAATCCGTTCTCAGGGGGAAAAAAAAAAAAAAGGGCAAAAAAAGCTCCAAATCACATTGCCTTTGATGCTACACTTCCAGGGAAATCTTTAAATTGGACATAATGAGAAATCCAAGGTCAAAAGGGAAAGGAGATGTGATGTACCATACCTCTCTCTGAGATACACTTTCCTCTTCTATTGCCATTCATTTTACAGTTCAGAAAGGTAGTCACCAGAAATTCAATGTTCTATATCAATGATTCTCACCAAATTGCCTTGCAGTACAGGTCACACAGTTCATATACTCCCCTCTGTTCTGTCTGTTCATGTGTTTCAGCTTACTGCTTTAGACAGGTGGTTTCTTTATCCATCTCTGAAATTCTGTTCCCTAAAGTTACTGAGTGGTAGTCTCAGGATGCTACTCTAAAAGAACAATAATTCTAATTTCCCCAAGTGCACTTTGTCATCACAATCTGTCAGGTTAACATATCCAGCTTATCACTTCATTCCCCATTCAAAAAGAAAACTCTTTTGCAAAAGGGAACCATGAGCACATCATTATGTTTTAGTCACAAGCATAGTGACAGAATATCTCAGTGTAACATCAAACTAAAAATTTTTGTGGAAAATCTGGAGAAAAACAGTAACAACCTCCTGCATGCTTGAGCAAATATTATTATTTATACAATTCAGAACGTCACAAAATTGGTGGTCTAGACCTTATAATCTACTGTGAAACTATTTTCTACACGTGAAACAACGTGGTAGTAGAAACATATTTCTTAAAATGCTTTGGGACCTGTGGGAAATCAAGTACAGTCAGACATTAGTTCAGACAAAATATTCCAGTGAATCAGGTTCCAAAGATGAAATGAAACTAAAAAAAACACCCAAAACAACCAAAATCAAAAAGTAAGTTCAGTTACATAGTAGGAAGTTGTCAAAAATTTTGTTTTGTATGCCACAGACATAACTTTTAGTACTATAAAGACCACTACTTTCTAAATCCTGAGTGGTTTTGTTGTTTCATTTTGGGTTTTTGCTCGTTTGTTTAATTGAACACCACCATATAAACATATTGCCCTCTTATTTGTTCCTTAATCGCAACAACCTTTCAGAACACTGGGCAACATTTACCATTTCTCAAAAAGGATAGTTTTCCCACAACAATAGTTTCAATGAAGTTCAGCCTTCTCATTTTGTTTTCTTAACAGTTATTTTATTTTGAGAATTTCGTTGTTTCGTTTTGGGGTTAAGTGTTTAATTTGCTATCAAAAAATTAATCCACGTGAAATACAACTTTTTAATTTATTTCTAAAGCCTCCATCTTCCAGCAGCAATTACTGGCATGAATGGGGAAATTTCCAAGGCTTAGATCACAAGGAAATACATTTTGTATTTGGCACAAAAGAAGAAGCAAAATCTGAACTACACAGCATACAATGACTATATTAAATGCAATAAACTCTCATCAGAAGATTAATTTCTCCCTCTTTTAGGGGCTGGCGTGAGGAGGGGGGAGGCAGGAAGGTGGCTCATGTACCTGGAAATTTTATCACTGCCAGCAAGAACATGAGCAAAAACAAAGCCAGTCTTCAGTACTTCCCATGGGAGTGCTTTACTTTGCAGCCTTCATTTTCCTTCAAGGTTTTGTAATTATATTTCCATAATTTAGTCACATAAACAATATTATGACTTAGGTACTTCTCCTTAATTCTATCCCACAAAAAAAACAGGTTTGAATTTTTCACTTATCACTGTAATAGCCAGCTTATTAAAAATATGTGGCAGAGCTAAGTGATAATAGGATATCCTTGCTTTCCAATAGTTCTTTTAGAAATATCTTTTACGTATCTCTTTGGGATAAAGGTACTTGAACAACATGGCTTTCTTCACTGTAAAGTGACTCTATCAAAATAAAATTAATGTATCTGGTTGATAGACTTGCTTGTAATTCAAAGACTCCATAATGTACGTGTTGATCTTTTAAATAAAACCAAATTTTTGATGATCACATTTCCCTATTAGTGAAAAAAAGACTGTACTCAACCATATTTCCCTATGATCAGCACATGAAATTCTGTGCCCAGCCTCAGAGACAGGTTTTTTAAGAAGTAAGATTAATTTCTTACAAATGATTGTCAGACTATTATTCTTGATTAGGATGTCTAGCTCTACATTTCCAAAGCATCCATGGCAGCACCAAAACGTCTAAAGCATTTTTTTTAACAGATAGCCAGGTTGCACAGTTTTGGGGGGGGTTCTGGGGTTTTTTTGGTTTGGGGTTTTGTTTTGTTTTTTAATTATAATGCAGTTCTGGATTAAGTTGTTAAGTCCATAAATAACCCATTTTTCAAATGCTGGACACATCTGTACTAACTTCCAGGAGGCTCTCAAATACCATCTGTATTTGAAGACTTACGCAATTTTGAAGTTAAGGACCCAGAAACCAAAATTTAATGAGAGAAAAAAAATACGACAAGACAAGCACTTAGTCTCCGAAATGTGGCTCTACGATAAATTCATGCTCTTAAACCGGAAGAGTGGAGAAAAGGGAGTTAAGTACTTCTCTTACTAAAGCATCTGACTAAACTAACATTTACATATTAACAGCACAACATAATTTCACCACCTGAATTAAGCTTCCAAAAGCCAACGAGCATCAATTGTTCCTTTCAACCTGTCAAGTAAAACCAAATTTAATGAAAACGTGAAGCATCAGCACAGAAGTAAAGGCATTTAAAAAATAAACATAAATACAAGAAATTAAGTAGCAAAAAATGAAGGCTATTTCAAAAAATACTATGAAAACTAGATCCTGGAGATTGAAGAATAGGTGCTTTAAGTATGAAACTAATATCAGAGAACATACCAGTTTATTTTTATTTATGAAAATATTTAGAAGATATTATTTCTATTCTTTTGTAGACTGAAATAGTCGTTCAAATAACTACTCAATTTAATCAATGTACCTTGTATTTCTTATGAACACAGTAACTTTCAATTACACCCTCTATGATTAAAATTGTTAAAATAATCAGATTGAAAATGTTTCAGTGCAGTACCGCCTTTGGTCATTAATTCAAGTTATGGCAACAAGTCTTGAATCTACAAAGGTTGAAGCCAATCATGGTTGATACATTATAAATACTGAATTTGCACCACATTTCAGCTTGAGCATCACAGTGTGAAACCAAACACTGTCAATCAAAATCGCTACATCAACATCATCATCAGAGCTTCAGGTGTAAAACAGGAAAAAGACCTGTATTTAATCTTACACAAGTGACAAAGTAATTTAATCACCATATTCCTAATACCACACCAATACTAATGTGGAAAGATAGACTTACAAGTACTTGCAGTTTAAGAAGTAGAGGCCTTACTTTGCAGTCAGAGGGTTTTAGTCTCTCAGTAGTTATTCCTGCTATGCATTGTTACACAGTGATAATCATCTAACCATAAGATTTTAGTATTTTCTTAAGTTTCACATAAATTGGCCTATCTGGGGAAAAATAAAACCCATACTTACTTTTCAAAGAGCAAAGAAACAGGCATGCAGAAATAAAGTATAGAAGTAGCAAACTAAAAAAGTCGCTCTAATATAATGGGAAAAAAACTTTTAAAAAATTATTAAAATACGTATCTGGGGGTTCAGGGAGCCATGAAAGACGGTAATGAAGGAGATACAGTCACCGCTTATTAATTGCATACATAAAGGTATTCTACCAAGAACACCAGCTGGTGGCCGCAAAGACCTCCCGGAAACAAGACTTGTAGGGACCTTGCTTTGTAACAAAGAGTTCCTGTATGGACTGGGTTATTTCAGTGGGTCAATACAGGCACCACAGATGCCAGAACGCTGACATTTTAGATCACAAGACCAGATGATGAGAAAGGCATGGTTAAAACTTTGATGTCTGGTGAAGGAAGAACACAGAGTAACTTTACTAGATTTTTCTAAACCGCTGTATTAATATAAGAATACATTTCTTATAAGAAATACCACTAGCCCAAACCTGACTCAGAACAAGCAAGGTAGTAGCTGAAAAACAATGCAGAGAAGCAAACCGAACCAACACATTTCTGCCAGCATTTATTTCAATCTAAAGCTTCCAGAGGGCTTGCTCCTTGAAGTACGAGTCATTATTTTTGGTATGAACCAGTTCAAACCCCTAAAGCACACACAACTTAGAATTACCTACCCCTTAGCTGAGTGAAAACTGCTGGATCATGTTTTCCGATGTTGTACAGAGTTATGTACACCAAGTGCAGTTACAGATAAATCACCAGCTATATGAATTTTTGGTGTATATTGAAAAGAAATTCTACAGAGAATTACAGCATTCAGTATTAAAATTACCATATTTGGCAATGTGTCCAGGCTACCTCCACTTCCTTTGTGGCAGCTCAATTCAATGTTTTCTATTGCAGAGATATGAATTCTTAACACTACACTCACATTGAAGAGATAGGGAGCAACGGCAGCTGCTTTGCATTCCAGCCCTTTTTGAACATGGAATGATGCATTTTCTTACACAACCAGAGACACAGCCACAGATTAGGTATCTCTAGATGCCGCTTGTTCAACTAAGCAGTCCCCTAAATGTGAACGAGGTAGCAGCCATACTGTGTTCTTAAAAAGCAATGAACTTTAATGGTATACGCAGATTAGAAATCAGGATTATGAATTACGGAAAACATATTTCTATGTAAACATGTGCAAAAGAATCAAAGAGTTTTAACTATCCAGAGGACATTCTACTTTTAACTGCCTTATGAAAACCTGAGACAGTACTATTTTGACTTCCTTATTATACTGCATTATTTTTAAACAAAACTGATTAAACATACTTCGCTATCTGTTCTACCCTGCCAAATTCCATTCCTCTATGCTAAATTCCACAAAATACATTTAATATATCCAAATAAAGGAAATTTGCAAATCACTAGGCATCATGTGCGTTGACCTTCGCTCTTCTTTTGAATTTGCAGTATGGTTCATTTTAGTCAAGCTGTTGAAACATTTGTGCTATAATGCATCAAATTAAGGCAACCAGCTGTGATGTTTAATTTAGGCTAAAAGTTTATGATCTACAACTACACAATACCTTGGGGAATAACTGATATTTCATGTTACTAAGCTAAATGCACTTCAAAATGGTTATAATCTTCACCATGTTTTACACAGAGCACATTGTCATTTAAGCTTTGGGTCTGTAAAGAGTGCAGGCATTCAGTCAAAGCTGCATATTATACAGAATAAATAAACAAACAGTTCTAGTCTTTGCTGAAACACAGTTTCAAAGCCTTCTGTCTAATGTGTTGTTCGATTATGCCCATATTTTATCCTTTATTATGTGTAATGGAGTTTCTCCATTTGTGAGAAAGAGAGAATTAGAAAAAGTCATTAACTATTTTGTCATAATGCACCATTTTTAGAAGATATTTTGTCCAAACAAATACAGTACATAGAGCTGAGTAATTGGAATAAAAACAATAAAAAAACCCCAAAGCCAAGCATTTTCTAACTATGAAGCACTCGGGAAAGAAAATTCCCTCCAAGAGTGGTTAAATCATTGTATTTTTCTTGACAATGGCAATGTATAAAAGGAGAAAGAAACAACAGTTTCTGAATGATTAAAAACAATACCTTCTGGAATGTCTTGTGAGATTAATAAAGGAGACAAAAACTATGACATGTATATTTATCACATGCAAAGAGTGTGAAAATTATTGCAATGAAAGTTGAAACTTCAGGTTAACCAGCTAAAAAGCAACCGATTCAGCAATAATATTGATATATGGCAATACCATCACGCATAGTAACCAGCTCACTACTTTGTTCTGCGGGTGGTTAGCTGTTCTTTTAAAAAGTTTAACCTACAGATGTTTTGGCTTATAAATATAGGACACATAACACACATGCTGCAACTAGAAAGGCACAGTGGTAACTCTTACTGACAACGTGCCTTTTAATGTGAATTAGAAACATGATTTTCACTGATTCCGAGGTGGTCTGCATAGCTCTTTCACTTTAGTCATCTTCTGCACAGCCAAAGCACCCAGACAACACCAGCAAAACAAAAAATAACATCTTCATGCCTATTGCAGCCTTCCGGAAACAAGCTGTGTCATGGGCAAAGAGATTCAAGCATATGGATGGTCCATAACGGATGTAGCTCCACTGTAGGGGTGCACTGGAGCCTCTGGCTACTTTTTAACTAGCACAGAGACTATATGAAGGCAGGAAGCTATAAAGATTTTATTAAATTGAGCATTTTGTGGATTCATTCTATTTGGGTTAGTGCAGCTTCCCATATTGGAAACTGGAAAATTACTACTGCTTCAGTGAAATCTATTAGAACTTGCTTCAACCAAAAAGAGGAAAAATACCTGTTATTACTGCAAGAACAATGAGAAACTCTCCACCTTTTAACAACCCAGAAACTCACAGTAATTTCAAATACATTTTAATAAAATAGATGTCCATTTTTATTTCTCTAAATTCATTTTAATCACCACTCTGTTTCCCTGCCATATTACAATCATGCATGATTGCAGTAGCCAGTTTCATCAAAGGACCATGCAGTTAAGAAAGGTGTGCTGCTTGAAAGCTGATTACAACACCAACATCCTTGCGACAAAACGATTACTATCTAGGGAAGGGTGAAATCTGTTACTTTCACTACACTGTTTGATACCCCTCTGGAATCAGAAGTCTGCTGTACTAACATCTGAAAAACTGGTGATTACCTGGTACAAGCATAAATTTGAAATATAATACTATTTCAAAATCTTTCCTTCAGATTCAGAACAAAACCCCCAAAATCTCAAAATGAGGAAAGCCAACCTAGGCCTAGCATGGTTTACAAAGTAGTTGATAACTATTTAAAGGATTTTTAAATTGAAAATGCTTGGCCTGATCCTTAATAACACAATGATAACACAACAATCATTCAAACACTCGTATTTAAGTTTAGGCAACCCTACACCACCCATACAATTTCAAATAATGCTATAATTTCCTAGTGAGAACTAAAAACTGTGAAAAAACGAAGTACTTTCAGTACACAAGGTGTTGGAAGTCGTAACTCTAACATAGACAGCATTTTCAAATGATTACAGTCTGCCATTCAAACAGACACTAGTTCCAACTCAGACAGGAACAAAATCAACCCAAACTGCAAAATAAAGATTCGTAATAATTATATTTAAACACAAAATGCTTGACAGTCAATTCCTCCTTTGTTTGCCTGCCAATACTGAAGTCAGAATGTTACGTTACTCTGGCAACTGCCAACTAGATCAAGTGTCTGTAAAAGCAGGCTTTAAATTTTGTAACAAGAATACACTAGATCAAGATCTATTAAAAAAAAACACCCAGCAACAGAAAAGGAAACAACTACAACAACCCAACACAAAAATCAACCCCCCAAAAAACTCCAAAAAACCAAAGCCTAGAAAATTAATCCTTAATTTACGATTTTCAAGGTAAAAAAACTCTGAGTGGAAGCATTTTGTTATTATGGTTAGGAAACACCAAGAAAATGTTAATCATGAATGATTAAGAGATAACAAAGTGTATTTCCACCTCAGTAGCACTTTCATTAGCGGCCTTGTAAACACCAGGAAAAAGTAATGAAAAAAAAAAATCTGATTTCTCTCTCTAAAACCAGCTTTGCCTGAGACTTCCTGGAGTCACTGGCATCTTTAAAATTCTATTGAAATCCTTGCATGGAGGGGAACTCAGTGGTGCTTTGCTCAGATGTTTGCTCTCTTTTTTTGATCAATACAATTGAGTTCCTACAAATATTACTTCTTTATTATTCCAGGTTAGTGAAGTAATAAAGTTAGTGTTTAACAAGAAACATATGCCACAATCCCACTTGAATTTCATTTTGGAGCTCATTTTATCTTCTTCTAACATATGCTGATGACCAAAACTGGTGGAACTTGCAAGGATAAGCACTTGAAAATGTAAAACTATCTCACTACTGTGATCAAAATTATACATGCAGCGTGTAACTTTGAAGTGTTGCTTACAAATGGTGGACTTGGTTGAATATCACCTGAATTTGCATTTTGTAGCAACATTATAGTGCATAAAATGGTATTTTCTGTCAGAAGAAACTGAGAACCTGCCAACATTGATAGATGCATGTGTGAAAGGCTGGACAATGCTATGGAAGAAATACGCCTTCAAGAATCTTAATATGAGAAATAGTGTATTATTTGCTATTTTGTCTTGCGAAACAGGAAAAAAGCAGGCAAGAAAGTTTGCCTGAAAAAGTACATATTCTGCAACTCTTACTGTAATATTTTGCTGAAGTATTACCTATCAAAAAATAGTAATGGTCTGTATTCTGCTCTGCAGCAGCTTTGCTGACTCCATGTTTCCTACACATTATTCTCTGATAGATACATTCAGTGCTTTTCCCCCTTATATATTTTTTTTTTAAATTTCAGAAGAAAACAATTCTTTTTGTAATTCTTAAGACTTAACTTGATGTTTATTTTTCCTAAGGATATGTGTGTAACTTTCTTAGAAGTTTTCTTTTTTTGACAAATCAGCGAGGAAAAAAGTTGTTATATTTTGCAAAGATAACTGTTAAACATCAACAGTTAAGATTTGAGCCCTTTTAGAAGCAAAAGGAGCAGGGGAAAAGAGGGTAGTAATGCTTGTGTTTTTCTACTAATCAGAATATATCAGCTTTACACGAAACAACAGGGATGGCTCATGAAAATGGAAGGTCTGGTTATACCAAGAATTACACACAGCCAAAGATTTCAGGATAAACACATAGGAAAAGTATTTAATTTTCTCATCATGGACTATACTATAATCAGGGCAGAAGTGATATGTCAAAACCCATGCAATCTCTTTCTAAAACATACTAGCAATGTATTCAACAAAGTATTGTATTTTACATATTTAAATTTTTACCAGACAATCTCAAGAGAACTAGAGATTCCTAACAGCTCTCATCTAAAACTGGTCAACAGGCCTTTTAAACACACACGAACATGGATTTACAGCTGTAGAACTGTATGCTGCAGAGTAAATTCCTGTGAGGAAAATCCCCTTTTAGCCTGAAGTTTCAGGACACTACCAAGAGCCCAAGTACTTAAGCGGTTTGTACATTCACTAAAGAGTCTCATGGAACGATGGAAATATTGCACTTTCTCCCTTCCATAAGAAAAGCTTTGCTTGTCACTAAACTTTTCTTTCCGTGGAAGAGATTAATAAATTACTTCACAATTGCGAGGAAGGCTATTGTTTTGTGGGTATGGAAATGTTTCATTTCCATGGCTGAACAGCCCTTCCAGACATCAAGTCATTCACTGCAAGCCACTGCAAATCTGGCTCAGCAAACACAGGGCAAACACAGAAGGCACCTATTGTTCATGAGGAAAAGGGTGCTAAGCTTGCCACACTTGCTTTTCCCACAGCTCAAGGAGAAAAAGAATGCTCTGGAAAGGAGCAGGAATCAGTTCCCTGCTCTGCTAGGGACTGCACAGGTGACCTCCACAAGCTTCTGGGAGAGGGAGCAACAAAATTCATAAATTCCTTATGAGCAGTTTTGGGGTTACACACCCAACATTGCCATGCTGAGGGGTAACAGGCATCTCCAAGGCCAATTTAACTGCACAGCCTCATCAGCCTGTGAGAGTTGTATCACAGTGAATCACTAATACTGATGTACAGACTTTATTCTCATCCACAGATCTAAAGGAAGACTTAAAATTTATTATTATATGAATACTTATGAGACTTAACAGTACATATCATTACCCACAGAGTCAGTGTCAGTTTCTTAATTCCACATTAATGGAAGCAAGGAAATGGAAAGTGACACAAATTAGTCATGTTGAATATTGTTGGATTTTGGGTAGGAATATAAAGTAATATTGAAAACATTTGCACATATATGTAAATAAATATTCTCATCTAGTATATTAGATAAAAGGATCCAAAATGAAGTAGCTTATTAAATTTTTATACAGCTTATAAAATATTAACACCTCAGCAATATTTAAGTTAACGCATTTTTGTTCACATTTAATTCTATTATGCTCAAAATATTGAAAAACAAATTAGTAAAAATCTATTTTTTTTCTTCTTTTTATCTTCCAACTTGGGATATTCTGTTATTCTACGCTGATAAATAATTCCACTCATTGATAGAATATACTGTGGACGCTGAAAATGTAGATTGTTTTAGAAATTTATTTAGCGGAATTGGAGAAGGAAAAAAACCCCATCAGTGTTTATAAGACATAAAAATAAAACTTAACACAACTGCTCAAAGACAGAAAATTATGTTAAAATGTGGGGCTATGTTAGGAAAACAGTAGTGTAGTCTCTTTCCCAAGACATCTGCTACTGACTACTATTAGAGGTAAGACTCAGTATGACACAAATAATTCAGCTGAACTAACTGATGATGTTTCTCGTAAGTTTAGAAATATATGAATGTCCTTCTATTTTTATGACCTTGTGGAGAAACCCACAAGCATTACAATGAAACAGGCAATATAGCTCACAATGAAATTTTAGAAAAATTAAGGCCTCACTTTTGGCCAAGCAGTTAAACACATGCCTAATTTTAAGGTCATGAATAATTCAAGTCCCTTTAAAAAACCACTAAGTGTTTAAATCACACGTAATGCTCAAATGCTTTGCTGCAGCTGGAAGAAACCCAGAGGATGGTACAGAACTGCTCATACCCCTCCTAACTTTTTAGCTTTAGGTTCATCTCCAGCTTATTATAAAGAAGAGTTTCTGAATACAATTGACTCTGTCAGTGTCTTAAGAGTTTGGATGCACCTTTGCACACTGACAACACCACTAAAGCTTTTTAAAACTACATCAAATAATATCTACAATGCTTTAACAAAGCTGGATCATTGAAGTCATTAAATGAGAATATGAAAGGCATCATTTTGGTTTAATACAGTTAAAATAGTCATTTTAAAGATGTCAGTGTTAGACTATTCACCTGGAAGATAGTAAATTATATGTAGCCTAAGGAAAATAAAGTTTTACTTTCAATATATACTTATTGTGTATTTGGAAGAAGGTGCTTCCACTTCAGAAGAGATATAAGCTATTGTAGCAAAATGGTCCCTTTTGTGTGTTACAAAGCAGGCTATTTTGCTTGCTCCATGATAATGCATCCTTGAATATTGAAATTATTTCCCTTCACATTACAAAAAGGTATGAGAGATATGGAGATGTAAGAAATTTATGTACCCAGAAACATACACTTAAATAACTTCAGTGTGTTTCTGTACTCACATCTCAGTGGCAAAATACATTTTTCTCTCATTCATGATCTTATAAACTGTCCTACATGGCAGTAACATTGTTATCCTCATAGGACAAAAAGCAGATGTTGAAATATTTCCCTAGAAAAATCAGTTTGATTCTACTAATGACAGCACTTGGTAATTTGTTAAACTTCCATAATCAAGTAAATCTTTAACACAGTAATTGAAAAATACATAGAATACCTTGACAGACTCAACTGGTTTCTCAGAATAGAGGCTGTAGATTGCTCCATCTTTCAGACCTACTCTTTAAAGACTTCTGCACACTCACAGTGCAACAAATAAACTCTGCTACGAACACGGCATTGCTCAAAGAGAAATCTCAGCTGGCATAAGAGCTTTTGAGCAGCAGTAAATAGCTCCAAACCAGGACTTGCATTACATAAAATTGCACCTAATGATTTTAAAGAAGAAACTGTAGGAGCAGAACAAATTTTCAAAGCAACAACCACCTCTATATTGCAAAACACATCTGATTGGACTTAAATTGACTGCACCAGCTGAGTAGATCAGCACAATGCATGAAGACTTAGATTATACTCTAATGCCCTTGCTATTCTTAACTCCATAATCATGGCCCTTCAACTGAGGGAGTTTGACCAAAGTATAGGTACATTCTGGTAATGCTCTCTCTTAATGAAATAGTCCATTCAAAGCTTTCAAAAGAGCTGCTTCCCACTCAAATAAAGAAAAAGAAATACATTTGTAACCTCAAAGCAATCATCTTACGTTCTACATATTAAACTAAACATTGAAACAGTGAGGGCAGCCAGCTCTGTTTTGTAAGAGGTGGCTTAATGGAAAATCTCACTTAGTAGGAAGACTTTTCTACCCCACTAACTCATTTTTTGCAGTAATTCAGGATCCCTGTACCTATTTAACATCAATTGTCATAAACAGTTTCCAATTTACTGTCAATTGAAAAATTCTGCTTCTGATAGCAGTTAATGTCAGGTACTACATGTCACAGAGATACCTTTTTCAATCTTTCAATAAAATATCCATTTATGGTTTCATTCAAAGTTGTTTCAGTGAAGGACTATAAAATAATAGCTTCAAAAATTAGGACTGAGAAAAGCACTATATAGTGATAATGCCTTTATAACCACACGTACATCTTAAGAACAAACAGGCAATTAATAATCCTGCATAGCATTAAAAAAAAAAAAAAATCCTATAATAATCTGGTTTCACTTCAGGTTAAGGGAAAAACTTTCAATTTCCCTCAATTTTTTATAAAAAGAAACAACTTACAACTACACAAATATTCTGACAAGAACAACTTCAAAACCTTGGGAAGCACGAAAGATCTTACCCAAAGGACATTTTTGAAGATTTTGTTGAATTTTCTGAAGGCTAAGAAGAGTTCTCATAATGGCACTTCAAAAAAAAAATGATCAGAATTATGCCAGTGTTATTAATCCATGTGAGAAATGAATTTCTTCAGAAGCACTTCCCAAAACACAGAGTCTTCCTCTAATTATCAATAAGGACTCAGAAGTGACATGCACAGCATTTATGGTTGTCCTGTTCACTACTAACACAAAAGTGAGCTCACTTTCTCCATAATTTAAGGCTTCTAATGCTTGAGAGAGTGGTCAAGGATATAGCATAATCTTTCCAGAGTGTGACATCTCATTCCAAAGTGGTGAATAATGCAGTAAGAGCCACACTGTCAAAAAACCTCTTTAAGTGCCTGGAGATTCAGTCCAAGTTACCTAAGTGGAATAAACCTAAGCGCCAGACACCTCGTTACCCCAACTTCTAGTACGTATAGTGCCTGTGAGAGGCTCAATAACTTCTCTAAAATTATTCTGCTTTATCTTAAAGTGATTGTTCATGACTAACAGACTGAAGACAAGACATTTACACACTGACATCTCATTAAGTATCCCCAATCATAATTAAGCAATGTTCGGCTATTCAAGGCTTTGGTTTTAATGTTTGGGGGGTTTTCCATTAATTTTTGCTTAAAATACGGACACAGAGATTAAAAAAATTCATTCTGTATAGCAACATATTCTGCACATATCAATTTTGGAAGTGAGCATCACTTCATGTAAATATGGAAATCAGATGTTGGCTTTGAACTTTTTAGAGAAATAAACATAATAGGGATACAAAAGATTAATGTAATCAATATATTTAGTGGAAATGTACAGTGAGACACAACATCCAGTGAGATAGAAAACAGAGATATCCACAGGAAATCAAGTTTAAATGTGAGCAAAGCCCAATAATCACCTAAAGAAGCAGCACAGACCTCCTCCACAGCACATTTAGTTTCTTTGTATCCATAACCACACGGGACAAATGTGATCTAATCGAACATAATAGAAATTTTGACATCCACTTCTAGAAGTGACTGGTGTCTGCTTGCCTGAAATTGTAGAACTGCAGAGGTTTTTAGTATGATGAATCATTCAGAGATAATCAAAGATAATTAAATGAATTCTGTACTGCTTCATTCATAAACTGCAAAATTTTATGCTAGCACTCTGCATTCAAAATCTCATTCTCTCTTTAGATCTACACTGAAAATATCCCATTGGCATGAATGCTACAAGAATGGGAATAGCAGGATTTTTATAAACTGATTAGGCACTGAAAGAGAGAAATAATGATTTGTCCACTTACAATCTATGCATCTTTCAGTGATTCACAGTCATCAAAAAGCAGAAAAACATGGAATTTATGTGAATTTAAGTCACTCCTTAGAGAAAGGAGGAGACTTGAAAACACTAAGGCAATTTCATGGTGCTTTTCTCAAATAACAAATAATATTTTTAATGCTTATTGGCACGATTGTGTGCATATACCCAGAAGTGTTAAAAACTCCATTAAAAAAACCAAACCAAAACAAAAAACACCCAAACCAAAACAACTACAAAAAAATCAAATAAAAGAAACCAAACAAAAGACCAACCAACCAAAACAAAAAAACAAAAAAACACCCCAACAACAAAAAAAACTCCACAACAAAAAAAAAACCAAACCAA
>VZTE01000262.1:2814149-2898961 GCA_013397775.1 Eulacestoma nigropectus
AAAAACCAAAAAAAAACCAACCAAAAACAACCAACCAACCAAAAAAAAACACCCTGGTTTGTAATGGATGGCTTTTTAAAGAAAGCCCAAAAAAGCATCAGTACTTACTGTCTCTATTTGAAATGACAAAAACCTAAAACTAACAACAAAACCAACATTATTTTTAATAAACATTATGTACTACATAAAAGGTTGCAGTAAAATTTTTAGAATTTCAGTATCCTGACAACAGGAAGTGAAAAAAAAAATTCACTTTCAGAAGTAATCGGCAAAAAAAGTATTAGTCCTTGGTGGAACTGCGCACAGAAAGCCTACAATTGCTGAACTTTCCTGATGAAGAGAGGTCCCCACAGTGGTTTAAATGGAGTTCATCATTATTTTAAACAGTATTTTTTAAAAATGGCCCGTATGGCACTGTATGTTCATCCATACTTCAAGAACAAATACAAGAACTTGTATTAAATAAGACTGTAGGGGCTTCTCAGATGAACATTTGGAACTCCATCCTCTAAAGCCTAAAGGGCAATGTACTGTTTTAAACCCCTGTAACACCATGGGGCATGTCTCTCCTTAAGAGCTACCTTTATATCTCTCTAGGTACTCATCACACTATAATCTATATATATATAAAAAATGCCCTGTCTATGAAACTGTACACTGCTGGTAATGCTTTAACTATCTCTGCCTGAAGAGAAAATACCTTTTTTTCCCCCTTGGTTTCTTTTTGGGGCTTTTTTGACAATAAAATTGCGGTTTATCAAAGTAATGAAGAGAATAATTTAGTTCTGTTAGGATAAGCTCCCTTTGGATGACCAAGGAAAGTGAGATACCAAAGAACACAAACATTCTTTCTTCTGTTCTTGTTAAATCTCCCCCAAGCTGGGTAGACCTAAATATAATTCTACTGTTTCATCACCAAGAGAGTCTGCAGCAACAGCAGTGTCCAATTTATTTTCATAAAAACAAATTTTTTATCATGTGTAGCTTTTTGGTAACTCCTCTGTCAAGGCTAACATAATTTCGATTTGGTAAAACCCTTTTTTTTCCCAGAACAACTGAAATACTCCTTGAAGCTGATGCTAGTGCCTAAACCCCTCTCTAAGTCATTTCCTACCTATGCTTCATTAAAGCTTAGACATGTTTTAATGCATTTCTGATTCCTCTTGGTGGCAAAAATATTACAGGATTCACAGCAGTTGCAGTGAAGAGAACAGTAACAATCACCTCCAACAGCCGACCTTGGAAAGAGAGATTTTCTACAGCATTCTAGCACACAATTTTTTCAAATCTTCCCTAACAGGGAACCATTCTGGTTGATTTTGAGATTGCACTCTTACAGCTGTGATTGATTCTCTTGTTTTTTTCATTTTTATCACATGAAGTCTAAGAAAAACTGATGGTATGTTACTTTGGAAAGATTAGCTTTCAATTTTCTATAGAGATAAGGGTATGTGGGTGTGTACGTGGGATAGCATACGGTATTATCAACTCTTTCCTTTCTTCACTTCCAGCCTGATGTTAAAAATAACACTTCGTTCTTTTTGGTTATATGATTAAGGAGGTCACATCGTAAATCACAATGGGCAGTCCAACTTTGTTAACACTGGCCTTTCTTGCACTCTTCTATTTCCAATGCAGTGCACAAATCATCTTTACATCAAAAGGCACAGCCTGATCTAATCAATGGCAAAGTAAGTTGCCAACAATCTTTACATGTGAGGTGTTACATTAATATACCTGTCCACCAAAAGCATGTTAAGGAAATGAACCATTCTATCATTCTCTTACAAAATGGATATTTACAACTTTCCCCTCTAGGCTTACAATGACAGGACTTGACATAAATCCTCACAGCCCATCAGCACATCATGTAGCTACACTTACAAATGCCCACTAAAGACCTAGCCCCTATTGACAAATAAATCACCATGAGCAGAATTTAGAGCTTTCTTTCCTCTTACTTCACATTGAAGTCTTGCAGAGAAAAAGCCTAAGTCCCAAAAAATATCTTTTTTTTTTCACATGATAGAGTAGCTTAATTGTGATTATGGTAGACAAGCCCTCACTTTGAATTTGTTTTGCTTACTTGGTTATTTTTTAAAAATCTTTCTGCCTCTGCTAAACAACATATGTGGGTATTAATGCAAACAAAGACAGTTGCCAGAAATGAAGCCTACACACGAGAGCTTTCACGGCATGATTTAAAGTGCTTCCAAACCTTGTGCAAGAAGCAGAAAACAGCTGCTCTGGGGCTGGCACAAGTGAATGAGAAAAAGGCTGAATTATTACTTTAGTTATTATTCCAGTGGAACAAGAGATTACCAGTTTCTAACCCTAAGACATGAAAGGGATGCCATCAACACGTTTTCTGTAGTGCACTTACGTGCAAAGCAGACACAACAGGGAATCAAGTCCAACGTACGTGTTGATGTATGGCTGAGAGCTGGGATTATTAAACACTTTCTTCTGCTTTTAACAGCAAAGAACTATGTATAAGCCTGTCCATGCAAATCTCTCACAATAATTACATATGAAAAACCAATGCAGATGTTTCACAGATAAAGAAAGTATAGTTATTTTCACATATTTTAGCATAAAAACAGATGAGCTGTGAAAGATGTCACCTTGTACATGATCATTCTCAATTGCCTTAATTAGTCATAAGTACAAAATTCTACTCCCATGCCTTCTGAAAAATATAACAATACTTACAGTACAATTCAGGAGCTACTTCACCCATTCCTTAGTGGGAGACTAGCAACATTACTGAGCTCTGGAATATTATTCTATGTTTTAGTTATTCACATCAGTCCATACAAGCTAATGATTAATAGAGCTAATGATTAAAAGAGCTCTAGTAAAACCAAAGTGAAAACCATAATGAAATGTCAAGTAATGGGGTTTGACACTTCTCTAACATTCTTCACCAATAAACATTTCTAATTCTGTAGCCTGAAGTAATTACTAAGAAAGCTGATCAAGAAACACCAAGGCATTCACAGAGCTAAACTCCTGTAACCTGTAAATGTGAGGCTCTTAAAAGATGCTGTCCCATAGGTTTGATGTATGGTACAATACAGCTGTGAAGAGATGATCAGCAAACTAAATGAGCAAACTTCCACTGACATTTTATGTTGACATTTTCAGTGTACACCAGTGTAAGTAGACATAAAAGCCTGAAAAGCATTCCAGAAGTCACCTCACACAAACCCCTCCTCCTATGTAGTAGCAGATACCTGGGCAGCAGCTCTCCAGGGAGAGGTGAATAGATTCCTGACCCTTCTAAACAAACTTACTTGTCTTGATGAAATCTATTAGCCTGGGATATCCTTTCTGTTAATTATATTATACCAAGTCAGAAAATAAACCTCAAAGCATTATGTGCAAAAGAAGGAGACAAAAAAAAGTTAAACAGCAAGACATAACCATTAAAAAGATTGGTTTTTTTCAGCAGTGCACACGTCTATCTATGCATACTGAATAAAATGGTAAAAATAAAAGTTACAACAACCACCTACGAATTTTACAAACTGCATTGCTCAAAGCTGAGGAAAAAGGAAGTGAGAAGTCTGTTCTGAAAAGGGATCCTATTAGCCTTTAATACCTTATCTGAGAAGGAAAGTGCAATTAGGAGTAATTGTATCCTGTTCTTACTGAGACAAAGCACAGAAACATCTAGTTGGTGCACCTGGAGCTCATCTGAGAGACAGTTCCACGTAGTACTGAAATTCTGAGCTGTAATCACTCATATCCACTCATATTCCCCCATTTCATCTATTTTAGCTTTATACTACCCTTGACAAGAAAAATGTTTTCCCACGCATTTTTTTGTTAAAAGTCTCATTCTTAAAAATATACCCTATTTCCCTAAAGATACATCCCATTTAAGTGTAGTTTCTCAGGCATTCCTAAGGATTCAATTTAACAGAGGCAATGCTGGATTCTCAGCTCTGTGGAGTATCTTCTGCCGAGACTTTGGTTATCCCAAATGCCAGTATCCATGTAGAGATTTTATATAAATATATGCCTTGATGGAATACTTTGAGCCAGGATGTAGGACTGGGGCACCCACTAAGGTCCTTCACTCCTAAATTACCCATCAATTTAAGTTACCTGCTTATGTTTTAAAAAAACCCAACCAAAACTGCCTGTATCAACAGCTCTCTGGCAACATGGTCACTGCTAGGCCTTTGCTCTTTCTAATAGTTCTCATGCCAAATTCTACATATTCCTTATCAGACCAGCCTCCTGTGAAGTTAGGGCCTTCATGTGTATGGAAGGTTTTAATAACTCATTATTAATAAAAATAAGTTATCAAAATTAATTAAAAAGGAAAAATAAAGCTGAATTGGAAAGAAGATAAAAATTCGTATGGCCCCCCACTCCACAGACATGTTTAATTACTGATTTTGAGAATATTCAATGACATAACCTTGTTTTTGCCATACTTTTAGAGTTCTTTCTATGCAAACTGACATGCACACAACATGCA
Organism: Eulacestoma nigropectus; assembly: GCA_013397775.1. Taxonomy (NCBI): domain Eukaryota; kingdom Metazoa; phylum Chordata; class Aves; order Passeriformes; genus Eulacestoma; species Eulacestoma nigropectus. Next base: position 2,818,642 of record VZTE01000262.1, read on the forward strand.
GCTTCCTGATTCCCTACATGTTAAGAACAATTGCACTTCCCACTTAATCATCACCTTACAGTTTCAGAAGTAGTTTTCTCTCTTTCTTTCTCTGTCTCCCCCTCAATCTGCTTACATGATTTAAAAAACATGCTTTTCTGCAGAATAACATATGTGAAAAAAGCTCTCTGCCTGGATGCTTCTTTAATTTTGCTGGCTAAGCAGAACGGTCCATGAATTTTTAGGTTTAATCAAGACAGATATATCTCTAACTGTGATTTGACAAATAAAGACAAAATACTACTGGAGAAGACGTCAAGCTGGGGTTCATCAGCTCCTTTCTCTCTAGGCTCATCACCCCAGTGGCTCTGAACTGGAGGGACAAAAGAAAGCAAACATCTTTGTCCCTTAAGAACTGAATTCCATTTCCATAAATCGAAGAAGATGCAACAAGATGACTTGTAAAAAATTGCAGAAAATGGTCAAAGCTTTCTTATTCACACTGGGTAAATGAGAATCCCTCGCACAGCAATTTCTATTTATTTGCACAGCAATTTCTAATCCTGCCTCCACTTGCAGTGTTCTTAGAAGGTATATATCCAGGGACAATCCAAAAATTCTCAATTCTCTCTCTACCACCTTTCCATTCAGAGCCTATCACCCTGCTCTTGAAAGCAGTATGCTAAATACACAATTCAGCTGAAAAATAGAACAAGTTGTTCGGCTGCTTTAGATCATCCTTTAATTGCACCACTTTTTATTTTTGCAGCGTATTAACCTGAGCGTATTAACCACCACAAGCAGCCCCACCAGACGGGCACAGGTTTACATAGTTTATTTTAATTCCTTCTCATCACCATACTACCAGCACAATAGCTCCACTTGCTCTTTCCAAAGCCATAATAATACAGTATCCTATTTCTCAACCAGCTTTGTTGAGTGAAAGCCTCATTTGCAAGCTGAAACACAAATATCACACTGGAGAAAGACTGGTTTTATAAATTCCTGTGTTAATAATTGGTGAATTCTTATAAATACCATAGCCTGCAAACTCTATTACTCTTCTGGCAAATCACAAGAGCTCCCTTGGAGAAAAAAAATATCATCTGTAAGTCAAATTGGAAAATCTAAGATAAATGTCTTCCATTATTACCAGAAAACGCTAAAATACATTAAGTACATTTCAAACATACTGCATTATTCATGAAGAACAGCTCTGAAAAAAACCTCACCAATCAAGCCCAAAAAGATATATTTTCACTCTATATTCTGAAGTCAACAAAGAATATTAAGAAACAGTTCACTGCTTTTATTTTACTAGCCATACAGAGCAACCTAATGAAAAAATATTGAGAATTGAGCATTGCAGACAAACCAAATAAACGTACAAGTGATATTAAGTTGACTTACTATTAACCAGTAGCTTATTTTCTCCTCATAATTTAACTGTAATATGTGGCTAAAAGTCAGTAAGATTGGTTTTTTATTTGATTTTCCAATGATGACCATACACTATCGTTTTATTTTCTCCTAATCAAGATACAAAGGAATATAAAATGTTCATTCAGTTAAACTATCAGAGGAGACAAAATAAGAAATGGGATTACTTGAGCAGTAACTTTTGGAAACAGTTTACCAATGAAAGTAGAAATTTGCAGGCTAGCTCTCTGCTAGGACATTATTCAGGCTTTTGCATACAGTCTTGTAACACACTTTTGTATCAATGATATCCCACATGGGATTTTTTACTGCCACTCGGCATGAATGCATTACAGCTCTTCAGTCATCTGCCTCCTCCCTGCAGGGCAATGAAGGGCATTTGTACAGACTGCAGCCAATCTCACCAAACACCCAGCCTAAATACAGGGTAATCGGCAGGCAATTTCTGAAAGCTTTGCTACAGAACCCACTCCCTTGTTGTAGCACTGCGATACTGATGAAATCTCATCAGAGCCAAAAATGTTACAGCTGTACAGCACTACAAACGCCTAAGCTTGAAAGAAGTCTCCACCCAAAAACCAGAACTGTGCATCAATAAGCTTCTGGATGACGAATTGATAAAACATGCACAGGACATTAAAAGATGTGCAGACTGTGTGTGGTTTCTACAGAAAGAACAGAACAGTATTTCAAAAGAGGAAGAAAGATGCAGGAAATCAAAACAGCAGAAGAAAGAATCCAAAGGGAGCATTAAAGACCTGGATGGAAGAAAGAGGCTTGACATTGTGACCAAAAACTGCCTCTTATTGTAAGATTGCTATTCCGCTAAAAAAAAAAAAAATGAAGAGGAAAAAAAAAGAAAAGGCATTTATCTAACATCTCTGAAATAAATGGCCACTCCAGTAGCTCTCCAGCCTCAGCATCAGTCCCACCCATCCTAGAGTGAATAACAGAGATAAGAGAGGACATGCATAATGATTAGCTACTCAAATCTAAAAGATCACTAGTACTTTATTCCATTTAATTCACTTCTCCAAACCATGGGAAACAGCTATGGCAAAGGAATTTTTTGCTCTCCAAAAACTGGAAGGGGTAACTTTCTCAGTTTCAGAGCTAAAACTTCACGTAGACAAACTAGGTATGAACCAGAACTTTTCTATGAAAGTTCTACTAAAACTCCACCTACACGCCCCAGCTCTAAACAGAACGTAAAATCACTAAAGAATGTGTTTCAAAGAAGGCAGAGGACCTTAGGAAGTGTTTGAGTATCCTCTGAACCATGCAATATTCATGACGCCAAAGTACAGAAGGTATTTTCAGTGAGAAAGTGCTCAGTCTTTGAAACAGAATTTGAAACGGATTCTTTGTTGAATCTCTTAAATCCTCTGCATTTCAAATAACAAACTGAAATTTAATAATAAGGGAACAACAAAAAAACATACAAAACTTGGAGAGGATCTATGGAGTCAGTTTCTGAGAAGCAATATTAATGAGATGTAAGAAATACTTTAATGCAACTGATTTCTTGTTAGGTTACTTATTTAGAAAAGGATAGAGATTGTAGTTCAGTTTTTGGTGTCTTAAGAACAGTTTCTCAGTCCTTACATCAAAGTATTTTCAATTTTTTTTTCCCTAAAAATTCTCATGTGTGAACAAAGATGTCTTATTTACAGACAAAAATATTTGATGTCTTTAAATTCTGGAATATACTGAGTGAATGAAAAAATATTCACTGAGGATGAAAACTGCATTATACTCTTCCTTAAAAAAACTTCACTAGCATGCAAACAAAAATTATATTTTGGTATTAAAATGCAGATGATTCTTCACTTGTGATGTTTGCTATACTCATGTGCATGCACAGACTTTTCTGTGAATCATGCCCAGCTATGGCAAAGAAAACTGGACAAGACACTAAATTAAGATTGACGGGAGAAAGGAAAAACCAAACAAAAGATTATTCTTCTATCAGATCCCTAGCAAATTGTACAGATAACCCCACATCGTGAAAAGCAAAAATATTCCCCCAAAGTAATCATTGGAAGAAACAACACTACCACTTGATTCATTAAACACTGTCGTGCAGAGCTGAGGACAATGCATTTATCAATCTGAAAGTCATTCACATCAGATGACTACAATACAAATGTGCCACACACGTCTTCAGCAGCATACTGAAGCTGTTAAGTCATAGAAATTGAAGTGCTGATCTTCAGAAGCAAAACAAGCTTCCCAGCAAATGTGTATTTGTTTTTAAGCAACATTACCTTTCTCTGTGCTCTTATAAACACACATATGCCATAGTATTTCATTAGTTGATACTGACAGCATTCTCATGCCAGCTCAAACTTGAGTATTTCTTTGAGAATTTATCTAATATTACAAACTTATGGCCACATCAAGCAATGAATTTCGATACTTTTTAGCCAACTTTCATTCTACAAAGGCAAACATCAACAAAGCTGAACTGCAACACACAGCCTTCCTTCCCACCATGCCTCCAAGATGCCATTTCCATTTCTCCTAAAATTTGCTTGTTGTCAGCTATCTTTAGTTCTTCACCAGAGTAAAAACTGGTTAAAAAAATTAAGCGAAAAAAAAGGAAAGGTGACATTGAGACATACATTTTGTCCTTCAGATAGATCAAAAAATGAAGTTTTCCAAGATTTTGGCCTAAGGCTGGATCAGAATTGCCTGCTTATACTAGAAGTATATACCCATCAGTAAAACATGGCACATCTCATGAAGGCAGCTGTCTACAAGTGACACTCCTGCCAAAGACAAGTACACAGAGTGCATTATTATAGAAGGAGGGCAAGCCTTGGCACTGTGTCTCAAGGGAGACTTTGGACAAATTTTGTATTTCAGGTCTGCTCATTTTGCAGCGTTGTTTTTATGAAATACACCAGGGCAGAGTCTCAGTGAGACCAGGAATACACTCTGTGCTAGTGACATATTTTTTTATCTATGCCAAACACCATGATACGACAACATTTTGTAGTAGGAACTTAAATTCATATGCAGAATCGCCTCTACAAGTGCCAAGGAATATTAAAGACCCTATCTGACTGGCAGCTTTTCATCAAGGGACTGGTGTAGACAAGGAATTGGAGCCTAATCCCCATTGTGAGTTATAGGATATTGCCATTTTCACACTCCATGTCTGTCTTGTGGAAGTGATTCAGAGAGTCATTACTGCTCAGATAAGCCTTTTCTGGAGTATGTGCAATTAATTCTCCTGTAAAAAAGGGGGAAGAAGTCTAACACTTTAATAATGTTTAAGTACACCTAATCTATTTCTTTTCTACTCCTAATTTTCCCTAAATATGGTGAAGAAAGAGGATTTGAAACTACTTACAAATGCTGGTTCATATGTAAATTATCCACGGTTCTGTATTACCCTCTCACAAAAACAGCCAACATGAAATAATACTACAAACCAGCAGAATGTAAAGCAAATGGGTAATCAGTGTAAAGATTAATCTAGATTGCTTTTTCCAAAAATAAGGACTATTATCCTTTTCAAATGGGAACTCTTTAATTTCTTTAAAATTTTAAGGACAATTTTTTTTTTTTAAATTTTGAAGATAGCCTGGACTAATGAAAATTTCTCTTTTCCACAATAATTCAAAAAATTATTTTCCCGATGTGTTCCTTAAATTTTTATCCTAATCTCATTCTTTGCCTGTCAAAACAAGTTGTGATGTTAAGACTGGAAAACCCAAGGGACCTGTACTGGCATAACTACAACTTGAGGTGATTTTTACACTTAACCTGTCTTTCATAAACAGTTCCTCAGCAGGATTCAAATGCATCTAGGGTTTTCTGTTACACTTCAAAGCTTAATAACAAGTACTCATCTTCACCATACTTCAAAAATTCAGCAATTGGCTAAGTGCCCATTATTGAAATCAACCTAGAGAAAACAGCTAAGCTCGCCACCCCTCTTGCCCTCCAGGAATACACAGTATTTAGGATACAGCAAGTAAATGAACAAATACAGAAAACCCCTCCTCATCAAAAACCCCTCCCCACAAACCACAGCACAAGTTCCACGCCCTCTTAAATCATGTAACATAAGTTTTGGGCAAGGAAGTAGAGCTTATCTGTGATTTGCAAAGATGAGAAAAAAAAGTTTAAAAAATAAAAACAGGGCAGTTATGTTTTGTTGAGCTGATTTCAGAGTATCTAGTCCTAAAGTAGTAACTTCTACAGCTTGAGGTAAAGCCCACTTAGCTAGCACTGTACCTCGCTGTTCCACAAATGTAGAAAGTCTAACATTTAATAAAGAGCCACCTCCACAGCAGAAAAATATCCCCAACAGCTGGGCTATAAGGGGGATTAATTTCCTGGCCTAACTTTGACTCCAGATCCACTCAGAATCCACTCAAACTGCCTCACTACATTTTTCTTTTTGGTGGCACAACACATGACTTTAAGTCACACAGGGAATCAAGGTTGAAAGGATAATGTTGTTAACGCTCATTTTTCAGCGTGAATGTCGCTGTACCAATGACAGCAATAGAATAAATGTTACTATAAACAGCAGTCAGTTACTCTTGCCAATATAGCATGAAAATATTTTCTGCTTGAAGTCATTCTAAGTGCTCACACTGCAGTAGAAAAAGATCGATTTGGGAAAATGTATGTAAAGATGCAGTTGCAGGCAAAGCTGGGTAGGAGACAGAGGAGGTTTCAAGCATCTTCGTGTCCAATGAAAACGATGACGTTAATTTACTTTGGTTATTTTAGGGAGGAAAAAGAAGAAAAAAGAAGAGCTCATTCCCTGAAGAATGCATACACTTTATTTGATTTCCTGGATAATATTTTCACAAATGAGTACAGTTTTGAGACAAATGATGGTTTGAATCCAAATTTTCAGTTCCTGCCGAGGTTTACCATCTCCAGGTAGCTTTAGAGCAGGTTTGGGTACCTGACATTACTGAAGCGATCATTTTTCAGGAGATAATGTGAGCATAGAAGAATTCATTTCACTTTCTTACCTACCTATATTCATTTCTCCAAAGACAGACACACTTCTGGTGACAAAGGGAGTCAACACAAAATAATCATTAAAAAAGAGAACAAACAAAAAATCCACAAGAGACTATCCAATGTTTTTCTTTGTTTACTAGGATGTAGGTGATGGGTCCTTGCATTTTATCCTTTCTACCTGGGTATTGTAGCTGAGCATCTAAACCCCTATTTTCATTCCTCAAGTATTTACCCTTTCTCCCCTAAAAAGCTACATAACAATTACAAGCTCTAAAGCTTCACTGGCTCATGCTCCACTGACATTTTCCTCAGCTCAGCTCAATGTTTCCTTCATAATGCACTCCAATGAGGTAGAAATGCTTTTTAAAAAGTATTTAAAAGTTAGGGGGAAAAAATCAAAGAAGGGAGGTGAAAACTACTAGAAAAGTCTAGCAAATCTAGAGGAAAGCAAGAAGCAAAAGCTCCCAGAGAGCCAAAATTTACCTGAAGTTCACTTTTAGTTGAAGAGTTTTAAAGTAAAACCAGCTAAACCAAGGATTTTACATTTACATGCAAACATTCAACTTAAATGCTGGAAAGTACAGATTTTCATGTATTTCTCAAGAAGCACAAAACTGACTCCAACTCAAATCAATTTTTATGTGCTACTTCTGAATTAGCATCATGATGCCACGATTTCAAGACAGGCAAGTTGCATCTACAAATTTTGTATTTCCATATTCAGAGTGACAAATGGAACATGGGCTGCCCCAAGATACAAAACCAAAAATGCTAGTTTTCTCTTAAGTGCTATGTCTGTAATAAATTGCAGCTGTGTGAAAACAGCTTCATTAGCCAAAAATAACTGCTCTTAACTTTTGTAAACATTTACTTTCCAAATATTTACAAACACATAAATAAGAGTAGCATTTGCATGCTTTAATATGCATTGCATATTAAAGCATGTTTCAGATGAATTTTTGACCAATTTTATGCCAGGAAGGAAAGCATTATCAGAATTTCCTAGCAATCAATTCATTTCATTCATTTTTAACAGCTGTGAAAAGAGAGCTTACTTTCCCTGCATGCAGCTCCTAATAGCACCTCACACAACCAGGAGCAAATCTCTTGAAGCACCGTGGTGGCAGGGCCCAGGGCCCCTCCAGAAAACGGCACTGAATGTGCAGTATTGAAAGAGGAGATAGAGTAGAGATTAAAAAAGTATCCCTATGACTGTACTTAGAAACTCAGACAAAAAAACTCCACAATCTTTTTTTTCCAATCCTGTGGGAACCCATTCCTTTTTTTCGAGGTTTCATAAACTAAAGTAGTTTCTGTCATGTTCACCTCCCAACCTGGCTTTATTTGGTTCAATTAGGAGTAAATCAGATCTACTGAGTCCTTTCAAAACTTAATTTCAAATGACTAAATATGGTCTCAAGAATCCCCGAGACTGAAAAAACTGAAGTAAATTAATCATGGATTAAATCCATGATACTTACTTTCAATCACACAGAAAACCTTATTGCATGGCCCTAGGAAGTTGCACTTTTTGTCTATTATGAGAGTTCCCTGTGGGTCTTCTTCAACTGACGTATACATAGATGAACTTTGACAACACTTAACAGCAAATGAGCTACAGCTCCCTCTATCAATACAGGGTAATTTTACACTGACAAAATTGTCCACCAGTTAAATAGCATATGTTCTGAACGAGACTGATATAAAATTACTGCTCCAGGACTGTGGAGAAGCTTGATGTACCCTGCGTCCCATTTTGTCATTTAATTTTAGATAATAATTACACAATACATCATTTTTTAATGTAGCCAAATAGGAAACAAAGAATATTGATGATGTGTATTTATTTTGCAGATGTTAATATAGCAAAGAAATCTTTCACTCTTGGGTAGGATTACATTTTTCCCATGCAACTTGAAACTCAGTTATTTGGTATAAAAGTGTACTGGTGTTTTTAGTGAGTATATAAAATATGCAGTAATAGCTAGACCTGAATTAATTCTGTTCGAGTTCTGAGCTAGCCATGAAGCACAAGACAGGAAGGCACAAAACAACCCCCGAGGTAGATCAGCTAATTAAGATCTAATTAGGGAAGCAATCCCTTGTCCCAAAGGGTGCTTAGACAAAATCCTAGATGCCCACACACCTGCAGCTTTCATGGAAGGAATGTACGTGCTGAACGTCTTCCTGAATGTGGTGACCCTACCTGCTTTCTCTGCAGAGTATTTGAGTTCTCTGCTGCGAGAGAGGAGGAGGAAACTCCCTCTCCTTTATTTAAAAATACTGAAGAAATCCATGCTTTAAGCACATTCCATCAAAAAAGCAATCTTAAAATTCTGTTAGCACAGCCTTAACAAAACAATAAAAATGCGTTTTCATGGGTTTAGTTTTTTTAATTGCTGTATCACGTATTTTACTTCAGTCACTGGAAAGTATTTTCTCAATTATCAAAGCAGTAGTAGCCAAGCATTAGTAGCTCATATGCTAAGTAAAGGTTCAGCAAGTGTAAGAAAATTTATTATTTTATGCAAAGACATCTATTATGGAGGAAAAAAACGTATTTCCTTTTCTCCTGAACCATTGTACAGATGCAAAAAGCAGCTCGTGAGAGAAGAAATGACAATTTATCAGCCATGTGCATGGCCCTTCAAGATTTCTGGCATATGCATACAGTGCTGTGCTTATCTGCCTCTGATCAAGACAACTGTCAACACAAGCTTTTCAAATAAACCTTTACAAGCAGTGAATCTAGACAGTAGCCACTTCAGAGGCTGACAAGTCCCTAGAAAAGCACAGTCAGTGTTATCAGTGTTTATCTGAATTATTAACATAGCCTTAGGCTAGTAATTCTGTAGCAGGTGTGAAATTGTATTTCTTTAATTTCTCGTCTTGAAGTGACATTATCAGGTAAATGAACTCAAAACCACTCACAAAAAAACCCCCCATCGCTTCTGCTGCTTACCAGCTCCTCCCGAAGCTGGGCTATGAGTTCATCTCTCTCCTTCAGCTGCAGCTTCAGCACTGAGCATTCATCTTTTATTCCATCCTACAAAAACATCAAAGAGATGTTATAATAGGCTTAACGCTTCTACTTTGCTCATGACAAGAAAAGGCTGTTCTACATAGTGTGAGATAATTACATTCAAATAATGAAACTCAATTTTCCTCTGTCACGTGTGGTATTTTCAATAACATTTCCTAAGTTGCTGCATAAACAAATTAATGTATCCAAAAACATTGCATAGAAATTTGAATAGCTCCCTGCACAGAAGTCCATTTCATTGTTTTCTGAATCTTTTAAGTCTTTTTACTGAAGACCCTTTCAGGCCATTCCTTTTCATTTGAGAAACAGCTATAAAATGTTATAATGTTAATCATACAAAACATTAGAGAAATATCAATTTAGAGCATTATTGCAGAGCTCTTGATCTTGGAGAGATGAAAAAGAAAGTACAACAGACATCCACTGGGAAAGGAAAGCACACTCCCCATCCATACATCTTTCGTACCACATCAGCTAAAACAGAAGCAGTTCTGGTATTAACTGGGGGAGGAAAGAACATAGTTACCACTTACTGAAATAACCACTATAACTCAATTTGACCTGCTTGAAAGTGACCCTAATAGCTAAAACTGTAGCCAAGGCCAGGTCCAGGAGGCAGGCTGCAAGCTGTCCCCAAGGAAATTTCACGCGTTTATTTAAGTCTCAACATCATATTTAAAGGAGAAATATCAATCATGTAGTTTTGTGTTGTTCTGATAAACATCCAAGAAGAGAAACTCAAATTAACAGACTGGACTGCTGAAAAATAAAAACCTAGCAAACTAACCAGCCAACTAGCTGGTTATACAACTGTAACTGAAGAACTCTCTTTTTACATCCTTCTAGCATGGAAACATTTTGTTTGGCAAGTTTACTAATCTGGAATATTATTATGGAAAAGAAGAAACCCACAAGCCATATGACAAGAAAACTTTGGAAAATTTGGCGGTATATTTACAACACTTATTCTGAAAATAAAAATACTGGACCTCTATTTATCAGCTGATAACAGTATAAGAGTGCAGAAATCATTTAGATTGTGTAGAGTTCAGAAGTTCTAAAGGGTATAACCAGTGTGGTAAACTTGTACTCTGTCAGTACTAATGTGTTTGTAAATCCAAACACAGAAATACAGGACAAAAAAGTAGAGTGTGATCCCATTTTCCTCACATAAAAGGTTACAATTATTATCTTTCAAAGTAATTATACTGCTCATCATCTACTCTAACAGAATTGGAAGAAGAAACAAGACACATACACATCAATATTGCAAATATTTACAACAACTGCAACTGAAATACATCATTTTTGGCCGCTTACACACTTATTTCAGTACTATGTACAGATCTTCTGAAAGACCCAAATTTAGAAGAAAGGCAGAATTTGCATTATTTCTGTTAGGGAAAAACTCAGAGAAATTTTCTTTATTATATGCTTTAGAAGCATTTTACTAGCAGATTGATGTTTAGGAACATTAGCTGAAAATAAAATTTTAGTGCATCCCGGAATACAGCCTGCAGCACTGAATATGATATTAGTACATATTTAACATTACTGTCAGCAAAAATATCTGCTTCTAAAAAATATGGTTTTAAGTACCAGCAACTATTATTTTATCAAAGCGAGGTCTTTATTTAACAAAACAGTTTTAAAAACAATATGGCATCAGCTATTGTACCTCAAATTTTTGTTACATTATTCTGAATTCTTTTTGCCAGCACAGTTTTACACTATTGCTACCTTTTGAATCTCTCATTTTTAACTTAAAATAAAATAAAATAGTACAATACACAGTGGAAAAAGGAACACATCAAGGTCCCATAGCCAAGACTATTACAAAAACATCTTTTGGAAAGCAGACACAAGCAAATACAGCAATGAGGCCTGTAACAGTGTGTCTCAACCACAGCAGGAAAGATTTTTGAGATGAGCTTTGGCACTAGGTTTTGTCTAAGGGGCAAAGCCGAACTTCCCCATATTAATGAGAACTTGAAGAAAGATTCTGCCTCAGAGCTCCCAAAGACTAAAACCCACAGTGCATCTGCCCTGGCAAAAAGCAGTCGTGCACCCAGCTGGATCTTCCTCATACATGCAAGGAATGGACCCCTCCTGCTTGGCACAGTTCTCCAGGGACTTAACTTCCATATTCCATGCAACAATTGTCTCACAAAATTTAAACCGACCATAACTATCCTTAGAGCTTTCGAGACAAACATGGAGAGCTAAGGTTTTTCCCTTGCATGGCCTCATTTCAGCAAAACTCTGATTAACACTTCCAGTGGGACACGGTGCTTGTAAATCAGTGCCCCACATTATCAACTCCTGTGCAGACCACTAAAAGTGCACCCTGCAATTTCCGGAATACTTGAGACTGTTAGGTTTGGACTCTACAATGATTTTGGCTGAGGTAGAGTTATTTTTCTTCACAGCAGCTTGTATGGTTCTATGGGTTTGGTGTGGTCTGGAAGCAGCGCTGATAACAGATGAATTTCTTTCTGCCGAGCCGCACTTACACAGCATCAAGGCCTTTTCTGCTTCTCGTACTGTCCAGCAGCGAGGAGAGGGGGGTGGCACAAGGAGTTGGGAGGGGACACAGCCAAAGCAGCCAACTGATCCAAGGAATATTGCACAATATATGGCATTGTGCTGGGTATATAAAGCAAAGGAAAGAAAGAGGAAGGAGAGATGGTGTTTGTCTTCCAAAGTCACCGCTACACACGACAGAACCCTGCTTTCCCAGAGCAGCAGAAAGCTGTTTCTTGTTGAATGCAGAGTAGGATTAGGATTTTATAATCTCATTTTGCTGCACAGTATCTGCAGAGGCCATCAATTGTTCTTCAAATGCAAGAGTGTGAATAAAAGAAAGGAAACGTACTGTCAAACAGTTGACTGCAAAAAGGTTTGGGCAATTTCAATACCCCATACACTTGTCTGAATGTAGCACTAACAGAACAAAAAATGTTGCAGAAAAAACTGTTGCCAAAACACTGAATGTGGCTCCTCCAGAAAGTAACTACTGAAAGCTAAGGCAGAAGAGGCTCCGAAAATAATTTTTTCACGCAAGAACCAAAGTATTTCAGAGAAGGATTGTGCGAATGATATCAAAGAAGTCGCATGTTATTGAAAGGTGTGGAGGGCAGCAAAAACTGGTGGAATGCTGTGTTATTCATTAGTCTGTGGGCAAACAGCAGTGTGTATCTGATAGTGTGAATTCAGGAACAGATCACCTCTACTCCTTAGGAGATCTGAAATGCTTCATTATCTGCTGAGAAACTATAATACAGGGCAAAGCTGCTGTTGAAAAACCCAAAAAATTTGTTGAGAAAAGCTGCCCAAGGTGAACGAGAAACGGCAAGCACAGTCCCGATGGGGATTTATAGTACAAAAAACAACAATAAAAAAAATCTCAAACCCAAACTGCCCAGAAAACCAGTATTGCCTCCTAATGAATTGTCACAGCAACAGATATTAAAGAGGAAATAACTTGAAAAGGATGGCCGGCTTTTAGGAGATAATTCAGTCAATGCATTCTAAATCTACACTGCAATTACTAAGCTGGAAAAAACCCATTTCCCTCATAAAGTAGGGCTTTTTAAATACACTTTGAATACTCTGGGGCTGTTAGAGTCAGCCTATTAACGATCTCCACATTCTAGTAGATACCTGACCCATGTATTCCTATGTTTAGAAAAATAAGCCCAATTATAGCATGGGCATGATCACAACTGCAAAATATTTCTCCTGCTTTTTTCAGTCCTTATAATATTTACGGAGTGTGGAAGAAAAAACAGACTATCATATAAGTAAAGCTGAGTTCAGAAGCCAACCAAAATCAATTAAATGTCCATAGATTTAAAAGTCTGCTAGATGATATTTACTTTTTCTATTTATTAAACCAATACCCTTTGCCACTTTGATTCCTTATCTTTCTGCAAAATGAGTTTATACCAATATTTTATCAAGGCTGCCAGTCCAAAGAGAGCATGGATGCTATGAAACTATCGGTCCAAATCATTCAATCTATACTCTAGATCTTTCCATAAACTACCTGTATACACTGTAGCTTTGAGGCCATTTTGCTGAGTTTAATAAATTATATATACAACATATTACATTCTCATTATTATTCTCATTGTTTTTATGAATGCTGTTCATTATTTTATTATGAAAAAAAGGATAAGACTTCTGCTCTCCATTGAAGTAAGCATGTCCATGACTCTGGAAATGCTTGATAAAAAGTCGATTAACACCTCACTGTTAAAGAGAACTGTTAGACACAGCATGATCTGTAAATAGAACTCCTTTCTTTTATTAAATATAGATAATCAAAAAGGTTTGCAGTATAAATTCCAAATGAAAAATGTAAAAGCAGCTGTGTGCAAAAAGCTATCTATCATTTTCTTCACTTACATCCTCTGATACTTAAAAAAATTCCACTAGTTAGCTGCAAGTTCATTATGGATCTGCTGTTATTATTGTACACATTTACAGTCAGAATATTCTTCAAATTATCACCCTTTTACTTATTTTCAGTTGTCATCTATGACAGCGATTGCTATGTCTCAGTGCCATTATTTTCTGATTTTAGTTTAATTCTGCTCATCTGGGAAAATGCTAAACATAACAGCAAATCTGTTTCTCCTGAGATCAATTCACAAGATGAAAAATTTTGCTGTGTATCAAGACAGCTGCAGCAGGTTATGCATAAGCGCCAAAAAGAATAATCATTTTAATTTTGCAAACTTACTTTATACCTCTTCATACTTTGGAACAAATAGGCATATTGTGCTTACTGTAATCAAAATGCTACAAACAGAACTAACCAAGTATTCTGGAAGATAAATTTACTGCTTCTCCTCTGATACCAAAGAGAATATGCTCCAAAAAAAATACCACAAAGTTAGAATACAATAAAACTCATTTGATGAATGTGCTGAATTTCAGATGCTAAATGGATTCTTTATCAACTTAGGCTACTGCAAAAATTAACAAGCACTTAGGATATAGTGTCTTAAGAAAATAATCCTGGAACAAACCAAACTAAGAAATTTAAAACTGAGTATCAGGTCCAGAAAGGTACACAAATGCCCTAAGAGTTGAAGCTTCCTCTAAGTTTTGCAGCAGATCTACACAGAAAAATTAAATTTCTGGATAACTGTCTAGAACATTCACAGAAGAAGGTTTAACATGTACAGTATTTTTCTGCAAACTGCATTGGAGTCTAGACTATGGATTGTGGATATTTTCCATGGTTCACTTTATCCCACCTGACACCTGAAAAGCAACAAGTAGTTCTGTGGATCTTACAGGAAATTTGCAGAGGAGTGCTATTATCTTTCTCCAAACTGAGGCATCACTTGTGTTAACATGTTTTAACAAAAAGAAGAAGATCTACCTATTTGAGGTAACACGACTAAACTGCTGGATACTACAGACCATGTTTTCAGAAATGAGTTTTCTGTCAGATCATGAGTAGCTGCATTGTTCATTGTTACTCTTGTTTTAATGAAAGTCTTAAGGATCTTAACATTAGCAGAGAGCCCAAGTCTGCACTATTTGTTTCAGGCATCAAAATGAAGTCACTGGTCGGGTCCCTGATATAAAAACACCACGGCACCTCACGTACACAGCGTGACTTCTCCTCTCTGTGCTCACTCTAGCTCTACCTACTGCATCACTTTGTATCTGTTGTATCAATTCCTTTCAGTCACACCAAGAGAGAAATGATTTGGCTGGCTGCATTTCTTCACATGTGCAAGGCACACTGATTTTGTTCCTTTGGCTCATCTGTTGTTTTGGTGCCTTGCCAGTCCAGTTAGTCTTGGCTGGAGTCCCAACAATGCTCCCAAAGAGCATCCCTGCTGACTGCAGGCAATGGTCACACTTGACTCGCCTGCTTCTCATGTCACACTGCCCTGCCAGCTGTTGCTGAAGGCCAGAACAAGGGTGAGAGCAAGTCCATGCTTCAGAAATTCCCATTAAAGCATAACACGACAGCTCAGAGCCATCTCCCATGACCACCTTGATCCAGCACATGCAGAGTATCACTTCAAGTTATCTTTCCAGTAGGAAAAATACAAACAAATAAAATCCTTAATCACCATTGTCAACACAGATCATGTCAGAAACAGAAATAATTTTGCACATCTTCTTTCCACGCAGCTCCAGTATTCAAATTATACTTCTAAAGGAGCAACTCTCTATTTCATTTCTTGATCAGGAAATCAAATGGAGTTTGGGGAGCACAGGATCTGATCTTCTTATGATAAATAAGGGTGATTAAGCCTAAAAAAGACTTATGCAATACTATAACATATTCTAAGTTCAGTTACATGGAACATGTCAATAAATATTTTACTGGGCAAATTAGGGCAGTTATATCCATTTAAATAACAGAATTCAATTGATATTATACTATGAAGGTAACACTCAAAGAGATTATATAGGCTATGCTACTTTGACTTCAGACATTCATGAATAAAAAGCTAAATAATGTTTTCTTCATAGTGAGTCAGTTAACTCTGAAATACAGATTGAGCAAATTAATTAGGATTTTTTTTTTTACTCCTGCTGAAATTTTCTCTGAGTGATAATAAAAAACATGTTTAAAAGAATGAAGCTTGATTAATAAACTGCAGAACATAAAACTGAATGATTATACCAGGTGAAGCCCAAGATGTATCTAACCTGCAGAAATCATGAACAGCAGGCCAAGAGCATAACGAAAAATAGGAATGTATTTTTCCTAATATAATCAATCCACTTATTCTCCCTTTATGGCCAGAATTCACATACATAGTATGATGCCTCCTTTGGTGATATCCCTAAATAAATTCTACATTGATGAAGAGAAAACAAGAGAAACAAAACCCCCTAACCTTCCTTTGGTTTTCAACCTGCTGTGGAACAATGTCATTGTTTCCGTTTCCTTAAGGAAAGACAGGTGTATTTCCTATTCATCCCCTCCATGACTTCCATTGTTTTATAAGTCCACATGCTTATTGCATAACTACTGTCATCTCTGTTTGAAGCTAGCAGATATCTCCCTCCTTACATAGGACATCCTGTATCTCTGATCAAAACCTATCATCCACCCTTCCTAGTTGGACTGTGCCATTCATTTGAACCAGGTAATCAGGATTATACTCAGAATAAACGCTCAATTGTGTGTACCTTTTTTTTTTTATTATTTTTTTTTAATTTTATTAAGTACTAGGAGGTCTTTCTGAGGAACTATGCAACATGTCCGAAAGTTCTCTTTCCTCATTTGGAAAAATTGTTTCTTCCCCTCGTGTCTGCTGACATTGAATCTCAACTGACTTTCATCTTTACATCATTTAGTATGATGAAATCTTTCTGCAACATTTCAAACTCCATTTTACTTCTCATTATACTGGACCTTCTAGAAGTATAATTTTTCCTTTAATAAATGACTCTTTATGTCTTTTGTACTGGACATCTAATGTGCCATTAATCCAAGAGAAGACTCTCTTACTCACCCTCTTACTTTTTAAAAGCTTTTGATGAAGGGCGTTGTTGAAAGGTTTTTGGAAATTGAGTTAACTACACAAAACAAATCATCCTTATTCACATGCATGACTCTTCCAGTAGACTTCTGAGGTCTGATTAAAATCTCAGGAATTCAGTTCTGCTCTTCCCCCTTTATTATATTCATTCACGGTCCAGGCAAATCTATTTTCCAGAACAGTTTCTACTAATTTAACCTGTAACAAACTCAAATTAAAATAACTTTTTTAAAAATCCCAACAAACAAAAAGCAGTTGTTTATTTCCATCTGTCATTTAGCTATGAAGATTAAAGCAATAGATAACAAGCAAGACTTAGAAGTTCAACAATTTCTCATATCAGTTTCACACTTAGAATGAGTAGCTGGTGCAAGAGATTTCTTATTCTCTGCTGTTCCATTACTATCCTCAGATATCTTCAACTGGCATTTCAAGAATCATTCCTTGGATTAGTTCCCCCAATGTTGCTGGTGCATCTACTGATGTGGAAATAAACACCAATTTTTAAATTACATTTTTTCTTTTTTTTTTTTCACAATAATCTTATTTGCCAAGAGCGCTTCTTTAATCACCAATTTTCTTTTAGCATTGTAAATTCTCTGGAAGACCTCATTGCACTTAGTAATTTGACAAAAGCCTTCTATAACCAGGGTGGAGTTTTGTTTGCTTGTAACCATATGTTTAGCTATTTAATATTGTCCTATTAACTCTCATAATCATCAGGAATAAAATATTTTATTAGTATCTATTTTTTTCCCTAATATCAAATCTGCAAAACCAAAACCTCTTCACACTTTTACATGCAAACAACCTTATTAATAATGTAATACATATAGACTGAGTCACACGAAAGAATACCCATAAAATCTATAACTCTGTGCAAACATAATTTAATTTACAATTGAAATGCAGCCACTTTTTCATTTGTATGTCAGTTTCTTTCTGCCAAGCAGCGTGACAAAAAATGTTCAGGCCAAAAAAGTAAAAATATCTGCCAACTGCAGCATTTTTGTAAAAGTTTCATTACTGCCATACCTGTAAGTGTATTTCTTCATATTCAGAGAATAATGTCCTAAACAAAACCTCATTTGTCTAAACAGAAGGAGACAAGTCCAAATTGGATCCTGGCTGCCCTGTGAGGAGATCAATAGAAAAGTTTCTTCTAGCTCCAACACAGCACAGGCCACTGAGCTCAAGTCTCCCCTGAATCCACAGCAGTCTTCTACTATCAGCTTGTATATGTGAGACAATATCCATTATTTTATGCTGAATTCAGTATTTCAGCTCTAAAATATTCTTTGTCCTGCCTCCAGGAATCACAAGAAAATTTCAGACAGGAAGAAAGGGGAGTGTTATGAAATAGTGACTTTGGCTCTTTCCAGTTGTGACGAAAAATGTGACAAAACAACACCTTGTGCACAAAAAGGACAAAATATATATTTGTATTTTACCACTGCTGTTTTTAAAGCCAAATCAAGTTTTGCTTTAGGATCTGAATAAAAAGATATAAAAATAATTTTTGATTGATGAGGATGATTCAGGGAAGAAAGCAATGAATAAGTTTTCAGATCTTCCAAGCACATTACAATTAACAGAAGTAATCTTATTAAATGCTCTCAAGTAAGAAAGGAGAAGAGATCCAGCCAGCTCTGCTTGCGGTTATAATAATTATGAAAATAATGTGTCACTCTAGGACAGTCTTTAGGATCAAATATACAAATGCTTGCATGCTTGGATATTGTGCAAAGAACAAATACCTTTTCTTTGATAATCTTTGAGTACACCAGCCTAACTAATCTATTTCAAAAGGTCCCCTAGGTCCACAGTGGTGACACAGAAAAGAAAAAGACCCTCAGATTTAGATAAAACAAGACCCCAGAAGTACCATAGACTCCGTTTATTTTTATATCATGAAAGTGTATTGAGAGAACATGATGTCCTCTGTATTTAATACTTGCAATTTGCTACTGCCTAAAGATTTCAAATAGACATCCTATGCAATATTACTGACCCTTTAAAGAAAATATTAGTAAATAGCAAAATTATGCACAGCAAATCTGTAAACAATTTTGATATTTCAGAACATCTTCCTACACTTTATGTAACATTTACACATATAAAACATGAAGATGGTTTCCTGCCTTTATCATGCTTGCTAAGCACAGTCAGATTTTTTTCTCTAAATAAAAAATTTGGTATATCCTCTTTCACCTACATCCTTTCAGTACACTAAGCTCTGACACACATTACTTCTCTAGAACCACTGAGGTTTTATCTCTACTCATCAGTAGGCAAGAATAGGTTCTGAATTACAGCGAATGTACTTCACTGTAATGAAGTCAATCAGCTTAACTAGACTATACATTCAGCCTGACTCCCTCCTAAACTGCATATGCAATTATTTAATGACCTTAAGTGGAAATGCATTTTTCAGTGGAGAATAAACCTTTGTTCAATCAACGGGACATTTTGCTGCAAGTTTATGCAGCTGTATCAATCTTTAAATACCTTTAACTTTGCATACATAGAGAAAATCTCATTTCTGGACCGACATTAGGGTCATTGGAAAAGAAAAGACTTGTTTATCTTAATGGTTTTCTGAGGGAAAAAAATAACAACAAAAAAGGCTTTGTCAGATAACTGAGACAAACAAAATTCAGCTATCGTAAGTTAATTGTCCTATGACAGCGTAACTACAGAGATACTACAAAATTTAAGACGATACAGTACCAACTACAAATACCTACCTAGTTTGGCCAGTATAAAAAACAGTACAGTCTAATTAGTACACCACTCATCAGCATAATAAACATGCTAATACAGAACTGCTCTCCCTGTTTCTGAGCTACCATGTAAAGAAATATATCAATGCACTAGGCCAAGTAGAAATAAAATTCTGTGCATAAAATAAAATAAAAATATGCCTGTGGGATTTTACTTAAGAGCATCTTAATGTACCAGGTAACTCCATCAGTCAGCTGTGACTTGCTGTTATGAGACTTTATCTGTTACAGATGGGGAAAGTTGTGGGGTTAGAATCCAAGAAAAATAGGTGTTTTTTCTAGATGTATATTTGCATGAATCACCTCTTTCCACTCATAAATCTTACTGCTTAATTCTCCAATATTTGTCATTATGAAATTGATTATGAAATAACCTTGCAAGCTCTTCTCTGCTCATTTTGAGCAAACAAAGAAAAATGCCAAGAAACTCAGCCAAAAATGAGCTTGATGTTATTTTCTTTAGGCATTTTCCCCAGAGAGCCAGTTACTAAAAGATTTTTTGTAAGTCATATTTTACATGATATGTGTGTGCCACAGAAGCATTAATTATTCTGTCACTTGCAGTGCAATACCAGATGTCGTTAAGTTCCTGCATGATTCTTCCTTCACCACCATTATGAGGACTTAGCTGTTTACCCTTTCCAATTTTGATTATTAAAAAGCATATTCCACTTAGAGCACACCTCTGCTTTCTCCTATTTTTTTGGTCAAAAATGGAAAAGTGGATGCATTTCAGTGTCCATTATTTTCCTGAGCAAGTGTTCTATCCTCTGCTGCCAGAGAAGCTTAGTCAATAGATGTGGTGAGCAAGACCGGATAGATTAATGAGCTCATTACAATTCATTAAAGAGTGATGTGGGGATGACTGCCCACTTTAATTAGCTTTATTACTGTAGGAAATTGTTTTATATGCCAAGCTCATCACCAAGCATGCCTGGAAAACATCACAGTCGTAATCAGACTTGATACGAGAACCTTTCATTAGCCTGTAAGGCTAAAGGCACTTATAATGACAAGGAAAATATTAAAAAGATGGACATGAGAGTGGCTAGCATAAAATAATTTATTGTCTCTAATAATTCAGTGATAAACCGCACAATGGTGATTTCAAGTTGAAAATTTGGTGGAACAGCTGTGTTTCCATGGCACACCATGTGCTCTTCCTGTAATCATGACATTAACTGACAGTAATAGATTTAGAAGGTTTAATAGGTCAGGTTTGCTCAGATAATAAATCCTAATGCAAATTAACTATGACTCAAATATTTTAATGAAAATCTTAATTGGTAACTGGATTTTCTTCAGGAATATATGAGCCTCTTTTCCCAGTCACCCCGCAGATTAGCAAACACGTTTCCACACATTTTTTGATAATTTTAAGTTGCAGGTAAACAACAGGTAAAAAAATACTTGTAGATAAAACCAGATAAAAATACACAGATAAAATTGTAGAAGATTTGGAAAGAGAGAAATAGAAAATTAGCATATGAGTTTGGTTCAGTCTGCAAAAGCCACACTGAAGAAAGGATTATGATCTAGGATCCACTTTTTTAATGTTTAAAGGCCTAGAACATATTCACAATCAAGGTCTCTCAACATTAATCAAATGGTTTAAGGCATAATCTCTGTAACCTCAATAATTTATTCCAATCATGACTACCTTATCATTTTAATTACAGTCTCTTTCACTCTAAGCAACAGTAAACATTCCTAAGCCCTACCTTCCTGATTAGTTGTATTCTGAATAAATTGCTTAGTATTATCAAGTTCTGTAGCTAATCAAGAGTTTGGCATTTGTTTTAGTACAAATGTTAAGGAAATACCTGTAAGTACCCCTGTTCCATTCATGATCAGAGCAAGTCATGAGACTATATCATAAATAAATAATTTTTAAGACTGTAGACTATCAGATTTTTCAATAGTATATAATAATGCAGTATGGCAAGTTATGGCTGAGCATATCTTTAGTGACAGGAATTTTTTCCATTTTAAGATAATTTTTGGGTGGTTTTAGAGTGGCATATTGGAAGATTCCCCCCTCCCCTCAACCCTCCACTATGCAAGGTAATTAAAGAATGTATAAAAAAACTGCTTCCCAGCTCTCAAAAATACCATTATATTTTCATGCCTTGTGCTGCTGAGCCACTCCAAACACCTACCACCTCAAAGCAATTCTTTCTTCTCAAATTTTCACAAGTATAACACTAGTTACTCTTCAATTTTCTAGTGCAAAAGAGCAGGTTTTCTTCCAGACTTCACAACAGAGCAACTGTCCATTGTTATTTTGCTTCTTGTATGAAAATTGGTGTCCCTAGCACCTGTCCTTTGCAGCATTCCCCTCAGGAAGTGGCTCCACCAGCTATTAGTTGAGTATGATACTATTTGGACTGAGAGGGCAGCAGCATGTGACTCTCAGATATTTTCAAATTCCTGTCGAAAATACGGTGCATGTAAGTAACACATATGGAGAGCTAACAAAAACATATAAAGCAAGCCAACATAGAGACTTTTGGGATGACTTCTTTACAGTTCTGCGTGCTGTTATCCTAAAGGCAGTTGTTGCTATTGCACTGTGGCTCACAGAACTAATGAAATAAGCCCTATAAAAGCCTTCCGACACAGGTCATCGTTGTGATCTTACAGAAGAGGAAGCTGAACAAAAAGGACAATAAAAAGATCTCAGAATAAATCTCAGGTTTTTATTTTCTATTTCTTGCCATGACTGTAACTCAATTCTCTTTTGCTTGTTGTGGCTCTCAGACCCCCTAATCCTCTTTATCCTGTATTACACCTGCATCAGACATAATTACGGACTACATATTTTTCCTAAGCCAATGATGGTTTGGAGCCCAGGACTTCATACTCCCAGAAGTTTTCCAGATACTTGAGAGTGGGTAGGGTGAACATAAAATTGAAAATATTTACCATAGGATTCCTGGGTGTACTTTCAATCATTGAAACAGATGGGGGGATTTTTGCAGGTCTTATTTTAGGATTGATTAATACTGATTTCCCAACCAGTAGGAATTTGTATGCTTCTCCCTCTTGTACATAATCTTTTTGAGCATCAACAGTATCCTTAGCAACTATACTATGAGTATCTAGTCCAACATGTGAACTGGGAAAGATTTTATATTTTAATAGTCCAAAGTAAGGACAAACATTTTCTGCAGTTTAAAATGTGAAACAGTGAAAATAGAAACAAAACAACCCCACCACACCATACCACCCCCTTTCACATCCAAGTGGGAGGATTTGAGCTGACTTTGGCACAGTCATCTGACAATTCTACACGTTTTATTTTCATAAGGCTACCATCTAAACCATTTGTACAGCTAATACATAAAATTCTTATGACAAACCTGTTGTTTAGATGTTTTATAAAATTCTATGCTGTACACAATAAAGATATAGTAGGAAAATAATCTGATTACGTGTGAAGAGAATACTTCTTCAGAATACCATCTAAATTTTTCATCAGTATAACCTGTGCATGACAAATGACTTATCCAAACAACATCACTGATGTGTATCAGTCTATATCGTACCTCAGTCTTTAGGACTCCCACTTCAAAAACGTAAAAGATCTCTGTCATTCACCTTTATTCATTTTTTTTTTAAAGTACTTACTGTCTTACAGTTCAAACTCTTCCTACACACATTTTGAAAAAAGTTTGAACCCAAGCATCAGCCCCATCCATATAAAGAAATAATGAGGTAAAGACAAAATTAAGGGAACTAACTGAAAACTATCAGCAAAACAAGGCTAGAATATTAAAGACCACAAGTTTATGTGCCTAAAATAAAAAGCCGATTCTGCCTATTAACCTGGACCCTGATTTTATTAGCACATATATGTTTAATAACTGTTAGCATTGAGTACACTCCCTCTCATTTAGCTAATTGTGTGTTTTCATGTTTCAAAGTTCTTTGTCTTCTTGCTCAATTCAAATTACGCACAACAATTAGCTTATGTCAGAAAGCCAGAAGCAGAAGAAAGGGTTATTTTCTTCTCAGTTACATTTCTTGACTGGAGATTAAATGAAAATCTGAATGAAAGAAGCTGATGGCTCTTACTCTAGCTGGTGGACACAGAGTATTGGTAAGCTCTCAGTGAGAGCCTATCTGCCTTTCTCAATGCTTTGAACACTTGCCATTCAAAGATTCCCAGTCTCACAGAAAAACAAGTGGAATTTAGACCCAACTATTAGTCCTCAGCTGCTGCTATTTTTATACACCATTTGTAGTAACTTTGTCCTAGAAAAGTCAAATGCTATCCCTGGAAATATAAAATGGCTGATTTTGCAGTAAAAGAGCAGAAGTTTTTGCTAAAATTAATAGAGAAAAATCATTAAAGTGTGAAATTTGCTGTGGTAATAATATGCATGGTTTCATCTGACTGCCTTTTACCCCCACCCCAGAATTTAGATGTGTGAAAATCCTATGACAACAGTAACAGAATGACTTAGAAAATTATGTAAGGCCTGGAGACTGTCCTTCAGCACCTTTCAGACTGTGGATGAGCAGTTTAATTAAGGTTATAAACTAGAGAGACGGATGACTTCCACATCTATATATGATTAAACATCTGTCCCAAGGAGGTCCTGATCTTTAAAGATGATACTAAGCAGTTTCTATCTTATAGGTTAAATCTCCGAAGCAAATAGTAAAATTTACTTTCCTTGTTGATTGAATGACTCATTTTCACAGGAAATTTCCGTCCCATTAAAAGGTACCTCCAAAGGAATCTCCTTAATGCTATACCGAGACACAGCTTTGTTTCTTCTGTCTGCCGTATATAAAACAAGAACCCACAAAAAAGGCCATGAAAACCTTAACGCCACACCTGTGACCTATAACAAAGAAGCCAGTCACATCCTGCATGGGGCACGCTCACACCTTGAAGCAAACTGCAAAACATCAGAAAACTTACTGTCATTTTAACACGCTTAAGTAAAACAGAACCAAGCAAAGGTCATGAACTTAACCTTTTGTTGTTGTTGTTAAAAACTTGAGATTCTTCAAGGTTAAACAAGTTTGCCTGTATATTTAACAGATACAAATGTAGTATCCAGGCATAACGCCAATAAAGCTGCAGCACAGTCTTTCTGTCAAGTACACAGAGGCAGATCCTGCCCAGGTGAGCACTGCTGCAAGCATTATTGCTAACAAAACAATCACTTTTGCACAAAATTCACCCTCTTCCTCTTCACCAAAAGGCTGTTGCCACAATATTCACGTAATCAGATTCTCATCCTCTACATATCTCCACAGTTGTATGGAGACAGATGATGGTTTGCCCTACATATTTTCCCAACCCTTAAGAAGAGGCTTAACACTTACTACTGGGTGTTAGGAAAATTAATGGAACTATGAAAATTAGAAAACCTGTGTTATACACTTACAGGAGTGAACAGGAACTTTTTATATCCTGCAGAGAGATGAGTACAGTTTTCAGAAACCTGAAAAATCCAGACTGATTTCACAGAGGTGTCATACAGAACAAAAACCCCAGAGGAGAATTTTTTCATTAAAACAGAGGCATAGATTTTCTTGATTCGGTGGAAAGAAACAGCTTATGGGAGAAACACAATGGTTTATGGTATCACAAAGATCAATCTAGGCAACCCCCATTTTGCTCTCCACAAGAGCAATGTGTGTTCTGTTAGGTATCTCACTGCCTGGCTAATTAATAATTTTTTTACTCTCATCCCTAAAACTTTTAATATTTTTGGTATGTAGTCAAACCTGTTGACAAAATGATGAGATTATTTCACTCTTCATAAAATATCAGATGAATTATTTATCATTTAACCCTATTTTCAGCATTCTACTAAACCTCACAACAATGAAAATCTTTTTGCACAGTACTAATCAGCTATCGTATAATCTTTAGAAATGCTATTAGCCTTTGTAATCCAGTCCATTAAAAGCAAAGTAGTCTACATGCATTAACTATGAATGATATCAAAAGGCATTAAACTAGGCACCAAAAGTAAGTAAAATTCTAATCTATTAGAAAAAGAGCTATTTGTTCATCATTTGCTGCACAAGAAGTTTGCTGGCTGAATCACCTTTCTCAATGCTAAAATTCAATACACATATATGACAGAACTGAACAGGAAAATTTATATAAACCAGTGAATTTCTAGAGAGAGCAGTCTGTTATGCACAATAGAAATTCATGGATTTGGATGCTGACATGAAGTATAGTAACCTGTCCAGTGGCTGTAACCAAAACCTTGCAATTCTTCTTCTAAAAAAACTGCATCTCTGCAGTTCCTTGTTTGATATAGCTGACAAATTGCACAGGAATCAAGGATTACCCTTTAAATTTATTCTTATACCCCTAACCAGCTCCATGAACAGTTGCTAGAGGCTACGTATACACAAAGCTCAGTCCCAGTTCAGACAGTTTCTTATCCAGAAAATCTGCTGGTTGAAACTGGGATGGGAAAGGATTAATCTTATTTTTAAAGTGATGCTTTCTCCCCTGCTTATCAGACCCAACTCACCAGAAAGTCTAATTAAGCGCCCAGGCTTGTGTATGTGGAGGCAAAAACAAACCCTCCAATCTGTGAGAGGAGGAGCTGTGAAAGAAGGGCAAATGAGTAATGGAAAAAGAGAATGGATTAAATAAGACATAGAGAAAAGGGAATTGTATGAAAGAACAAATAAAGAAAATCAGCTAGAGGAAGTTAGCAAAAATAATCCAAGAAAAGTTTACAGCTTTAGATAACAAAATATGATTAAAATGAAAGATAAGCAGAATAAATGCCACAGAAAACCTGAAATGTTTCTTTTCTGCTACAATTTACAATAATCAACAACAGAACAGATTCAGTAACATAAATAGTGTCATATTCTGTATAAGCAGAATCTAATTTTCTTGTACAAGAATCTAAAATGAATGTTTTATGAAATGTCTGAACTTCTGATGTCTAAGAAAGTAATTTGCTGAAAGACTTGGTGCATTCATCTTTCATTCTTGCCTTGAAAAGGCATGCAATCCTGTAGAAATCATCTAGAAGAAATAATGGCTTAAGGAAGGAAGTCAGGGTTACATGAAAAAATGCCAACAGTTGAAAAATTCTATGTATTCAATAATTTTTAGAGGGAGCCTCATTGAAAAATTGCTGTTCCAGCAGAAAAAGAGACTCAAATCAATGAAAAGGGAGCAAAGGATACAGAGAAGAGTTTGATGTTACAGACCATAAAAGACAACACTTTAGAGTTAGGAAAAAACCCACAAAGATCAACTGGACCTTGAGCAGACAGTGCATCTGGAAAGGAACATAAGCTAAGGATCATTTTCCATCAGGGGAAGCTGAGAATTACAGATAGAAAATAAAGGCCTAGAGCAAATGACATCGCATGAGGAGGACAGCAGCCCATATGTCTGGATGCTGGGTGAAAAGTGTGGGGCTTGACAGAAGGGCAAACACACCTCATATTTTTCAGTCTTTTTCTTTTTTCTGTTCCCTGGGCAATGCTATAATAACTATATATTATTTTGGTATAATTTTCAGTCTCTGGATTCAGATAAAAGCCAGCTCACACGTGTCTGGCAGAGCACTTGATCTCTGCCTCTTCAATTCAACCTGTGTCTTAAAATAGCCATGTGCTGGGCTCATTCTCCTCAGACAGAAAGGATGGATCACCAACTCACACAAGCTTCGCTAGTTAAGATTTCATAAATGTTTCATGACTTTATATGGTACCTATTTCAGTATCAACAGAATAGTAATCATAATGAATGTGATTTAATAGAGGAATGTGTATATCACTAGACAGAACTGACAGAAAATCATACAAATTTACTCTAAGCTTCACATAATAATCAAAATTAAATACCAGATGGTATTGTTTTTGCACTGACACAAACATTCTCTCTGTGCTTTATGTCACTATAATAATCTTTGTGATAGAAAATGAGTTATCATATTGATTACTCCCCCCATCTCCTTTAATGCAAGGGAAACTATTATAAGAAGGTATCTGGTTTATTTTTAAACACAGCATGACCAAAGATCCTTCTAACTAATCAGAGGACAGTGCCAACATCCACAGTTTAAGAACCAAGAAAGAAACAATACCTTATTTAATTCCCTTCTCAAGCTTTCCACTGCTGAAAGCCACTATAGTCATTGTCTTAGTGGCCAAAAACACTTCTGACATTTTTAAAAGCATAGTAAAAAAAAAAAAATTAACTGAAAATTTGTTCATTACAGAGGTCTTCTTCATGGACCAGTCAATAACTTACATCTGTAATTTGCTAGAGGATAAGTGTAAGAGGACAAGAGCACTTTGTAAAACTGGTTAATTTATATACAGAGAACAAAACACTCCCACCTGCAACAAAATGCAACACGTTCCTTCTTGTGTGGTTTGTGGGGTTTCACCCAGGCTGCTGGGGAGGATAGTGAGATTAAACCCATAGCATTTATGGGCTAGAAGAGGTCCCACTTAGGCTGGTGAACTCAAATTGCATATATCAGAGCTGAGAATCATTACTAAAACGTTCAGCAGGAGCTTTTTGCAGGGAGAGGAGAGCCACTAAAGGGAATACTGCAGTCCAGAGCACAGCCTACAGGGAGGGCAATGAAAGGGTGCACAGTCATAAAAATGTACAGCAACTGAGACTGGGGTGAGAGAAGACATTAATCTAAAGAGTGACTTCCTCTTTCAAGAGAGAACTGGCTAAAAGAGGCTATTATTACTCTGCCCAGAAAGAAATCCAACGTGAATTCAGGCTTCAAAAACAGAAATAACTCCAAGCACAGCAAGTGCAGGAGATTCACACTAAAAGTGTGGTGACTTTTACTGTAATTAAAAGAATAGGAGATTTACAAAGATATGGAATTTGGATCTAGAAAGACAGGACAAGGAAGTTTGATGGTTTCAGCATGGATCTGAAGCCAAGATGGGGCTTTTACCTCATAAAGCCCACTGTCTCAGAAAGGTGCTCTTTGAGAGGAGGTGAGGAGGATGTATGGGTGAGTCATACTGAAGTTGGAGTGGCTTTCTGTAAACTTCTGAGGGAGAATATTACACAGATCAGATGAAGTACAACACCATTTCAAAGTGAAGGAGGCTCTGGGTTATATCCTGCCACAGTCAGACATAAAATATGTCAAATAATTCCTAAAATTTACAAGTTTATGATCAGGCATAAAACTTGGATATTTCATTACTTGAGCTACAGCTCAAGTACATGTAAAAAAAACTTTCTAATTCAGCTGCTCAAAAAACCATTTTAAATTAAAATTAGATTAAAATATATCATTTCAATACGCAATTTCAATTTCCCAAAAAGTGCTAATGCTATGCAACCTTACCTAATGAAGCTGTAATAAACATAAGATCAAACCAAGGAGATGCCAGTATGCTGGCAAATACAAGATCTCTTTTTGAAGAGGCTTAGTAAAAATCAGAATATTTACTTAGTCAAAATTATCTGACTCTCATCAGATAACTAATGAAAAGAAATTGTGCTCATTTAGACTGTTATTCCAAGCATTTTCTGAATATAATTTTTGGTTTTTGAAATCTTTCAACATTAATAATGGTTAGACAGACTTTCATCTGTACAACTATGTTCTCAAGGTATGAAACATATTATAATATCATTTGATAAATGGATAACCCAGAGATCCATTAACTGTGTAACTTTTCAGCAAACAAAAAAGCCACATGTATCTTTTTTGAAATATCAGGTTGCAGCTGCATCCCTATCAGAAAGGTTAAAGAGATTCATCTTTCAAGTACAGATAGGATGGTCTTGAGATTCATCAAACATTCCTCGTGGGATCACAGGTCCGTGCTTTCTTTCAGCAGACATTCATTACTGCGCACTCACTTGGCAGATGCACAGTATCCAAACTGCCTCGTTGCCATGTGCTGGCTATTCATCCCCAACATCAAGTTTGTTGGAATGACTTCCCTACACATCCCGAGGGCATGACACCACTTCTGCTCTTGTATTTTTAAGCTGTTTGTGCAACAGCACTCCCACGTAAAGACATTGGCAGTAAAGGTAGTAGATTGTCACACTTTATTCTGAATTTGACATGGCCACGTAATAAAGGAATGCTAGGTAAGTCCTAGGGCTTTTTTAAAGGAAAGAATTGCTATCACAACACCACTCAAAATCAGAATATTGTTGCATTATGAATATGCAAAAGATTTTTAGTTGAACTGTTTGAGTGCTGGTGAATTGTGCTTTTATGTATTGAGTTCCAACAGTTGGGACCATTGCTTAAGAAAACATTCCTGTTCAGTATGGCTGCTTTCTTTTTGAAAAGCACATTTTTAACGACTCTAGGATTTTATTTCTCCAGCACTGAAAATACCAGAGATGTGCACTAATGAACCCAAGCACACATGCGAAGAGAACTATATGCTATTACACCTTCTTTTAAGGAAGTTTTTGCAGTCAGCTACATTCTTCAAAATATTAATTCAAGGAGTGCAGTTTGGTAAAGTGTCTTGAAAGATCACATGCAGAAATCTTATGTTTTAAGCAAGACATCAGAGGTATAAAAATAACTTTTCATGAAAACTGAGAACCAAGATACTTTTGGGAGAATTACTGTAAAATCAATATATTGACAGAGGCATCAAAGTTATATGGCCATTTCTTGCAGCATCTTAAAATTCAGTTGATAAATTCATTAAATAAAAAGTTGAGAGCAATTTAGAGATTGTGGTGGCTTTACAAAACAGGAAAAATATATGCACTACAGTGAATATGGACTTGAACAAGTTTTCCAAACAGAAGGGAGAGTTTTATGACCTTACTTCTTTAGAAATATATTTAAAGTATTAAAGCAAGTAGGTGCCTCGTATACCACTTTGGATGTATGTTTGGGTGTGCATTTTACAAACTGTGTACAATTCACAAATTCTTTTTTCAGACAACCTTATTTCTCCAAATGCTGTGTAAATGATGCAGCTGCTTTTTATAAGAAAGACCTCACTTACATGATTACCTACCACGAATAGAGTAAGCTTTCCTCTATTTTAATCATCATCAATGACATCACCCAATGAATGCTTTTAACTGATATTTAAGCACTTTTGCATATTCAAATGAACCAGTAATAGATTGTACAGTAACTACTAGAAATATTTTGGAAGCCTTTGAGAATGCATTTGCAGACCAGCCCTCAAAGATAAAGCCGTGAGCTACCCAAAACATAAGCTCTTGGCAGTTTAATCTTAAACCCCACAGATGGGTGCTCTATTTGTAACTTCCAAACATTAAACTTCTGCACAAAGCTTTGTGACATACCAGAGCAGGCATTAACTGCTCTGAAGAGCAGCATTTCTTTTTGTACAGATGATGTCTACCAGCGGCTCTTATGAATCTTTAACTTCAGGTAAGAGCAACTCTAAAGAGACCTGCCTTGAAGAAAATACTGGGTATTTAAGTGCAAAATACCATTCATTTTCAGGTCTTATGCTAAGCATAAAACCTAAAGAGCTTACATCACGAGGCACTCCTAAGAACTTCAGCTAAAATCAGCCAGTTTTGAAGTAACAACATAACTACATCGGAAAGGGCTACATTTAAAAAAGAATGTCTTTCCTGAAATCACACCATTTATGCTTAGGCTTTTTCGCTTTACAGACACTTAGAAATGGGGATAGATGAGGGAGAAGGAAG
This sequence comes from Eulacestoma nigropectus, assembly GCA_013397775.1. NCBI lineage: Eukaryota > Metazoa > Chordata > Aves > Passeriformes > Eulacestoma > Eulacestoma nigropectus. The sequence goes on from VZTE01000262.1 coordinate 2,850,076, forward strand.
AACTAAACAATGAGAAAAACAACTATTTTGTTTACTTCTGACAACCTTGAAACTTCAGCCACAGCTATACTGTCCTGATTTATTTTAGCATTGAACTGCACACTTGACTCTAAACATCCAATTAATCTCCTGTCTCTCTCTGCCCCTTCCTCTCCCATGGAAACCTCAATGATGGAAAAGTACATTTTCAGGTTAGAAAAAAAAAAAATTAGTGATTTTCATTTGATCAGGCAGAACTATTTTTTTCTTAGACATTGCTGATGGCTCCTTTTTTGCACAGGCGAAATTTCACAAATCAAATACAATGCTTTCACAAGAGCAAGAGAAAAATGTTTCTGCAGAAGCTTACTGTAAAAGCTCCTGGAAAGGGACACTGAATTCACTGGGCTTTCTGAATAGGTAAATAAGATAGTTTAAGTAAGAATTCTGTACCTTCTTAGTACAGAAAAAAAAATTCCAAGCAATTTGAGTGGGACTGGACAAAAGGTTGAGGAGAGATTATTTGGCATCACGCTCTGTTGGGAAGACTTAATAGAAGATTGCTGATGTGACTATAATGGAAGGACAATTTTTCCTCCCTTTCCATCACCACATAGAACAGAGAAGACAGCTGCAGTATGCAGTTCACTTATCCAGGAAAAGCTGAAACCCTCACTTCAAATTATCTTTGTCCTTTAACCTTCATTGCTGCAAACAAGGTTGGCAACTTCTGTTCAGGTGGATTTTGGACAATCTATCATTTCCCAAAATATTAAGTATGTGGCATACTCCAAATAATGGAGAAAGTAGTGGCAACTACAAGAGCCATCAATGCGAGTACCTTCAGCTCACAGTGAGGTCACAGGAACCCTGCTCAACTCTCTGCCCGTCAGTAAATTCTCATGCTAGCACAAATCCCATCTGGAATCCCCTCACATAGCCACAGCCTTTTCCACAGAAACTACCAGAGTAAAACTGCCTCCACCCTTGTGAGGGATGCTGTCCTCCAATCCATCCAGAAGTCTCATACTAGCTCCCTTCTCCCTAGCCCTTGGCAGGGGCTCCCAGCCCTGACCAGCCTCTTTCCAGCCCCTACACAACAGAGTCTGGACAGACGGGAATTTGGCAGCAGAAAGCCATCTACTTTTCAGTATAACCTTTGCATCAGAAACTAACCTTGCTACCATGAGTCCATAACGTCAGACAAGCTGGCATTATGGAAGTGCTAAGCCATGCCATTTTCATACAGATTGGTCAACGGGGTAGAGAAGCATCAAGCCCTTGACTTCTCTTCCTGTAGGCAGAGTATGGCCCATCAGCCGTTTGGTGGCCATCCCTAATTTAGGTCTCTTCTACTACTCTTTGCCATGTGGCTTTCCTACGACTCATTATATTTGTGCTGTTCTCAAAAAACGTTGATACTTTATGAGGTGTATGATCACATCATACCTGTAATCTTTCCATTATGACACATATAAGGTTTTCTTTTATCTCCATTCTGTTAACTGATTTGCTAAAATAAAATTTCAACTAATTGAAACGTTGCTATTATACTGTAATAGCTACAAAAATTTGATGGATATATTTAAGAGTAAGAAATTAGTGCTGTAACAGAATTTGAACATGAATCTGTCTTCATAGGCAGTGACTACTGAAATTGTACTCTTGTTTTTCCTTCAGGAATTATATCTTCCTTTCCCTTATGAGTAAAAAATAATCTTTGAGTTTATTTTCTACCAAAACAAATGGGACCAAATCTTACGGCTTTGAGTAGGTTTTTGTCTTACCTTAAATAATTGGAAAGATTAAACGTATGTCATGGTTATAAATACATTACATTTTCACTGCTCTACCTGTTCCTAGCCTCTCATCCACCTGCATGGCAGGAAACGGAGGGATAAAGCCACTTATTTCTTTAATGTAATTTTCATTATTATTTGAACTTCAATTCCATTATCTGTTAAACACGGAAGAAGTGTTTGGTTCCTCTTGTGATATGAGAGAAGGGGAAAGAGATTTTAAAAGAGAGAATAATCAGTAATGAAATATTGCTTAGAATTCAATGATAAAGACTCTTACCCTAAACTTTCAGACATTATGTACATAATGAAATAGATGACTACTAAGAACTTATTAAACTTTTAAGACCATTAGCCATTTGCAAAATGTATTCAATCTGTTTTTTACAGCAGCCCTCTTGATCCAAACTTATTTATTAGGGACAATGTGACTTAGAGGGGAACCTGATTTTCCTTGAAACTGTCAAATATGATATTTTTTATTCTCATCATATGCATGAGATTAAAAAACACTAGCGTGAGGTGATTTTAACAGGTTTCCTGTAATGTGAGCTGTCAACCCTTCTGAAGCTCTGTTATGTGCATAATAGAAAAAAAACTAATTCAGACATAGCATAACACATAGTTGTAATAGGCAAGATATTGCCCATTCCTTTCATTAATACCAGATCTATTCTTGCCAGTTCAATGAAACATCCTCAGACGTGCCAAAAAGCAGTAATTAAATCATAGCATTCATAAAGTCAAGCAGTTATATGCCAGTGTGGACTATTTACGTGAATTAATATTCTTATTACTGATTAGCTCTCCCAGGTTTTCAGAATGCAGCCTCCAGGATCATGTTCACTGCCCTATTCTTACATATTTTGGCATCAAGAACACTTACAAGAACCAGTATTTTGTACATATACCATGGCTGCCTTCCGAGCACTTAAAAGGGATAAATAAAATTAGCCTCACTATACCACTAAAAAGAATAAATGTACCCTGGCAGTTCTGCAGATAGAATTTAAATCACCTACATTATTTCCCCCAGGAAGATATGCTGTTTCTGGGCCAGAAGTTCCGTATCCTCCGATTTTCAATTTTGTACCTTAAACCCAAGGCCATCTTTCTCTATAAATTTACTACTAAAATAGCACAAAGCTTGCACTAGTTGCAATTTAAACATACTTTTGTAATTCACAAATGGAAATTCCCACCCCTGCAATCTTCTGCCTTTTGTACACCCAGAAAGAAAAATCCAGCACTCCTTTTGGACAATCACAGGTAGATGCAACCCTTTCTTCTTCTGGGGCTCTTGATAAGAACCTTTGATTGGTATTTGATTTACTTTTCCTCCCATCTTCTTTTAATGCCCTTTTTTTTCATGAAACAAAGGAGAAAAAGAAGATGAGTAGGTTGCTGTCGAGAGCTACACAGATGCAGCTCTGAACAAGAGCAGGTGTAATTTAAAAAAAAAAAAGCGACCTAGAAACTGACAGCATGTTTACAGTAAGTATGTCTGTAAGAAATGTATACCTGTATCTGTGGGTGGGTAGATATCAGGGTAAACCTTACAGTAAAATACATTTTATATTAAACTTTCTTAAAACTCCATGAAGTCCGAATGGTCTTTAACTCACACAGTTCAAAAGGTCTGCTAGGATTAAAACAAAAACACCTAACTTTTCAAGTAGAGGAAACTTTTGAGTTTTCTAGGGATAACTGAAGAGAACCACAGTCACTCCTCAGCTGCCCCTGTGCCATGGGAGTTATCTTACTCTGCTGGCCTGGCTTGAGCATCTCCTAGTAACACTCCACTACCTTCTACATTCTCCTAGTAAACTGAATTTGCTCTGTGACAAGAGCAACATGTGTGTTTGCTGGTTTTACCCCAGCCAGCAACCAAACACCACACAGCCACTCGCTCACTCCCCCCCCCCAGCAGGATCAAAGAGCAGATCAGAAAGGTAAAAGCTATAAAACTCGTGGGTTGATAAAAATACCAGTTTAATAGGGAAAGCAAAAGCCACGCACACAAGCAAAGCAAAACAAGGAATTCATTCAGTGCTTCCCATGCAGGTGTTCAGCCATCTCCAGGAGAGCACGGCCCGAGCACAGATAACAGTTATCTGGGAAGACAAACGCCATCACTCAAAATTTTCTCCCTGTTCTCCGTTTTCCCCCCACTCTATATCCTGAGCATGATGCCATATGGTCTGGAATAGCCCTTTGGTCACTTGGGGTCACCTGGCCTGGCTGTGTCTCCTCCCAACCTCCCGTGCACCCCTAAATTCCCTGCCACTACAAAAACCAGAAAAGGCCTTGGCTCTGTGTGAGCCCTGTTCAGCAATAACAAAAACATCTCTATATTATCAACCCTGTGTTCAGCACAATTCCAAAACACAGCCACATACCAGCCCCTGGGAAGAAAATTAACTCTACCCCAGCCAAAACTAGCACACAGTCATGCAAAACAGAACACTCTCTGCCTATTCCACTCCTGTTTGTTACCTGTAACATGTCTTGGGTAGGTCTTGTGGAGCTTCTCTATATAACAAACCACCATCATCTGAGAAACTACGCCCTCATTCCAGGCACCTTTGGTTTCAATTGATTATCCTTCCAGAGGGAGCATATTCTAGCTGAAGCAGTATGCTTACATGTTCTTGATCAGACCAGATCATTGTCACCCACAGATTTACTAAATGCTGTTTTATCCAGATAATTTTACTCTAGCTTGTCACACAAGGAAAAAAAGTTGCCATGGTTTTTGGGTTTGGTTGGCTTTTTGGTTTTGTTTTTATTAAACTAATTATAGAACTTACTGCAAGTAACTTGTTTTGAGCTTACAGTTCAATTAATAATTAATCAAAATCAGCAGGTTCTGTGCCAAGAGACCAGGTCTCTCTGCCCTTTCTTCAACCCCAGCTCATTTCCCATCTGTATGCAAGCAAGCAGAGTAAAACCAAAACAGAGGTCTCACATACAAACATGACTACAAAGGAGAAGCAAGGCTGGAATGTGACTACTTCTTTTGGGAGCCTATGACTACACTAAGTTTGAAAAGAGATTAAGCCAGAGAAGCACCAGGTAGAAAAGTGGAAATCATGAGATCTGGATCTGTCACTGACAAGCTTTTTATTAAAGTCACAGCTCCATACTGTACTTTTCCCTTCTCATTATTTTTAGTTTAAATTAGAAAAATCTCAAACTTTTTTTTTTTTTTAATTGAAAAAAAATAATAAACTTGCTATAGAAAAGAACCAGGGAAGTTCACACCTCCTGGGGGGTTTACGACCTTGAGAAAGCCACCCAACAACCTCATGTCTGCACAACAGAGCGTGGCAGCCAATCTGTACTGTATATGCATTGTTGCAGTGATTTTTTAAATACTCTTAAGAATTTCACACATGTAATAAGGATTGACAAGCATACAATTCATTCCGTAGGTCATCTGCTACACAGATGTATTTTCCATCCCTTCTCTGAACAACTTTCTTTTGTTAAAACAAGGTCATTTAGAATGATCAAATTCTAGTCTGGATTACTGAATCTTCTCAGTTGAAATTATATTCGATCCATGATCCTCACATCTACTCGTGTGTTCACAGCGTTTTTCACACAAGTCTAAAATTAAACAAAGAAAGCAGCCATATTCCACCTCTGTGGGAAGACTGCACAGGCCTTTTACAAAACTCTGGATCCTTGTTCAAATGCTGAGAATCTGGTGTCACACAGATTCAGTGAGATGACAGCCCTCATACAAACAGCGTTATCCTTACAAATAAATCATTCTGCTAAGGTTGCAACATTGTCACATTCCTAGGTAAGTGACTAGGAGTTCGTAGCTTTCTAAATCTCCTTTGTAGTCATTTTACCAATTAGACTCTTACAGTGCTTTTAAATAAATTTACAGTTAAAGTTGCAGCTTAAGTAAGTGTCAGCAATTCCTGTGCTTCTTTGAATTGCATTTGTTTATATCACCATGATACCTGTAAATACTAATTTTCATGCCAAATGGATTTAATATCAGAAATGGTTATCACCATTTGTTAAGAGCATTGAGTGAGTTCTTTTTTGATCAACAGTGTAACAAGTGGCAATCAACCTAATCTGCAAGAGACTCCTAATAATACCACTGGGGACAAAGCTGTGCTGCTGTATTTCCTCATCACAGGAGGAAATACCATCAGTTCACTGTAAAAATCCCAACAAGCCTCCAAATCCTTACTTTTAAAAATTCAGTTGCCTAAAGGACCGTGAAGGAGTAAGAGCCAATCTACAAGAAGCTTGTTTGACACAGTAAAATTTCCCAAGATGCTCATGTTTTTCACATCTTTTTGCAATGGCACAAGAGGAATCCTCTGTTCATATTAGCAGGGTTTCTCATCATGCACCATAGAAGGATTTTTATTTAAAAACACGATTAACATCAACTGTCACGTCACAGACTCTATTTGAACCTTCTCTTAGGTAAAATATTTATAGAGGAGAGATTTTTCTGGTGTTAGCCGTGTGATATTTGTTGCAGTAACTTTGTTCTGTAGGAGCTGATATCACAGAGACAAAACTGAGTCAAGAAGACAAAATTATGAACATGCTGCTATTTAAGAAAGGAAACAAACAAAAAAACCCCCCCAAACCACCATGCAAACAGATGGAAAGAGCTGCTTGATAAACTGAACCCATGTGAGGCAAAGAAAGATGGCTTCTGCTGATTGAACATAACAACTGGCCAATTCCTTAAACATCTTTGTTGTAAACATTTTGGTTGTGCTGCCAAATGCTCAGTTTTGCTCCACAGTCTAATGCTGCATTAACCACAGTGTGACAGTCAGGTGGGTTTCTTCCACCCTCAAGACAGCCACATATCCAGAAATGAAGGTGTTACTTGATTCATTTAAAGAAACAGTACTTCCTTAACCCAACTTCCTTTAGCCATTCTTAAGCCTAACTTCATCTTACGAAAACTACATCTCAACGGAAAAAAAAACCAAACCAAAAACAAACTGATAAGGCTGGTATGGCCGAAAAGTACAAAAAGTAGCACAGCTCAGCTTATGTATATTACATACCTGCAGGGATATCTTTTCAAATGAACCCTTTGATGAACTTCCTTGGCAGCACTTTAAGTTTTGGAATGTAGAGAAGTCAGGTTACAAGTATCTCTTCTACATTAATCTGCCTTTAGACTAATGCAGGTTCAAAGAAGAATATTAGTCACATTGATTAGGATTGTAATTTCAATTAATACTTCAATCACTGGACTGAACTATAGGTCAGTTCTCTATGTGCACACAGAATGCTTTGGAATGGACCTAAGGAAGAGTCAATCCTTCATTAAAGGAGAAAGAAGTGGCATGGTCCATCTGACATTATCAATCCATCTGTCCAGCCATTCACCCATTTTTAATTGGACAGCTCTGGCACAGCTGATTGCTCAGAAAGACAAACTACAGGACTTAGGCTTCCTTTAACTCTTACTGTGTGAAATAACAAGTCCCAAACCTCTGGTGTGCAAGAGCCTGTTACAGAATCACCACACACATACAGCAGGTGCTTCATTTGCTTCTGACCTTTTCTTTAAGTCAAGTGACTGTTTCTCGACTACTTCTTTCTCTGCCATTAGGCTCACACCACCATTAAACACCACCTCTTTCTTACCTTTCTCCTGACAAACTATCCACAGTCAGAGGCACAAAGGCACCTGACAAAGCGATCAGCTGCACTCCAGTTCACATCCTCATGTTTAGTTTTTTTCTTTCACTCTGCCAATAGAGCCTGAAGGGATGAAGCTGCTGCAAATGGGCAGTCAAACGTAGATGCATCACTGAAGAACATATGATGTCCTTTAAATCACAATCATAAGCCAATTTAAATTAAAACTCTTCCCTGGTGAGGGAAGCACTTGCTTAGATTCAATTTTGCCTTTTGGGACCCTTCTGTGAATACTCTTTCAAGGTAACTGCATCACAAAGCCTGCTTGCACTGTTGCTTTGAAGGATTCATAGAGGGGTGCAGGACATTCCTATGTAGAGGTAATTATGATTTCCATAAGCGACAAAATAAATGTATGAATACATGAGAGTAGGGATCGAATAATGATGGACACTTACACCTCATCTCCTTGTGACAGAAGAGACACTAAATTTCCTTAGTCTGTAGACTGAATTTCCATTTATGTTTCCACACTTAAAGCCCTTGGTGTACAGATACCCCACAGTATCTCACTTCCTTATGAGATGAGAAGGACTGTACAGACAGAAAATAAAGAACTACACAAAGGAGTACTTAAGACTCCACATTTCCCAACAAATAATATGGTGTATATTTGTGAGTTTGTATATCTGTACATACAAGCTATTTTTCATGTTATCTTTCCATTTGTAAAAAAAGCAAAAAAATTTCAGTATTATACACAGAACTGAAACATCACACAGTACCAGTGACTTCTCTGTTTAATGCTGTAATGAAATAAAAGCTATCTTAAAACACAATAAATATTCCTCAGACACCACTTCTTTATTCAAAGAGAAATTATCTTTTCCTACACCAGACTGTGAATGGGGAAATCTGTTTACAGAGGGGGCTTCGCTTTCCAGTGTGGCAGCAAAGCACTTGCAGAATTCTTCTTCTGAGTGGGAATATTAGCTCTTTGAGTAAGACACAGGTCAGCGAGGAACTACTAACATCTGGAAACTGAAACCAAGAAAAGCAGAATCAGTTCCCCAGTCCAAGACCAAGACAGTGTGCAGCATCACCAATACAAATACCTCAAGCGTCTTTCTGCGAAAGGAAGATAACACTTCTTCACCCTATAGGAGCGTTACAAGGATTAGTGTTTGCAAAAACCTCTGCACCTCAGAATTAATTAATATTTATGATGATCAGTCCCATCAAATTTGCATGCTGAAGATATCTATTTAACATGTGAGTAGCATTTATATGATTGTGTTACTGATACATAAAAAATGACAGCTTCATAACATTTGTTAATTTTTCCCCAATTAGTTTCATTTACTCTAAGGACCTCTTTCTGTCTAAGAGGTGCGCAATGCTTTATAAAATAGATTAAACCCAATATAATGCTGACTTAATTTATGGACAGATATTTCTGTGGGTTTTTTTCTTGTTATGATAAGGAATTATCATTTTGCTAACAAATTTGCATTCACCCTCACACATCACTAAGGATAATTATGGAAATGAAGAGTACTGGAGTCAACCATTCTGTGGTTGTAGAAGGAAAGAGGATAAAAATATTCAAAAGAGGAGACTGAAACAAAAGGCTTAAAGAATTAATAACTTAAAAGCCTATATATATTATTAATTCAAAATGTTTATAAACATGGCAATAAATATCAAATACACAAACTTGCAATTGAAGGATCAGCTCCAAGAATACAGCAAAGCATAAAGCAAAATAATGAAGATACAAGAAGCCACAAGTACTATTCTGGCCATTTCTAATTCTGACAAATACCTCACTATCACAGCTAAAGGCTTTGCTCCTTAGAGCTGGGGTGACCGAATGACAGATTATGATCTGCTTGTGATCACAAGAGTGCCCTGAAAGGTTTGAAATTTCCATGGTACAGGAAAATTGTTTCTTATCCAAAGTTAAGTCTGTATTGATATGACAACTCTTCTTTAAGTGGTCAGGTTGGACAAAATCCCTCCTCTCAGTGCTGTTCAGTGAGCAGAGCTCACTATGACATAGCAGCAAACCCAGAACTGCCTGCACAAAGATGCCAGTCCATTAAGCTTGCAACTGCAGGAAAACTTCTATCCCAAGAGACTGAAATTTTGATCAAAGAAAACTGACCTAGAGGAATCCAAACAATCACTGGGAAATACTAATAAGTCAACTTTATAGTCCAAGTTCCCCTCTCAAACAGTATCCCAACTTCATCCTATTTCACATCTGCAATACCAGAATGAAAGCAGTATTTAATATCTTTAAATTTCTTTCATAGTACTAAACAATTGATAATTTGTGTGTGTGAATTCTAAATTCTCCTAAATTCTGTAACACTGGCATGCCAAACTACTTTATTTTAAACTTCATTGTCACCAGTTTTCTTCTTATTTTTTTCTTGTTTTTCATTGTAGGTGGTTTTCTATGATACATAACTATACCCTGCAGATTTCCAGTTAGTCTATGTTTCCTAATTTTAAATTTGATGCAGACATACCAGTCTGTGGAAGTGGTGAGGCATTAGGTGTTTTAGTGAACAGTAAACACAGAACTTCAGGAAACATCTTTGTTTCACGTTCTTTGTAAAAACTATTTCATCTTCATTCCTGAATTTTCCCTTGGTTCAGCTGCAGATAAACATTTTTCCCCTCCCTGAACTTTACCTCTTTTTACCGACTTATTGAAATAAACTGGCAACTTGTTAGAAAAACCAGAAATAAATATTACTTTGTACAGTCATGCGGAGCATGAAATACGAAACTGTGCAGAAAAACCCAAAATAAACAACAATCAGTCATGCTTGTTCATTCCTTTCTTGGTTACTGTCAACATCCAGAAATGTAATGATTACAACAAATGGTAATCAGATACGCACCTAAAGAAAACTTTTTTCCACTACACCCTCATTAGTCTTAATTCAATCTTTCAGAACTCTAACCATAAATGATAACTCTAATGATCCAATTATCACAAGGCTACCCATAACAGTGTACCACAGAGCTGTAAAAGTTTAAAATGCTTAGAAAATATTAACCAAATTAAAAATTTTCTATTCCTTCTCCTCTATAGCATTCTGCCCTGATTGAAAATACCAAACCTAAAAAAAATCTGCTGAATATTTAGTTCATTATTTCCTAGGACAAAACCAAGTGATTAAGTCTGTTTATGGGCTTTTCCCCCCTCCCATTATCAATTGCTTTAACCACAAAGGTCGTGCTCTTTTCCCTTTAGTCCACTTCTTTTTACCAGAAATTTTTAAGTGACTCATATCTTCATCCATTTCTTAAGAAATGGTTTAGAAATTTATTTTGTCCAAAAATTACGAATTTTCTTAAATTGCCAAAGTTATCTGTTAGATACTTACAGTAGTAATGACATTTTCCTATAAGTGTTCCCCATGACAACAATGCAGCAAATCCACAGCCTTGAGACTGGGTTTTCAACATTTCTAAAAGAATTAAAACTGACACTTTCCATTGTCTCCATCCCCAATGCCTTTCAGGACTCTTATTAAAATCTCTGATAAATGAAGAAGCCTGAATAAATAGATTTCTTATTCTACACACATGAAGAGACATAACTTTTCTGGACTACTAGTAAGAGCCAGTTCATACAGCCACATTTAAGAACATATCAATAAACAAAGATATTCTTTTACCTGTACTGTTTTGTTTTTTTTTTTAAGTGCCAAAAAGGTAAAAGAAACTTTATGGTTCTTAAAAAATGGTAAGGCACTAAAAGGTCACCTTAAGTATACAAAAATATTTCACTATCAATAATCAAAGTACTGAACTATGCCAGGAGCAAAAAGGACAGAGAGAAAATTGAATGCTCAAGCTATGGCTTAAAATCAGAGCACATTACACCTTTCAGAAACAAGAAATTTACTCCAGTACTACCATCGCCATGTTACATTCTTTAAATACAGGGCAATTTTTTTTTTTTTCCACATAGAATTAGCTTTGATGTCATACAACAATGCAAAGGTTGGTGGAAACGGGAACAGCACTTGAGATATCCCTACCTAACACTGTAAGCCACCATTGGATCATGCAATCAAAGCCTCCCAGACAAGCCACGCTCCTCAGTAAAACTAAACGGCTTATTATAAACAAGTGGCTCGCAAAGGAGTTTGTAACTTGCCAAGAGATAGAGCATGACCAGGTGACAAACTCAAATGGAAATGAAGCCAGAAACACAACAAAAATCAAACTACAGCACAACAACTTTCATCACCTCTCAATACTTGGCTCTGCTAGAAAGTTTGCTAGAGGAAAGGCAGGATATAGCTTTCAGAAGTGACACAAGGTGTCTGTGTGTCAGCAATTAAATCTTGCCTTTAATTTCACTTAATGGCTGTCTAAATTGCTCACAAAAATATCTGTCTCTTTAAACTCTCAGTGAACATTATCAAAATCAGTCAGTTATTTTTAGTGTCGTACTTTTGAGACATTTAACTTGATAAGGATTTCAAAATGCCAACCCTTAATTTCCTACTGTAATGGATTATGTTTGAAAACATGTGGCTGGGTCATTAACATTACTCAGTACTAGGAAAGTTGTTTATACATATTTTAATGCAAGAGTCAAGGATCAGATGTTTTCCATTTAAAATCATTAATTTGACTAAGTCAAAACTTTTTGTCAAAAACACGTCAAGTTTCCATGCATATGATTTTCAGAGGCTTTCTGGATGAAAAAACAGCAGTCTTTGGCTAGAAAGGGAGAGAGAGGACCTGCTGCAGTGAAAATACACATCTGAGATTTCAAGTTTCCAGTTTCAAGTCTCCAGTTTGGAAGAAAACATTCATTGCTCTAACACATACTGTAAAGTGAATAATTATTATTAAATAAACTCCTGCATTGCAGACAGTTCTACATTTTAGTGAAAATTGAACATAATTTACGAAAACACTTGAATTTTATATCATTTACAACAATCACAGAAGGTACTCTTGGGTTGGAATGGTCAAAATGGTTTTACATTTTCACCTTTAAAATAATTGATGGGGTTAAAATGGTCAATACAGATGAATACTTTCACTTCTAAAGTAACTGATGCCTCTGACGTAATCCATGTCATCCATGACCTGATGGTACATGCCACTATAGCCAATGGGCACTGTGCTATTGATTTCGACAAAATTTTTCTCCAAACTCTTTATAATGATTCTGCTCACTAAAAAACAAACAAACAAACAACCCCTCCATTCATCATATTTTGCAAATGCCTGATAAGGAAACTTCCCTGTCCAACCATCCAGGAGCCCCTCTGGCAGCCACTCTGGCACCACCTGAGCCAGGACTTACGACCTTTTGCAGCTACGCATCCCCCACTCACAGAGTCACACCAGGTTTCCCAGAGCAGTCTCAGACATCCAGATCCTTAACATCACTTAATCATGGTGCAGTAACTAAATACAGCTCGAGCCGGTGCCTCTGAGGAAGGACCCAGAACAAAGGAGCCCCTGGGCTTTAATACCCTCACAGTCTAAGAGCGGAAAGTCCAGAATAATCAGCTCCTGCTGTGTCCCTGAGTGTCCGGTCACCTGGCTGGGCCACAGGCCCCTGTGCCCTTGGTTCTGCAAAGGGTCAGCACTTCATGGCCTCTTGCCTGGGGCTCGGGCTCCTGCCCCCAGAGCTGAACCTGCAGCTGCACCCCGAGCTACCTGTGCTGAATGGATTCCTCAACATACCAATGTATTCCCCCAGATTTACTTATGCCTATCAGTCCCTAGACAAGAGAAATTAGGAGGATTTACTGTCTGTATTGAGATGATTAGATTAGCACTTTAAGTGCTCTTCCTGGGTGTATCAGAATCCTCCCATGGAGTTTCAAGGAAATCTTTTTTCATAGTCCTAGTGATAAAATCTTGTCAGCAACCTATAATGTTACAAGTTTTATGACTTTTAAATCTTGGCTATAGAGTACTCAGCAGGAAAAGCTTACTTTTTAGGTATGCATCAGAATTCATTGTGTGAGCGGGTGTCTGCCTGAGGGAAACAACCTGAATGAACCCAACATTTACCCTTTCAGTACTGATTATATAAAATTTTAAGTTATGCTGGAAACCCTGTTAAGTGAAAAAAAAGTAATGATGATCCTTCTGCATGCCTTTGTTGAAGCATCACTTGTGTTTCTGATTGCTTTTGGAGATTTTAGTAAGACATACATTAATCGTTTTCTTCCATGTGGCTCACTGAGTAAATAACTGAATTTATAGCATTGAAAGCATCAATTTTACCTAAGATAGGGGACTGTAATTTTGAAATATTGAACTACGGTCAACCTATAATGAAAGCCTCAATAAATTAAAGGAGAACACACTAAAAAAATGCATGTGCATAAAATCTGGAAAGAAAGGAAACTATGATCAAGGCATAGAGGCAGAAAGAGATCAGACAATACATGTGTAGTTCCCAGTCTCATTACTCATTCTTTTAGTCATTAGTAAATATTAGTAAATATTTTAGTATTTAGTAAATGTATCAGTGACCTTGGGAAATTACAGATGTTGTACCTCCACTCCCCACAATAAAAATTAATTTTTTATTTACTCATTAAACAAGTGATGTGGGTCTATTCGGGCAGACTTGCTGGCAGAACCCTTTTTCTTAGGAAAAGTATGCACAGCGTTACTGAGGAAAAGGAAAAGACAGTGAATAAATGCACAGAAGCTTCTTGTAACAGGGCCCATAATATCTACTTCGTACTCCTCCCATCAGAATAAATTCAGTGCTTTTCAAGATCTCATATCCTATGATGATAAAGACTGTGGAACAAATCCAATGTATAAATCTTTTTGAGAAATGACAAAACAGAAGGCTTGCACCAAAGGCAGAAAGCTGCTGTGATGACGTGACTTTTAAAAGTCTGTGCTACACCAGTAAGACACAACGAGTCATAAAGAAAGGAAATACTGACATGGGAAATAAAAATTAAGAGTGGGAGGAATCGATTAACCACTGAAGAATGGTGACATAGTGGTTTAAAATAGGATGGAGATTGAGGCAGCAGAGGAGTAAAGGTGGAGTTGTGTGAGTCATACTTCTGTAACTCTACTCCCTTTACTAGAAATATCAAAAACATCTCCAAAACAAACAAAAACCCAAAAGCACAGAGGCTTCAGATGCTTCTCAGCAGAAGAAGAAATTCAGCTGGAGGGTGGAATGAGAGGGAGAGCTAATGAAGCCTCCAGCTGACTAAAGAGGATCACTGAACCCTAGCCTGTATCTGCCCAGGGGTCACAATGCCTGTGTGATTATTTCAGAGTCCGTTTTGAAAAGCAATACATTAACATCATCTTATTCAAAGAAGCGTCAACAAATACTTAAAATACTGGAAATAGGGCATTTAAGGTAGAGAGGGTAAATAAGCTGGCTGTGTCAACTAGCATAGGAAGCTTTCTGAAGTATAGGCCCAGCTTGTTGTCATCATTGCTGAGTAAGTGAAGAAAAGATCTCATTCTTCACCTAAAAATATAAAGTCACACTCTCAAAGATAAGTTGCCTGGGCTAACCAGCAATCATTGCTGTGACTTTCATATTGATTATTCCAAATATCTGCAGTAGAATTAAATTGTGATTACACCCCAAATAGAAAATTTCTCTCTTGCTAATTGTATGCACAAAAGTCATGAGTTGCCAGAGTCATGCCCATTAGTGACTGCAATGATTTGCATTTCCAGAGCCTGAAAAGCCGCAGGATGAATGGCAAAACTGTTAGTATAGACATAATTTAGTATAGATTACACTTTACTAGACCTACAGCAGTGGTAACACTACTGAGGACTGTCAGCTTTTGCTACTTGACCTTGCACTTCCATTTTCTTACTCAAGGAATTTGTATCAAGGGTATTAATTACAGAAGTCAGAACACAGTAAGATAATAAATACTGAAGGAAATTCTCAGCTCCCTCAAAGGAGAAAGGAAATAATTTAAGATTTTTTTCTTTCATTTAATGCCAATTAGTAAAACATGGTTGAGATTAATCATAGAATTGAAACACAATTAAACATCGCTACAATAAATTACTATTATGGTTATTATTTACAACTTGGCTGTGGCTAATAACCAGTGAGACTGATGCTCATTACAACAGATAATGTATAATTAGCTAATATTAGATATTTGATGTACTAAATGGCTGTCATAGATCTCTTCTTAAAAGGCTGTCACTATATTTTAGAATAATTTAAAAAATAATAAAAATACTATTGTAATAAAGCACAGCATAATGAGTAGGAGAAAAGAACAAGTTCTAAAAAATGGATGAGACATTGCTTGGTAAGTTGACCTTTTAGAAATACCCACTCCTTCACTTATCTTCCAAATGAACGGCAGGATTATTTTTAATTCCAGCTAATGAGAGCGGATATAAGTACTCATAATTAAAAGTCACTCACATTTGAGCCAGCTGCAGTTTTGCTATTGTAACATAGAATAACACTTGAGATAAGGTTGCATGACAAATACCATTCTGCTCCATTATACTCCAAATTCTTAGTTCTGAAATATTTCAATTGCAACATAACTTTTTCCCACAAGACAAAGACCTAATTCTTCAAGAAATATTATAAAGGGACAGAAGAATAAACTTCTGTTCAAAGGAAGATCCTACCTACATGAAAGTTTAAGAGCAAAAGACGATGTTCTTTTCTGAGAGGAGACAAACTTTTTCCACAATATAGGAAAGGATCTTCCTTTTCGAAATACTTTCAGCCATGGAAAACAGCAGAGGACTGAAAGCTGGAATTTGACATAAAAATAACCCTCGCTAAAAAGAAATGTCTGTGATTGCTTTATAAAAAATGGTTTTAGAAAAGTTTTGCCAAAGTGTCTGTGTACATGGCTGAACTGGATATTTTTCTAAGATTTTGAAGAGCACAGCTAAGGAAGACTTCTCTGAACATCTGTGTGTTGCTAACTCCACAGGGAGAAGAGAAGGAAGCCAAAGCCACACAAAAGATTGGCTGTACTGGCTGCTGTACAAACTTGCTCCTTCCTCAAACAAAATTAAATCTACTATTTACAACACTTAGGGAGCAAAGGTTGCTGAATATCATTACCGATATGCTTATCTTTTTATTTTCTACTGGTTGCTTTAAGATTCAACAGCTCTGGAGTTGGCTACCTTTATTTCGTACCCAATTGTTTTCTACTCCTTTTGCTGGGTATCAGTGACACCAGTGACACTCTTTTAAAGGTACTGTCTTCATATAAGTAAAGCATAATGACTCAATTAAAGTAATGGTATATGATGGACTCAGGTGGAGTATCTCTTGCTGCACTGGAAAATATCTTCCTCCAAACACTCCTGAGCAGGGTCTTATACGATTTGGATCTTTCTGCTACAAGTCACAGCATGTGCAATATACTGGGGGAACGGTAGCTGAGGTTGGTGCTAGCAGAGCTGAGATGCAACTTGCAAGTGCTTCCAGGGAAATCTGGTTTCTAACTTTCACTAGATAAATTCAAAATCCTAAAATGGTTTTGAACAAGCTTAGGTTCTCCATTTTTATACAGCACATACCCTGTGGGACTAAAAACGACAGGCATCTGCTTTGGTGAAGTTGGATGTACAAGAAGAGTATGATGACAGGATTTGCATTCTTTATGCAGAAACACAGACTTTCTTTTGAAGGCAAATTGTTAAAATCCAAGGAAGGACAGTTCTCTTTCTTGGTATAAAACCAGGTGTGATTGAGAACACAGGCTTGGTTTCATTCCACAGTCTAATATAAAAGCTCATTAGCTCAGAGATCCTCAACTGTCCCAAAGAGAGGCAGTTTATAGGGCCCTGCTTCGTTACACCTGTGTTTTCAGAACCACAGAATGGAATTTCTTTTTCAATTCCATCTCTACAGCAAGGATGTGGGAAAGGTTATTATCATGTTGCTAAGTGAAATGCACCATCCCATCATCAAAAGCCAATATAATTGACTGACAGTATTCAGAGAGGGTTATGGCTTGTAAAACCAGTCATTCACATTACAACTGGAACAATAGTGCTCTCTCTTGGAGTGAGTCAAGGAGAAATAACAGAAACTGTTACATTTTATATTATTTTTATTTCTACTAAATGCTGTGAAATGCACTTAACTTTTTCCTGGCCTGACCTCCATTTTACTTGAATTGCAAAGGAAAATGTTTCCTGGTTTGAAAATTGACTGAAAATGAAAGATTAAGTAATGCTCTCTGCTCTATTTTTCAGTTTCTTTTACCATTTTCAACTAGACTTTTAATACAAAAAACAACTTTATTGTTCTATTAGAGCAACTATTCCACTTCAAATAACTAATTTACAACCCATTTTGGGTTGTACAAACACCATTTCCTTCAAAAATAAAGGTACTACAATGTACTTGTCAGTGCCCCCGATGCAAACAGAGCAATGTTTGATTACCTCAGCATGAGAATTTATCATACTATTTCAAGTCAGATTTCCTTACCTCTTAAACCTTTATCTGAGCTGAGCAGCCCATTTCTTTGTATGCCATATCTTAGTGGTTCTCCAGGTACGGGGAGAGTTAGCTACTGAATCTGACTTAGAATGTTGAGCAGACTTCAATGCACACCTAAAGTGGTGTTCCAAGGAAATAAAGACACATACCCTGGCATCTTGGCACAACATTGCTCAATTTCAGCCAAATCTGACTGAGAGATGGGCCTTAAAAGCGTTAAATCCCAAAAGAGGAATGAGAATCAGTGAACAGCTGTCCACTGATACCCATCTGTACCTCCACTGATGAAACAACTGAGCAAGCACAATCCTCAACCCTTCTAATAGTGGGAATCAGCTGGCTGGTTGTACAACTGTTGCACAGACACGGAAAATATGGGAAAAAGAAAAAAAAAAAGTTTTTTTCTGGGCTTGGCCAGGTCTGAAGGACACTGTTATTTTCTGTGCTGGAAGAACATGCAGGAGAGACACGAACTTTACATCACCAAACTTAATTAATTCCAGTTAGCTTTAATTTAGCATCATCACAAAGTGACTAATACACAACCCAGTCAACTGATTGTATGCACACAGAAGGTGGAAACTTACTTGGGAGAGGGAAAATTTTCAAAGGGATATTCCTGTGAGTGTAACTTAGTCCATATTATGACACACAATTGAGTCAATGGTGCTGAAAACCCAAGTTCCCTCTTCCTTATCTAAGCGAAGAACTGGCAAGGTGACCTCTTTGCTAGATGATGCAGCACTCCTCTGAGTACCTGAGTGGCCTCAGGAGACCTCTTCCAGAAGTTAGGCTCTGCCTAAGGCTATTCTGAGTCCCAGGGATAGATACCATGGAGTCAGCCAAAAAACGGACATATGGCAACTCACTCCTCGCAGCTTAAACCTCACGAAGTTGTGGACATTGTCCCAACAGTTAATATTAACTAAAATGCCACGCCTGTGGCTTACACTGGACTTAGGCCAAAACTGTTCTTTGACAGACCTTTAATGTCTCCTGTAACCTTGGAGAAACTAGTCATTGTTTCATTAAAAGATATGCTCAAAACACAAAATAAAGAGATATCTGTTCATGATACACACTTATACAGAAATACACATATCCAAATGGGATGATGGATAAAAACACAGTCTTAAAAATAACAGTTTACAGCTGTAGTCTGCTGGAAAAAGATTCCTCTCAAAACCAACAGCATTGTATTCTAGGTATTTCTTGAAAATTGCACGGTATATACACAGAACATCTGCTGATATCACAATAATTTGAAGAAAAGGAAGAAGTAATAATGGCACAGTACACCAGATAACATGATAAGCCAAGATTAACAGACAATATTTATGATTAAATTAATTAACTGTACCTTGAAAAACAACGGCTCCTCAGGAAGGGGGCTAACAGGGAGGGAGGTTGTGCTACTAGCTGGACTCATGTCCGTACTCTGAAAGAAAAGCACACAGGAGTTTGCATTTCCAATCAAGTTCTATGGACAACTTTTTACAAATTGGGGGGGGAGGGGGGAGGAAATGAAAGAGTTTGAAAACAACACTGAAAATCTAACAGAATAAGACTGACAACTGCAACCTGTACTTTATTTGCTTGTAATTAGTTCAAGTACTTCACTAATGGGCAAGTACTCTGCATTTTCTTTATTTTGCATGAACTCCCCACTCAAAGACTGAACTGCATGCCTGAGTACACAAACATACTGTTCATATTTGTTCATATAGAAAAATTTATTCATCTCGAAAAAAACTGTGACATAAAATTTTAAATTATTTTTGGGATGGCCCAATAGCATATTTAGAAGGAAAAACTAACAAGAAAGCAATATATTGCAGGAAAGAATTTGGTTTAAAGCTTAAAAAAAAAAAAATCACATTCACATGAGTCAATACACCTTACAAACAAGCACTAATACATTAAAAGAAACAGTGAAGACCAAAGTTACTAATGAAAATAATTCCGTATACTTCAATGGACCTGTGAAGTCAAAATGCTTGAAAGACTGATTCAGAACTCCACCCTCTTCAGATAATATTTCAGTAACCTGTTGGTTAGCATGGCCATTATTTTTACAGATGTGACAGATATTAAAACTCTAAACAATATAGAATGGTAATAATAAGAACAAAATCTGGAGTTTAAAAACATACATAAACAATATCAGAATTGTTCTGGAGAAAACTAGAATAAAGATACTTCTTGGGAAAAAAGTCCCTACGTGCTAAAATGAAACAAAATCCACTGTGACCACCAATAAAACAGAAAATTAAGAATATGAAGAAAACCAACAAGTTTGCATGGCCTAGTAGCGCATTCCTTTTCAAAACATCGCACTGCAATGCAGAATGATTTAATAAATTCAACTCGTGCACTTGACTAAACTGATACCTGGTTTTGCATCACTATAAATCTACTTTAAGTCCTTTGATAAACCCAAATTCTGCAAATGAAGCACACCGGTCCACCCAGTAAGTTCTAACAGTTCATTCATCAGAAGATGTTTATGAGGAGACACTGCATTTTACTCAGCCAACTGGTAGGGGATGAAAAAAGGCAAAATTTTGGGTACAAAATCCCTGTGTCAAATCCAAAACAGGGCACAGAGACTTCAAAGTCAACACCTACTGAGAAAATTTGAGTTTAATTAGATACATATCTGTTACACCATAGCTGAAAGAAAAGACAACAGTTACTTGCTAGATAAAAGGGATGCAAGTAAATGAGAAAGAAGGGGGCCATGGTAATTATATCCTAAGAGAGAGACAGGTAATTCATATCCACGGAACACAGAGATGATGTTGAGGAACAACACGAGATTAGGGCATGTCAGAAAGCCAGTATCTTTGCAGAATCCATCATATCAGAAACATTACAAATGATCATCAAGAAAATTGGCCAATAATACTGACAAAATGAAGTAAAACTTAGCTGTTCTACATTAAATACGGAGTGCAGACAAAACTGGACATTTCTGTGAGAATGTTTTGCCTCAAATGCCAGCAGCTCAGCTGAAGACAATTCACCTTTTAATATACATATAATAGAAAACAAAAAACTAAGGGGAAAAAAAAAATATCAAGCAGCTGCTTTCCAAACCAAATCAAATGCCCTAATTTGTAATTAGAAGCGTGCAAGAGGGCAGTCCCATCTTTAAGCACTGAAACAACATCACTACAAAAATCTGCAAAACAGGACCTGCAAGTTGTTCAGGGGTATCTGGAATCTAAGGAAGCTTTAACAGCCCTGAGGATGACACTGTTGCTGTCACCAAACGTCTCAGGGCACATCCACAGGGTGGCCTCAGAAAAACATCTGCTCTTCCATGATGGCTGGACATGAGCCAGCCCAGGTCTGATGTCACACTGCTGTGGCACCATGTCAGAACCAAAAAGGCTGTGGAGAAGAGGAGTGTATTAGGAGGGGCACCACGACTACATGGCTACTGGACTGAAAACAGTTTGAGTCTGGCCAGACAGGAGCACTGGCAGAAGAGCCTGTGTCTGGCTAGAGCTGTCCACATACACGTACTCTCAGTGGCCCCTCCAACAACTCCAGTCATTTTCCTCTCCAAGGAAAGCAGAGCAGTATCTGTGCCTGTGTAAATTAATTAAACCCAGTGGCACTAACACAGTTTATTATAGTGGAGAATTGAGTGAGACACTACCAAAAGGGTTGTTTCTCCAGCTATTAAAAAACCTAAACCGTTAAAACTAATCACTGCTATGAAAGATGTTGATAGCTTGCCCTCCTGAAGTGATATACTAAGAAATTCAAACAACACCACACTCCCCACTTAAATTTACTCTCTGTGGTGTGTTTATCATAATCACACTTTGCAGTCTAAAGCTACCCATACATATTAAAAAAAAAATCACTGTGAGGAATTTACTCAACGGAGGCTTTTTATTTGATGTTGTCTAAACCAATTGTGTTCTCATAAAAACAGCCACTCACTTTAAGTCCAGCATAAACTTGATAGGTTTTAGTTATAAATTAACCAGAAGATGCTATACCATTAGGCTATAATTATATCTTACAAGTTATCACAAATGCTAAATAAACATAATTTGTATCTTAATTCTAAGTATTAGGCAAAATCAGGACATCTAATTTTGCAGTACTGTGCAACTATCATTTAAATATGTATTTTTTATGCACAAAATGCACAGCTTTGTTGACTGAGCCTTTTCCATGTGTCACTGGAAACCTCTGAGTTTACCAGAGGGCAGAAAATCTGCACAGCTTTAATCACCTAAACTACATTTTCAAAATATCTGAATACCAAGCAATTAAAGTATTTCTCAGAACAACAGTTTAGAAAAATATCATCTTCCCCATGCCAAAAAACCCCTTTTTAGGTCATTTTTGAGCTTGGAATAGGCTGCTAATATCCAGAAAACGGACATTACTAGAATTTTATCAATAATTCTTCCATGATTACAAAGATCAATGCTCAAGTTTTACTCTAATTTCTAGAATCAGTCTAAATATACATCATCCTTATTGTGCAATTGAACAGGTACCTTGGAGTCACTGCTAGGCCATGCTAACCATTTATCCTTGGAGACCAATGTTAAAACTGTGATCAGGCAGTTTCCTGATAATGAGGCAAAAGAAGAAAATAAGTCTAAGAAAAAAAACTTTTCCCATTTCTACGTCCATTTTGGAGATCCAAGGTCAGGATCCTGTTTGAGGAAAAATTCCCATCATTTGAGCTAGATGAAAGTGAAAACAGCTGTTTCTGGAGCTGTTTTAAAGTAGTTACAGGCTTGGTTTTGTTTTATTCCACTTGTCTCTACCTCCGTCAAAGCAGAATGTTTCACCGACCTACATAACAACGTAAATTGTCTAACGGCAGATTAGAGAACGTAGTCAGTGGTTCTCCAGCAATGCAGGTCAGGTATGTGCACACTGTTAAAAACATGCTCCTTTGAAAAGGACTCTTCCTTTAGAAGAGTCATCTTCCAGTCTTCAGCAACTGCTCTTTAAATGAAAGCAAATTCACCTCATAAATTCAGATTTTTCTCACTACAAACCCTTGCCTTTAATCTGATGTCGTTTAGGAAGTGGCCTATCTATCAACCTTCATTAATTGTGCCATAAAATAAGGACCATTCACTGACAGAAGCCAATTTAATTTGCCACAAGTGCTTTTCAACAGGGGTAAACACTGCAATGGTAGCTGGCAGACATTGACTTCTCAGGAGATCAGTATTGCAATTTATTGATCTAAAAAGTTAATACTGACAGAGAAAACCTTCAGTGGATGTTAGAGCTAGAGATTCAATAAATCTTTATAATAACTGAAGAAAAGAGACAATCTGTGTACTTTATAGCTTTTTCTAAGGGGTATTGGATGAGTGCTGAACTGACTTTCAGAGTGATAGTTTTAGTTGTATCATAAGTTATGTCAGAAAATATCATTTTATAATCTAGAAGTTGAGTAGAACTAGGAAATTAAATAAGTGCAGTCAGCAAGCTCAGAAGTGACATTTTGATAGACTGAGGGTATATCGAAAGACCTGCAAATGGATTTATTAATGGGTCTGCACAGCATCTTTATGAAATATTGTACTTAAATATCATTATCCCATTTTATCCATGGAAGTGAAAAAGAAGGGAAACTGATTTGCTCAAAGCTATGAAGGGAGGTTAAAAACAAAGGTAGAATCAGAAACCCAGTTATTCATCCAGGGTGCGCAGTGCTCTCCTACACACTTTGAGTGCTCTGATTTCTGTAATTTCTGTATTATTTAATCTCATGAAGAAGTTTTGCTCATACGTATACTTCCTGCAAATAAATTTTCTACAAACAATTGAGGCCAGAGAAATGAGAATTAGTTTAGATAAAAAATAGTAGGCACACAACACAAGCTTTCACCTCTCACCCTGTATCATGTTTGAGTAACTTTCCCCAACATCTCCAATCTCTCTCACTAAGAATGGAGCAAGCACCTCCTTAAAATGTGTTTTCTAATATTTATGAACACAATTCAGGTGGTTATTTATAAATCCGTGCCATGTCTCCTTCCTTAGGAGATACAGTTAAATATTCTTACTAATTACTAATGCATGCAATTAACTGCTGAGACATTTAAGTATTATTTTCCAGTATTTGCCTGGAGCTTGCTGTTCTCCCATAGCTCAGAAGGCTGCATGGGTCTTGCATCTGACCTGAGTTATTGTAGCTCCCATCGCAGGGGTGAAGCATAAATTACAGCTGCTACTGCGTCTTGCTACCTCTTGTAATGCTACATGAGGCACAGAAAGCCGAGTAAGTTTTCAGTGGTTCAATTACCCACTGATTCTCAATCAGCAATTAGCGAACAGGCGTACAGACCAGTCCTGATTCCTCTTACAACCTAAGCAAAGCTAATCACGCAGGGAAGCTGGGAAATGCCAGTGGGAAATTTCACCTCATAAAAGGTGATCTGTCACTTAGCAGCATTTGTATGTCCAGTATTGATTATTTTAGAAGACTCTGAGTTTTCAAGAAGTTTCTTAAATGTAATACTTTGCACAGTATTTTTTTTTCCACCAAGGAGGGGTTAGCATGAAGACTATTTTGCTGACTGTTATTTGTTTCCACCTGGAAAAATAGCTGGAAAGATGCTCTTTTAACCTTCTAATTAGGCTAAATCAATTACAAAGGTCATAACCAGCAAGCAAAATAGTGTACACAACCACTCCATGGTTTGGAAGTGCTACTGTGTTTGATATAGTTTAGACTCAGACTATATTTTCACACTGTTTTATATTTAATATAAACTTAATTTACTCACATATTTAAATTTTCCAAGTTAGCTACCTCTCCTCTCCTTATATTAAATGCAAAAGTGTAAGAACACCAAAGCACAAGGCACAAATTACTATCTGTTTTTCAGCTTCTAAAATGGCAACGTGAAATTCCTTACCATAAAAATAATTTGTTAGCTAGGGCAAGGACAACACCTTGATAAACATTTAGAAACCTGTAAACAAAGTAGAAAGCGGAACTATTGACAGCTGGAAGTTGCTGGCTTACAACTGGGCACATATAGAGGGGAAAAAAGAGACTGTTTTTATAAGCATAGAAATATCACATTTCTTACAATAGACAATTATACATATCATTACATAGCTAATATATTTATTTAAGAACAAATATATCTTCCTTTCTGGTCTTTATTTTCAGCTGGATTTTATCTTGCTCATCCTCCCAGTCTGTCTTTTCTCCCTGCTTTCCTGCACAAAACTCGTAATAAACAGACACACGAGTTTCCTTGTCAGACAACTTCCTGCCACAGAGAGGTTCCATGAAGCGTCCATTAATATGTAGGAGAAAACCGTTTTTACCTTCCCAACAGCAAATTCACCTCAAGTTAATCTCTAAAAATCCCCCTCACTTCTACTGCAAGCAGAATCTCATTTCAAAACTAATTTGGACAATGACTTTGGGGTTGACATCTCTTTGAGAGGAGACCCACGGGATCACCAATGACTGTCACTCTCTCAGCTGGGACTGCTACCACAACACAATGACATTAAATGCAACTCCAGTCATATTTTTATCCTAATGAAAACCAGGGGGTTGCTTTCACAGATGCAAATGCTTTGTGACAACACAGTGGAGAACTGATTTCCCTCAGCAAAACTCTAGTCCCTCTTCAGTTTCTATTGTTTCTTTCATACTTCATTGACTATACTATCCATCCTTGACATTTTGTTATTGTATATTCCTCCCTAATAATATCATATAAAATCAGCTTTTTCTGCTCTTTCAGCAGGCAATTGAGAGGACCAAGTGCTCTCCCGGGATTTTAATCTGCAGGCTGCCTATTTCAATCGCTTTTCTTTCCTTGCAGGAGATCTTTCAGGTTCAAATGTACACATTTCTTTCTTCAAACTGCTTTCAGCTTTGTAGCAAATATGACGGTCATCTCGCACAGTAGGTTCGGTGTTTTTTTTAAATCAAGTCACAAAGACACTTTCTTTCTCCAAAGCCTGCATCACAGCACTCACAGTAACTACCAGATACTCCACAGCACAGTCGTAATCGGAATCTGGAAGAAAATGTCTGCATCCACTCAAAGAAGAGTCTACCAGCAGAGAACCTTGAGGCCCTCTCAAACTTCTACATCTTCCCTGCATAGAGATCCATAGCTTTTCTGCACCTCCAAATAAAACACGCAGAACAGAACTAAGCAATCAATCAGAGAAGGGTCAAATCAGATAACAGAATTGACTCCTCTCCCTCCCTTACACACACATGCATGTTACGCATCATTACATAGCATAACACACTATGACCAAGATACAAGGTGATATTTAAAAGGATCAGATGCCAATACAAACAATAAATGCACCCACAATTACATTAAAGAGGACAAAAATATATACAGATTATACATTTATATGCTGCTGGATATGGGGAAGTAACCACCTTGATGGGTTAGGAAAAAAATGCTCTCCAAAGCAGGTTGTTCTCTAAGTTCCTCTGAAGTATCCACAGATGGCCACCATTGAAGCCAGATTTGGATTTAGGTGCCAGTTTCAGCACTGCAGTTCCTATGCTCACAACTCACTGTTCTCCATGAAGCTCTGAAAGATGTTTGTTTACACTTACAGCCAGTGTAATGTCCTTTGTTGGTCTATAAAAGACATGACTCCTTCAAGATAAAAATCTGTTTGTACTTGTTATTAATGAATATCTTTCTTTAAGGTACACATCTGAACATACATTAAACTCATATCCAAAAAATACACACGTTTTACTGTCCAGTATATCCCTCTGCCCCTAAGTACACAGGGATATAAGGTGGTATGTCCTCCAATATTTTGGTCACTTAACTGACTACAGTTTCCCTGACTTAGAGTGCTTTCATCTAAATGAGGACAACGTTTCATAATATTGACAAAATTTACTTTTTAAATCTGAACATAATGAAGTCAACCTGACTTTCATTATTAATTTGCTGCACAATTGCCCAGTTGTTCCCTAAGTTTATTTTACTTTGTAAGCATCATAGACAACTTCGCCAGAGTTTCACAACAGTGTTTTAATCCGAGGCATTGTTTTATTTTTTTGTGATTCCCAAAAAAGATTCAGATGCCTTCAATTGCTATGCATTTCATTGAGGTTTTAACAAGCTATTTTGCACTTCCTAAATGTTGTGATTGCAATTATTCTCACTTCTTCATCAGTTCTCAGAAGGGTTTTTACAATTTCAGAATGGAACCACTCCTGACAGGGTATTTTAACTTCTTTAGATGCAGTGGCTTCATTCTCAAAACTGTCTTTAATTACCCAATAACAGATTAAAGGAAACATTTTAAACATCTGTATGTATCTGCTACTAAATCAAGGAAGACAGGCTGGGTGTGTTTTTAACACAAGAAACAAGTGACATTTTACAATTTGAAATACATTTTTCCTGGCTGCAGCACTTCTTCTGTATAATGTTGATAGAAGTAAAAGATAAAAAATTAGTAAGTAAGTTTTGCTATGTTATTTGCTTCAGAGTGTTTTCAACAGTAATGTTCTTTAATGACTTTTGAAAGTTGAATCTATGTGGTATATATATATATATATATATGGCAATATTTCATCTTCTGAAATGTAGAAATTCTGATTACCACAGAGAGTTTCTAGAATGCTAAGCCTGCTTTTTAGTTTATGAAGCAGATTCCACAGTGGAGTTGGTCAAGGCAGAATAAAAAATCCTTGATTTTTAAAATACATGGTATGCTGAGTTTTCACCTTCACACATCAGCTTTCATTCTTAAGGGAAGGATTAAGGGTAAGGCACAACAGGAACTTCAACTCCCACCCTGTCAGAGGGTTCAATAGAAACTACCCCAACTGCAGTAAGCTCTCCACAGTCCTTCCAGCTCTACTCGTTCTACTTTCCTTTTCTCGTTTAATCCTTACTGCTCTTCCCACTAGTGCAAATCAAGATCTTCCTGTGCTGGGACCCCAGAGCTGATGCAGCCCTGGGGGTGGGGTCTCACCCGAGCAGAGCAGAGGGGCAGAATCCCCTCCCTGGCCCTGCTGGCCGCGCTGCTTTGGATGCAGCCCAGGACGTGTTTGGCTTTCTGGGCTGTGAGTGCACATGGCTGGGTCATGTCCAGCCTCTCATCCACTAGCACCCCCAAGACTGTCTTCAAGACTGTCTGCTCTTTCTTACCTCTTGGTTTACTTGCACAGCCTCTCCTATTCCCATTTCTCCCACTCCTACACCCACTCCATCACCAACACTAGCCCTGTTGTGCCATCCATCTGAACCTGAAAGTATTCCCACCTTCTGAGGGAGGGGATTCTGCTCCTCTCACCCTTCCTTTGGCCAACATCCATCCCATTCAGTCTGTATAGAGGCTAATACGTATATTAAAACACATCTAATAGATCTACAGTATATATAGTGTACATACAGTTTGTATATATATACTTAGATACAAAAAAACCACAAAATTGACTGAAGGAATCTTTCTGTAGCTGCAGTGATGTAGCTGCCATATAATTCACTTGCTAATGAAAAAATACATACACAGTGATGCTGGTCAAAAGATGAATGTGTGAAAAATTTGTAGGGTTTTGCTACAGTGAACCTTCATTTTGACACAACTTCTCAGCCTCAAGCTCTGTGAAGTCTGAGGAGGCCAAGCTACACTGTTTAAGAAACTGCTACCATTTGCAAAGTAACAGAGAAGTTAAAAACTCTGCTGTAGTAGTACTTAGGCATTGCATTATTGTAATTTTTAGAGCCCTCAGCTGAGCTTTTTTTTTTATTTTTATGTTTTGCAATAGAATTATATACTACATTTGCTGAGATATCTGAATAGCATTTTATAAAGCCATTAGCAATAAAATATTCATTTTTCATTTATATTATGTCCAGGAATACAAATGAGCATAATTTCTTCCTACCCTTCAACATTAATAGGGAAACCAGGGAGAAAAATTGAACACACCTTTCACATTCATTTAACTACAATAAAATATAAAGAGCCTTTCAAATGAAAAACAATTTAAAAATAATAATACTGTCTGTTTTCTTTGGAGGTATTGTTACAGGCATCTTCACTATTGTATTTATATATTTTATTCTTTTTTTCTAGTTTTGCAATTCTACAAAGCAAGGTTAAGGTACTGGCTCAGTCACCATGTGATAAATCAGTATTCCTTGAAACAGCTTTGGTAAAACTACAAAAATAAATCAGCAAGAGTCAAAGGAAATGAGGAGACATGCTAACAAACTCCTAGGCTCATGCTACAGGCTAGGAGTTTATCCATACTCCCATTATGCCATGAAGCAGCTGGCACTCTGGCTTATCTGATGCCAACCTCTCTGCATGGCTCCAGAGAGTTACTTTTATCTGCTCCCTTTCTTCTCAAATCCACTACTATGATTTTAGCTCTCAGCAGCTGCCACTGCTTACAAGAATCTCTGTCGGCTCAGTTATGGTAAAAACAGAAGTTTCCCTTGGCAGAGTTGTTGCATCTTTCCCTTGTCGGCACCACAGAGGTGATGGCAGGTGCTAACACCTCCTGGCTGCTGCACGGAGGCCCTGTGGTTGTCACTGCTGCCATCCCAGTTATAAGCAAAAGCTGGTCCCCCGTCTTCTTCCTAAAACCCTCAAGAACTCCAAAAGAAACTGACGTCCAAAAGCATATAAAACAATCCCCTGAGAGATCATAGGCAGCAGAAATACCCTGGGTTTAAATGATGTCCACCAGCAGAGCTGGCCTAAAAGGCCTGGCTCACAACTACTCCTGTCAAACTCTAGCTCTTACCCTACTGCTGTTCTCAACATTTCAGGAGTGATAAGTTCAATACAAAAAAATTTCACCAGTCTGCTTTTTCATGCTTCTTAAAGTTGGGGCAATTTACTATGTCTGCATCAGATACTGCATACAAAGGAGAATCATGAAAAGGAGGTTGCTCTGAGAATAGAGGCAAATGGTTTTTGTACTGGAATACAAGGAACAAACAGATAAAATATAAGAAACTTTTAGCATATACACTGAAGATGCAAAAACATACTTGTGGAACACTGCATTTTCAACAGAAGAAGTCAATATTGAGGAAATACTAAAATCAATATCGCCCATGCGATTTTATTGTAGCTTTCAGTTAATGGCCACAGACCTTTTTTGCCCTAAGTCCTGCATCAATCAGAGCACATGATGATGGCCCTTAAAAACTTTGCAGTGTTTTTTTTTTAATGTACAGTACTCTTATTGCAACACTGGGATATCGCAAAGAGTCTGGAAGCTGCCCACATATGATCAGACGAAAATTCTGCTGCCAGGTTTCAATCATTTCTAGTCTAATGCCTCCATTTCTTTCACTCACTTCTGATTCCTCTTCAGTAGTATAAAGTCTAAATGGTTTCTGTATTAAAGGGCAATGGACAGATGCCCAGAAGTAGTCTTAATCCTTGTCCTAAGCAAAGACACAGAGATCAGTACCAGGAGCTCTGGAAAATCTTACATTAAACAAAATCCCATTAATACACGTTTTTTAAAAAGGAGAATTTGCAACTTTTACTGATGGCTCTTAAAAACAAGATAACAGTGAATAGAAAATTACTTTTGCATCACTTTTCATTTGCTTGTTTTCTGCAAATTAGAGTGTGTCATAGCTAGTATGCAGTGAAAAAAATAAAGACATTGTAGCTTTTTAATAGATGCAAGCAAAAATCCAACAGAAAATCTTCATCATTTAAGCATGGTTTTCCCGAAGGAAAAATGAAAATTCTCATAGGATTCTCTCTGAAAGCTTTAAAAAGGCTTTAGGCAGATAGCTGAACTGAACTAAAAATGCTGTGTTCAAGGAAGCTACTTGCAAGTATATATTCTTCAGAGGATTTCTACAAAATCACACAAAATAAAAACAATTAATACTATCGTTTCCATCTGTTTACCACAAGTTTCCTAAAACATAAGTAGTTTGTTTTCAAAATGTCACTGGTAAGTGTTTTTTAAATGCCCCTAGGCTCCAAGTTGCAAGGTGTGATCGACACACTGGAAGGATGGGATGCCATCCAAAGGGACCTGGATAAGCTCAAGAAGTGGGCCCATGGGAACCTCATGTGGTCCAGGAAGGCCAAGTGCCAGGTGCTGCACCTGGACTGGGACAACCCCTGATGGCAACATAGGCTGGGGGATGAAGTGATAGAAAACAGAAAGGTTGAGAGAAGTGGGCTTGTTCAGCCTAGAGAAGTCTCCAGGGAGACCTTACTGTGGCCTTTCAGTACTTGAAGGGGGCCTATAAGAAAAATGGGGATAAACTTAAGCAGGGGCCGTTGCAATAGGACAAGGGGTAACAGTTTTAAACTAAAAGAGAGTTGATTTAGCTTAGATGTAAGGAACAAGCTTCTTACTGTGCAGGTGGTGAACCACTGGAGCAGGTTGCACAGAGAGGTGGTGCCCCATCCCTGGAAACATTCGAGGTCAGATTGGATGGGGCTCTGAGCAACTTATCTAGTGGAAGATGTTCCTTCAACTCATTGCAGGAGTTTGGACTAGATGACCTTTAAAGGGTTTGTTTCTATCCTTGAACACAGGAGATCACAGAATTCCAAACCTTCAAAAAGACAAGCACGGGCCTTCAACAGATTTATGCAGCAGTGACTTATACCCAAGAGTCACAAATTTAAGTTACTGATGTTCCTGTTTCGCAAGCCATTTCAAGCAGATGAAGGGTACTGCCTGCATGGAGTGTCATGTATAAATGGGGCCTGAAATAGTGAATAATAAAGTTCAATTTATGGACTCTACAGCAATGGAAAAATACAAGGAAAAATTATGCAGGGAAAAAATGTAAAAATGCAAAAATGCATGAAGATCAAAATAGCATTGATAACTTTATTTTCTATTTTCTATTTCAAGCAGTATGATCACTTCTGCAGTCTAATTTGAATTTATTTATAAATAAAGCTGATTAATGCTTTATAGTATAAAAGGAATTCAAATTTCAATTCTTATGGTAATTTAAATACTTTCCAAGAGAAACATGTTTTTCTTCAGCTGCTTCTCATTTAAATCTGTGCCTCAGGTGCACAAATTTAACCTTTATCTCACATCACTTGTATAAGCAAGGCTATATTAATCTGTGAACCAAAGCCAGCCAGTTCTTCCAGGACTAAAGTATCTTCTCCCCCATGGACTGTGCAGGCAGGGAGCTACTACTGCACAGTTAGCTGGGACATGAAGATACATGGAGAATGACCTGTTCTGATCTAACTTCCCACAAGAAAACTCTTCACACAATTACCAGAGTGAAATATAACTAAACTACATTTTAAAACTGGAAGAAACCCACTGCTCCGTAAATGCAAATTTTAACTGTGCAGTAAGCACCTCCTCTGGATAAAACCCAATTTTTTTGTCCCCCTCATGCTTTACATTTATGAAGCAAAATACGGAAACTGGAGATTTGAAAAGGTCAAAGCCTTTTGTACATCACCATGCAATTCTCCAGCTAAGAGTACCATATTCTTAACAATTCAGCCAAAGGTTTGCTGAGTGATTATCATCAGAATAATTTCTAAAAATAGCATCAATTGCTAGATGCTGTGAGGAAAGAGAAAAGGGTGTGATTGCTGAAAAACAAGTCTGAAAAAAAGAACTTATGTCTTTTGTGCTTATTTTGACACAAGCTTTTAAGCATTTAACTTGCTGAATTTCAGCTGCCTACACAAAGATACACCACTCATTTGATATATTATGTTTAAAGAAAATGTTCCTATTTTTACATGTTTTGTGAAATATGGAGTCTCAGTTTTCTTTATCCTAAGCATACTAAAGAACAAAATTCAGCAGCATGCTGAGTAAAAAAAAATAAAATACTGTGTTGCTACAGAAGTCTCAGAAATTCTGAGGACAAAAGTCACATCTCTCGGATTTCAGTAGTATATTAAATACTAACAGTAATTTGCATAAAATACAGTATTATTTTTCATGCATTTAAAAGTCACAGAACAAATGTGAAAAACCACACATCTCTCAAAAAAAAAAAAAATTGCCCTATAACTCAATCAAGAGCTAGAATGAACTGTTTACTTTTAGTTTATTCTTTATGAAGAAAGGGAGGGAGCGGGGTTCTAATGTTGCATGACTGTCTTGTGAAAACAAATCACTTCTCAGATGTGTTTTTGAAGGCCAGCAGACAAGAACAGAGAACATTTTGCTTCTGGTTGCCAGGGGATACAGAAGACCATTTTCACACCGTGAATCATCACCGCATTTAAAAAATGGCATTAGCAGGAATTTCACCAATGTGCAGATGTCTCTTTCTCACCTTCAGTGATCCTGCAGTGACCTACAGTCCTGGTGTAGGATGAGATACTTGGGGGTTTTTAATTTTCACTAATTATCTATCCCCATGGCCTTTACAAAGAATGTATTGCCATTAGTAAATCCAAAACTCAGAAGCATGATTACACAGGGGCTGAAACATTTCTTTGGAACAACAAGTTGTGTAATTCACTACCTATTCAATTCTGCACTCATGTATACACGTAGAGTAACATTTGGTATGACTAAAGTCTCATATGACATGATTTTTCACCCAGTTAAATGACAACAGAAGACTCTACAAACAGTGGGACAGCAGTATCCGATAATTTACTCTCCTCCAGTGGTTTCAGTCAGCATTCTGATGTGTGGGTTTTGTGTAAATCCACTTGCACACCACATATGGGAGCTTCCATAAAAAGCAACATCCGCTGCAGTTAATTTCCATTGAGCAACAGAAACTTGGAGGAGGGAAGGGAAGCCTTCAAAAGGAAATTCTCTGACATGAAAAGAACTATGTTAGACTAAAAATAAACTTTGCAGATAACCAAAGGATTGTGTGAATAAGACAGTTCCTGAAAAACATCTCAGTGGTATACCATCAATAACAATTTTTGTATCTGACTTTCATTAGTAACCCTGTAGATTTTATGTATTTTATCTTAAGAAAGATAAATAATACATTTCAGTATGCAAAAATTAATAGGAAAGTCTTTATTATATCTTTATTAGTTCAGCTGATGTCTGAACTGCTTGCTGTGATGTGCTCCTGAAACGAAGAATCACTCAGAAGGACGTAGAACTAAAGCATTTTACTGGCACATTTTCACAAGAGGGTGAAAAATCAGAAAGCCAAATACAATGGCATTCTAATGGTGTAATTGATTCCAGAGCAGTGCACATAATTAATTTAAGAAGTACATTGCAAGGTAAAGTTAGGACGGATTGATATCAGGGCAATAAATAACATTACATGTGGCTGGCTATACAGGGGGTTTATCTCTGAGCCCACTGAGACTTAGTTTCAACAAAACAAGAACTGGCTGTAGAAGATTATGAAATCTCCAAGTTAACCTTTAATTTGACAGATTAATGTAGTCAGATGAGATAATTCAGTGAGGTGTGAATGAAGCAGAAAAGGACACCAGCGTGATTGATGGCACCCGACAGTGTGCTGGTAAGAGAGCCAGGCCATTCTGTACTGCAGAAACCACTCAAGAGTCAGAAGCAGTCACAAACACCCAGTGATGCCAAAAAGGACAAGACGTCAAGAAGAATGTCCTGATATAAGTGGCTGGCAGGTCTAAAATACGGGAAATGGAGCAAAGGTTTTCAAATGAAGGAGATGAAGGATGGACTTGATGAAAGGCTGACTGAAGAAGCAGAAGTCTAAGCACAGGATTCTCCATAAATCTGAAAGAAGCCATTAAAGTGGTCCCAAGGTTATCTGCAGTTACTGCAGAAGACATTATAACATGCTTGTGTTGTGACAAGTAAGGCATGGAAGAGGCTGGGGATAACACGTAGGAAGAAGTATTTACATTAAGTTTTCTGTAGAAAGCTAAACAAAATACAAGGGGCTGACTGGAGAAAGTGGGGAGACTGAAGAATAAGAATGAGTGAGGATCTTGGTATGGCCTAAACATCTAGCCCAATGGAAGTCACAAAGAAAAGGAATTCTGTAGAAGAGGGAAGTAGAAGGTGGTATTGCACAATTTCTTCTCTCTGAAGGGGGAAAAGAACACAAAGAAATAAAGCAACACAGCACCCTCAGTACTACTTGGTTTGTTCCAGGAATGGACATCTTCAGTTCCACAGTGTGCTACACAAAATACACCCTGAGGCCAAAAAAAAAAAAAAAGCAAGCCATTCAGGAAAAAAGAAAAGTCTTGCTATTCCTATCCCGATAACAGATTTCTTGTACAATTTCATGTGTGTGTTCTAATACAGTTTTTGCATGTAACTATAGTCCTGCTAGATCTGAAAATAAAATAAAACATAATAAAATAACAAAAAAGTGACAAAATAAAATTAAAATGAAGCACTAAAATCAGTCTGAGACACTAGCTGGTATAAAGGATAAAATCATTTCATGTGCTTACAAATTAATACAAAGAAAGCCACACCAAACGAAATTAG
This sequence comes from Eulacestoma nigropectus, assembly GCA_013397775.1. Lineage (NCBI taxonomy): Eukaryota > Metazoa > Chordata > Aves > Passeriformes > Eulacestoma > Eulacestoma nigropectus. The sequence goes on from VZTE01000262.1 coordinate 2,885,423, forward strand.
AACAGACTGCATTAAAGCAAGTGTTCTTCGCCTTGATCAACAATTTTTTTGACTACGGAAAAAATAACTATGATTGTGTCTCTACCTATCTATCCTCAATACATATACTCAAGTACTTATGCTTCACTCTCCACTGATGTTTAAACAAAGCAAAAGAAGTGTTTTTGCTTTCCTGCAGAAGCACCTGTAAGACAGATTAAAAGAGAGATAAGATATGATGTCTTGTGAGATATTTTACAGTGCCCAGTGCAATATATAGCGGAATACAAATGCAATTAAGCAGGTAATTAGACTGATTTATTTTCCCAGCAAAGCTCACCGCTTGGTTTTTTACTCTCAGATATTGCATTGATATTATATGCAAACCACCTAATTTGTAATATACACAGGCATGGAAGACAATATTTTCTCTAAACCTCAAAAGGAAGTGAAATGTCAATTTAAGATCAGAAAGTCTACCAGAGAAGGAAACGGAAAGCAGAAACCATGATAATTATCGATGTATTTAACAAAATAAACCTAGTAAGAGCACAAAACAGAAAACCACCCACAAGTATCACGTAAAAGAGCTCTTCATTGTCTTGCAATATAACACTAAACTTATATCAGACAAGTTCCCATGTTTCATTTACATGTTTTTGTTCTAACAGCTGAAGGGGATACATGTAAACTAAAGATCTTACAAATGCTGAAAGACTTCAGTTTGTCTTACTGCTTTGGCAGGCACACAATTAAAGTATTTCACATGTTTGCACTTAATTGTTTCCAAGATTAGGCCTCCGGGTACACACAAGACAGCTTGTGATGACACCTACAGGCAGCCTACCAAATGTTTTCATTTTAAAGAATTCCTCTGACCTTTTCTTCAAAGCTTTCATGCACACCCTCTTCTCTGCAGGTCTTTTATATTTAGTTCAGAAAACAGCCTTGAACTGAAGAAGTGACTTTTCTTCGTCTCAAGAAATCTTGCTGAAGTATAAACCACTTTAAAGTACAATTTCGCTACACTTTTTTCACATTCCTTGGGAAAATGTTGGCAGTCTATCTGAAACACGAGCCTATCAAAGCAAAACCCAAAAAACTTAGCTCATTGCACTACTGAAATACTATTGTGTGCTACTGAATCCATAAGGGAATAGCTATGAGCTGTCAGTGGGAGGAAACTGTCCATTTGCTGTATCATACAAACCAATTTCTACCAGGAAATAAAGAACTTTCCACTTAAATTGAACCATAAAATGAAATCTATGGACGCAAGAAAAAAAATTCCTTAAAATGAAATTTTAAGACACCACACCTAAACTATATGGTCTGACATGTGATCTTTATCACCTAGAACTGTAGTAGCACATACCAGATGCAACACCTACTTACAAGGAAAATATTCAGGACAGTCATTCCGTTAGGTTCAAACTGTCGAACTGTTTACATTTCAGTTGTGCTTCCTGACTGCTGATGTAGCTGACAATCACAGACGTGTGGGCAACTGCTGTGAGAGCAGGCAGGAGATGCAGGAAATTTCTGAGAATTGCACATGACATGTACAGGAGGTTAGAAGCAAAATGTGCCCACTGTATCTGCCAGCAGAGTTATCAGTCCTTATTTGCTGGGATATATAATATATTTTCTGATGCACATCTGGGAACTTGAGAGAAAATTTTCTTAAGATGAAGTGCTACAGCAGTTCCTTGTGGGTTGGCATGGAAAGACACCAAAGTTGTTTTCAGTTAAAGGGCAGCCCAGGAAAAGGCAGTCGTGCACTGAAGTTCCCCTGTGCCTTAATACTGGCGACCCTCAGACCGACAGCAGCAAACAGAGCAGTTTTGTCCTAATGTCCCTGCTCTTTTCCTACAAGGCCACCATTTCACAAATAAAAAAGCATTTGAAAGTTAGACACATCAACTATCTGATAATGTTCTTCAGTCTCAAAATGTGGGCAAAATAAAGACTCAAGATCTCACGAAACATAGATTAATGTTGTGAAAACAAAAAACAACCATAAAGCTTTCTTATTACAGTTTAACATTACTCAGCAGTCATTAGCAGGCTTGTTTATTCAGCACCACAAATGTTCTTCCCTTGCTGTTCTAATACACTAAAGAGATTAACTATGACTCCTTTTCAAGATGAAAGGGGTTGCTACCAAGCCTTGTCTGTTGATCTGAAGCCAGAGAGTGATATTGCAGGCTCAGTACCTCAGCTCTGTGCTGGCTGAAAAGCAAAGCTTCACCTGATACAGTAATTTTTCATTCCCAAGTGAGCAGCTTTCTGGAAGCATCAGCGAGAAGAGGGCAAGATGCAGGAGCACAGAAAGGAAGCCTGCACCAGCAAAGTGATGGAGATGGATGGAGGCTGCTACAGACAGACCACACAGCTCGAGGTGGTTTACGTGCTTGTTTGCATGGGCAGACTCAGCAGTGTGTAAACATTCAGTCTGTGTGTAAGAGATATGCTAAAGCCATGGCTTCACTTACAGTAGAGGAGGCTGGAAATGGTTATTGGTACCAGCACAGTCGTGGCAATGGCATTTCATGTGATTAATACTGCACGTTGCCTACTCTAATCACTATCCTTGAACCTGTGAAGATTAGGCTAGAACATACACCCTTTATGCATATGCATTTTTAAGTGCAGATGTCTGTAAGATGGTCTATATAACAGATGTACAGGATACTAATCAACAGTTCTTAAGCTGATTTTTTTAAAGTTTGTAGTTCACTGCCTTGAAATTACAATTATACTTAAGGAAAAAGCATTGCAGATGAACTGCCCCCTTAGTGGTAACTAGAGGGAATGAAAGAAACTGTGAAAGCATTAACAGCAGTCTGCAATCAAAATTAAAGTATGTGTAATGTGTAACTTTTCCTGTACTTTTTGTATGCTTCTCAAGTTATGGGGACTTCTTCAGAACCAAAAGAGGTCAAAGGGAAAAACATCCAAGCTAGTAAAGTAAGCAAAGCAAGCAGTCTCAAGTGAACCAGCACAAATCACGAGTTTCAGAAGAGGTTTTGATGCTCTAATATTTTTACCCTATACAAATTGCAGGGAACAATTAACTGTGAAGAGGGCAAGTTTAGAAGCAAACAGAGCCCAAAGACCTGCAAGTCTTTCTGCTTTGACTGATTCCTCCAGGATGTCTAACAGCCCTTCAGATTCGCTAAAAAAAGATGTAGGCTCAAGTATCAATTATGTTATTCAAGCACTTTTGGCTAGTGCCAGGGAAACAAAGAGAGTATGCCAGACTTGTTATTATCCTCATCAATGCAGATCAACTCAAACAAACAGAGTAATAGCTGCTTCTACTGAAACCAATTGAGCAAACACCTTCATTCTGCTGCTTAGCCAACCAGCACTTACTGATTCTTGTCTGCAAGCCTTTCAGACTCAAAACCAACAGTCCGTACCCCACTGGCTCTGCTATGGATAAAGACAGTGACAAAGACATGTATTTTGTTATATCACAGTGATAATTAAACCCAATACCAATAAATTCATTTTGACTAAAATCAAAGGCCCCACTGCTGATTCAGCTACTGATGTTTTATTTGTCAGTGTCTCAAATCAGAGCTGTACCCACACAATCTGTTTTCACCCTTACTGGCTTCACGTTGCTTGCAGACCACAAAGACCTTATAAAGCCAAATGAACCATAAGAGCAATGCAAACACATCATGGTAATATAAACACTTTCATCCTGAAAACAACTTATTTCACAGAGGTTACAGGCTAAATTAAGAAAGGGTAAAAGAATTGGAGCAAATTCTGTAAGGCTGGGTGGAAAAAATGAGAAATATGACAGCACTACATGTTAACTAGGCACTATGATGATAATATACTTTCATATGCTACTATCTACACAGGGCATTAGAGTCTTCTGTAAGATATTGGGATGCTTTGAACTGAATTTTCAAAATTTTAAGGAGATAACTAAAATTATTGTTGGCACCCTCTGAATGGAAAAACCGAATCACTGACACCTACCCCAAAATTGTCATGGAGCAAAAAGAACCAAAAGGAAGGGCCTATAAAAGCACTATAACCCCTTCATCTCCTGCTCAGCTCACAAAGCAGCTTGCTCAACAAGCAGTTAGGGAATGATATGTTGCATTTTTCTGCACCACATATGGTGAAGCAGTTTTAAAGAGCGACAAATTTTGAGCTCCCAAAGACATAACCCTACAAGCAGTAAAGGGTTGATTCTCATCTCAGCAAATCCAGATACTTGTAAAGCTAACATGAAGTGTGCAGCCTTGACTTGAAAAGGGTGATTAGTTAGCCTAAGCTCTTTCCAAATTAATATTGCACAATATCACAATCACACCAATTCTGTCAGGCTTTGGCACAACATTCTGCATGGCTCCTCCCAGGGCTTGGCAGTCTCTTCTCCAGCACCTGTTTCTTGTAAATTTCAAAACTCCTGTTCTCCTCTCTCTGAGGACAGTCAGAGCCCTGTTTCCAGCATTCTGTGTCATGGATGTAGCAGAGCATTTTCTCATACTCAGTTCTTATTCACAAGCAGTTCTGATTTTTTAAAAATCCCTCTTTGTTTAGACACTAACAGTATTGAACCATTAGAGCAGAACCAATCCAAAGAGCCCAGATAAAGACTTATACAAACACACTACAATATATATAAAAACCATGAACTCTCTTGACTTCTTGACGCGACTCAAGTAGGTCTGAAAAATGTAAGGACACAAAGAGAAAAAATAAAAGCAAATAGCTTTCATTACGGGAAGTTCAGATGCCCTAGAGGCTCCCTCCCCACTGCTTTCATTTGCTGATGCTGGTCTTGAGCCTTTATTAGAATTGTTTTGAATTGCAAGGATGATCCGAGAGGCACATGAATTTAGGCCTTTTTTGACAGAAATCAAAAGCACAAATATTCTAGTTGGGACAGACACTTTCACTCAGAGGTTTTTAACAAATATATCTCATTAAAAAAATTCCTTTCTCAGTGATGTTAAAGCCATTTATAAATTTCTCATTCATCAAAATTTCCCACTCAATATGCAATACGAGTTTATCAGGAATAAATGCAATACCATTCAGAATACATGTATGCACAAGGAGTGCCATATCAAATTCAATAAAACCCCACAGTTGGGAGTACTTAGTCTGATGATTTACACAAGCCATTCCATCCCTGTCTCATGTTTAGGGATACTCATGACACAAGCTCAGGAGAAACAGTGCAAATGAAGTCCTTAAGTGCAAAACTTTACAATAAATTCCTAAGGAAGAGGAGAAAGGCCCAGAGAGAAAGGCAGAAAAGAAGAAAAGAAACCAAGTTCCACAAATTTTCTGCCTTGCAGCAAGTTTCCTTATGAAAACATAAGCTTCCAGAAAGAAGCAGAGCATTGATTCTTTTAATTAAACAGCTTTGCTCCTATTTGTAGCTGTTGATATTGTTATTAAGACTTTATTTCCCTACATCATACATCCCAATTTTTAATATTTGTACTGAGACTACATGGCAAGGAATTGGTAGCAGGGAGGGGCACTTTAGGGGGCCTTCTGTGAGAAGCTGTCCCCATGTTGAACAGAGCCAATGCCAGCCAGCTCCAAGACAGACCCACTGCTGCCCACATGTGAACCCATCAGCAATGGTGGTGGCACCTCTGGGATAACAGATTTAGGAAAGGGTAAAAAAGGCTGTGCAGCATCTGGAAAGAGGAGTGAGAATATCTGAGAGAAAGAGCTCTGCAGACACCAATATCAGTGCAGAAGGAGGGACAGGAAGTGCTCCAGGTGCAGAAGCAGAGATTCCCCTGCAGCCTGTGGTGAAGCCCTTGGTGAAGCAGCTGTGCCCCTGCAGCCCATGGAGGTTTACATCAGAGCAGACTCGCACCTGCAGCCCACACTGGACTATGTGGAAATTCCCCGAAGGAAGCTGGAGCCTGTGGAGAGTCCACACTGAGCAGCCCACTCTTGCAGGACTGAACCCTATGGCCAGAACCCACACTGGAGCAATTCTTGAAGCACTGCAGCTACTGAGAAGGACCCAGGATGGAGAATTTTGTAAAGGATTGTATCCCATAGGAGGGACCCCATGCTGGAGAAAGGAAAGCGCATGGGGAGAAAGGAGCAGCAGAGATGAAGCATCATGAACTAACCACGACCCCTATCCCCCATCCCCTGCGCTGCTCAGGGCTGGTGCAGGGGGAAAGCTGGAAGAGGTGAGAGCACTCCCAGCCTGTGAAGAAGGGAGGTTGGGGGAAGGCGTTCTTAGTTTTTCAGTGTTTCTCACTATCCTACTCTGTTACAATTAATTGGCAACGAAATAAAAGGAACTAAATTAATTTTCTCAAGTCAAGCCTGTTTTGCCCCTTACAGTAATCAGTAAGAGATCTCCCTGCCCTTATTTGTATCCATGAGCTTTTCAATGCGTATTTCTCCCTGTGTCATGTCCATGGAGAGGGACCAAGAGTGGCTTGGTGGACAATTGGCAGTCAGCCAAGGTTAAGACACAAGAATATTGCAACAGGCCAAAAAAATCAGTATTAAGAACCTGCAGAGCTGAAGAAATTCTAATTTGCTGTGAAAAGATTAGAAGAGCTCCTCTTTATTTGGAAAGCTCTTTGACAAAGCTATGAACGACAGGTGTCTGCTTTCACCATCAGCTACACAGTAGATAACAACAAAATAATATTTGAAAGGAACTATGACCAAAGTGGATGTAATACTGAGCATCATTCCAAGGGAGAGTATCTGGACAGATGGCCGATTGTGCATGAGTGAAATGGACTGACAACTTGATATAGCAAAGAGGAACACAAAAATAATACAGATAAAATTCCAAAGACTTGAGATACTGTTCCTCATGAAAAATGAAGATCAAAGGCACTATTTAAGAAGCATAATGTGTGAAAACTAAACATTAAAATGATGAAGTTTAAATCAAAGTGCAAATGTGTACCTTCGTAACTCATCAACTGAATCAGAACTCATTTCCACCAGCATACTTCAGGACACCAGTCTTGAAAACTACTTTTAGAACTCAGGACCTCAAATGCATGTTTACAAGGCTCCTCTGTTAATAGGCACTGGAGAGGCAACAAGAACTGGCTGTACAGTGAACCACAACATTACTATAGGAGTCTGTAACAACAGAATGAAAAGATCAGGCCCTCAAGTAGTTAACTAAAACACTGTGCACACAAAGGTAGAAAAGGAATGAGGCTTTTAAATTCTGTCTTATTTTGAAAATTCATTGTTTTAATAATGACTAAAATAATCCTGCACTTTCCACCTCAACTTTATTAGCAACTATTATTGTCTAAATTTTAGGTTAGTGCAAGCCCAGGTAAGAGTTCTCAGACAACTGCATCTTACACAGAATTTATAGAATATATGCAACATATACAAACATTAAAAAACCAGATCATGAAAATGCATGACAAAGTGCAGCTGCATGTTATGTAACTTTCATAGGTTATAGACCAACAAATAATCGGACCAAGCTAATGTATACTGTGACATTGCCTCCACTCTGTCTTAAAAGAATAATGAACATTCCAATTAATTTTTCTGTTACATAGCACATTCACAGTGCAATTATAACCCAGCTTCTACACATAAATCTGTTACTGCCATACTTCCGCTACATATTGTACATCTTAGGGTATACAGCTTATGGTTATTATTTTTAATTGTTCTGTTCAAGTATGAATCACCCAAAAGACTTCCTAGTATTTACTAGTTATAGCAATATAGCCCAAATCCTAGGCAGGTCAGCTTTCATTCCCTCTGACTCTTAAACTGTCAATACTAAAGCCTTATGTCCTGTAAAGAAGATTGTGAACTGAATGATGTAATTATAATTAAGCTACTTTTTAAAAGACATTCAAATATGCTATAACTGTGGAGCAATATTAATTGTGCAAATGCCCCAAGCATTCCTTAACTCACCTAAAGAAAACATCCTATTTCTTCACCAGAAATTTACTTGGAGGAAAGACAGAATTTTCCAACAGAGTAAAGGAAATTTTCTTTCTGCAACATAGTATTTTTTTTCAGTGGACATCTAAACCCACTTATTCATGTCAATATTTGGTGAAGGAGAGTGGCCTTAATAACCATGATCAATAACATAATCAAAGATTGATAGACGAGGGGAAAACAATATATTAGAAAAGAAAAATGCCTCTAGGTTATGGGAACAAAAGAGGGAGGGAAGGAAGGAAGGGAAGAGTCAGGCTGCTGCCAGTGGCTTTGAGGGACACATAAAAATTCAAGAAACTATCTTAAAACTGATCTGCTTTATAATAAGAGGGGGAAATCAATAAAAATAGGAACAAATACTTCCATAAAAAGCACTCCTAAAAATTGTGGACTAGAAAGGTTCTCTTGGTAGGACACATCAGCTTAGTAAGAGGAACCATGAGCTTCAAACCACAGGGTTTAGCACAGGAGGCAGACTATAAAGGAAGGCTTTCTGCTTCTTTCCAGCTCTGCTTGATGCCAAGCACCCCTAGAAATTCAACTGGCAGTCTCTACATTTGTAGTCAATGCATTGCAAGATGGTTTCCACACAGTGCTTGTGGGTTTTATACAACCTGCCCACAAAAGTAGTGTGTATTTGGGAACAGAGAGAAAGCACTGTGGAGATTCACATTTGATCATGGAGAAGCTTATGTGGATTACAAGGAAGAGGAGAACTGATCCTGAAAATGCCAAGTTGTCCATAGTTAAGACATTCTCCCTTTTCCTTGTGAGGGGAAGTGAAGAGACTCTTCAATAAATTTGTATGCGTACATTACTTTATCTTCTTACTTCAAATTGGCTTGAAACCTTTAGTCCTGTAGGCTGCCCATTTCCTAAAACCTGTATATCACTATTACATCAAAATAAAGGCTGTGACAAGATTTGTGCTGGTTAATATAGAAACTGCACGTTATGTGATATTTTTCACTTCTTTAGAAACCTGAGATTCCATTTCAGTGACCAATTTAATGCTTCAGGACAGAAGAAAAAGCAGTAATTCTCCCAGAATTGATGAAACTGCCAAATGAATGAGCGTATCAGCTAGAGGCATCTCTCCTTAGGTGGGAGTTAATGAAGCCAAGATCCTGACTTTGGTATTAGACTATGTTCATAATACATGACCTGCAGTTTGCTAAGTGCCAAGGGAAAAACCGAAAGGCGAGGCAGACCAAAATAATATTTTCTAAGATCCCTTCTTAGGAAACAGAGAACTTACAATTGCTCTTCAAAGAATTTGATTTCTGTGGTATTTTTTGCCTTTTTGTTATTCAATTGACTGAAAAAGGTTTGTTAACTTCCAATACCTATATATTAATGTTTTACTTAAAGCCAGATGTCTGCTTTCCACATTAGACTAGATCACACTAGAGTGATCCAAAATAATTTCTGCAATGCTTTAAATTACTTCAGCATTTTTATGGTAACTCTTCTTGATATGTTAGCCATTCCCAAGAACATAATCTTCATAAAAAACACTGCATTAGAGAGATAGCCCCAAGATCCAGTGGAGGAAATAAAAAAAAAGACATTTCCTTCCTAGACAAGTGTTGAACAAAGACCAATGCAAAATCACACTCACACGATGCTTGTTGGTTTTTTTCTCTGTCCCCAAGACAATGAATCTTAGGATACATTTCTGCACAGAGGCACAGTGTTGAAGGAAGAAATGGAGAGCGTTTACCTTCTGCCTTCACGAGCGGCTTGCCCAGTCACCAGAAGTGGGTCCGAATTTACTCAGGTGCAAGAACATCATAATCCCTCCCCAGCATAATCCAACATCCCTCCCACCCTGCTGTTGTGAAAAAGGAGGTGCTGCTGCTCCCACTTTCTATGGCTGCTTGCTAAAAATCGGTGGGACTGTTGAGGAGACCTGGTTTTACTGATGTTTGGCAAACATAACCACAAAAACATGTACGAGAGAGACTCCTGAGCGCAGGCAGATGAAGAGACAGTTCCAAACCTTGAGCTAGATCCTGTATGAGCAAGGACAGCATTCTGGCAACCTCATAATAGACAACATTTGCTAGACTTCAGCAACAACATTTCCAAGTCACTGTTTAAATGATTGAAATTTCTTTGAATCTGGACCATTAACAGTTCTGCATGATCAGTAAGAGTTAGCTTTATAAAAATAGAAGTGCTTACAACTATATGAACATATTTGGAAATGGTGACATATATATGTAAATCTCTGTCAGCACCTAATCAAATAGGGATTTTTGCTTTTCCACATGACTGGCAAACCGCGCCAGCCATTTGGCAGGGCACATGCTTGATTCAAAATATGCCTACGTAATCCAAACACCAGTATGCAATAAAAATAAGTTTAGTAACATTCCCAGTTGCAAAGTTATCCCCTCTTAAAATGGATAATACACTCAGAGCCAAAATGGGATTTTCTAATATACCCACTGTACAAGCAATATAACCATCACCACAATGCTCTTTACCATAAGAACATGAATAATTTTGCATATACACACCTATATATAATGCATGTTAATACACACATTTGCACACACTAATGCACATACATGTTTTAAACATGTTTTGCATACTTCAACATATATTCCATATAAGCCAAAAATACACGTTCCTTTATTTTAACCCAATTCCGAAACTTGAAACACTTCTTGAAGTTAGATCTGATAACTTTGAGTGCATCTCTTTTTTCTTATTGTCAACAATAATTATGTAATTAAACTCTTTTGAATGTCATTCAATTATATCTCAAGAGACAGACTTTGTACTTTGCATTTAATTTGATGGAAAGACGTTTAGATTAAAATAATTTATTGACAGGCCAGTAGATATTCCTTTAAATAAGCAACTACCTACTTACATATCAGCATCAAATTTCTGTTACTTTTTGCAGACACATTTTGACTTTACTCTTTTATTGATCAGTGGTCAATAGCCTGGATAGATCTGAACCCTATATCTTTTAAAACAAAGCCAGAAATGAAGATAAGTCTTCTTTCTAATAGTAATAGCAAATCACTACATCATGTTCATATCATTCATACACACCACAGCTAAAACTAACTTCATAAAAACCACACCCTCCTGTAGGGCCATGTCAAGGTAACTTCATCTCCACGTCACCACAGGGCACCATGGTGTACGAAGACCTGGTTGTGAGCTGTTGCAAGCTCGGCTTGGCTTGTTTGAAAGCCCAGGTTTTCAAACTGTCAGTATTTTGGCAGGGTGGTTCAGAAGGAAGCGAGCACTCCTAGGGCACAGGGTAGCCTACAACAAGCCCAAGGCGTTCTCCAGGCTGGATTAACAGAGTGATGCATCAAGCTCTGCAGAGAACAAGGCTGCAAAGATCACTTTTAGACACTTCTGGCAAAAGAGAAAGGCTTCCAAATCTGCCTCCTTTTCTGCAGGGGAGTTACTTAACAGCCATTAATGCATGACCTAAGTAATAGTTACTTAAGAAACAGGAATGAGAAGCATTTCAGGGCTAAAAAAGGGTCACTTTTAGCCTGAGTATTAGCATCGCAATTAAGAATACTTTTAATTGCCTTCAAAGATTAACCCTAAGGTAGACAAGATAGAGTTTGATTTTTTTCTTGTATATATTGTTGTAAAGAGTGACCAGCTAGTACAAATTTTTTTCTGATTCTCTGGGGGATTTCACAATGCACATGTAACTCCCTCCACTTCCAAGCAAATCAATTTTGCATCAGTACTTAACAGGCACCTCTTCATGTGCCATACTTAAAAATTCTTAATAGCAAAATGCAGTCACTGCAATGTCGTGTTTTGACATCCTCAGACAGCACTCCACATTTTATGAGATGGGCAGATTTGCCTGTATTAACACACTTATCTCAATTTCAAACAACGTTTTCTCACAAAAGATGCTTCACTACTGACTTTCTGAACATTAAGAAGGGAAAAAGGAAATACAAGACTCTAGACAGATAATTAGACCAATAAGCAGTCCTTCCTCTCTTCCTTGTGTTATATTGACCCTTACAGGTTGAAACTAAAGCAAGATGCTTACAGTATTGATGGTCACATAAACAGATCCTTGGTTACGAGGCAGGCCTTTCCTGCACAAAATCAGAAACTAAGGCCCCTGTTTCAGAATAAGAGTAAAAATAATCACTAACATTGCTTCCTCTTTAGACAAATACATTCAATCTGTGCAAGTGTTTGCATTCCAGGGACTTCCAAAATATTTTAAAATGTGCTCAGATGCTACTTTGAACAAAAGCTTTTTGCTTTTGAGAATTGCATGGAATATACATGTGGCTATATAGCTGGTAAAGGATGTTTAATTGACTTTTGTAGTGTTTAGATCATGCTCTATGTAACTCCATGAATTCCAGAGAAGAAATATAAGAATAAATCAGGGTTTGAGTAGATATTCCAAGACTAGCTCACTCTATCACTGCTGCTTTGACTTTTCATTCTCTCATCTCAAAAAGACAATGAAATAGATTGTTCTAAGTTAAATTCAGTATGACATTCAGCTCTGTCAGTAATTTAGGAAGCAAACTAAAAGGGTCTTTGGGACTTAAATCTCCATTACATAGACTGTATTTTCAACAGAAGAGCCAAAATTCACAATTTTGCACAGCATTAAGAAAGAGTAAGTACGCAGAGAGATTTAAAAGACAAAGCAAGAGGAGAGGTACCTTGGGGAGCTGTAGGCAGACAGTGTGAGTTTAGGGACAGATGCTGAGAATCTACATCTACATGTTCCATATGGCCAGAAAAAAGTTAGCACCTCCTCCTGGTTAGTAAATATAAACCACCACTGAACTATGTTTGCTCTTTCAGAATCCAAATTTTAAGACTTCTACATTGGTGGAGACTCCTGAATTATAATTAAGGAGACAACTGAGACTGAAACATTCCCATATCTATTTCACAATTTTTCTAGTTGAAAAGCTTTGCTGGCATTTTTCTATATGCTACTTGATACCACACTGTCACTCAAAATGTAAACCACTTTTGCTCTCCTTTAGTAAACTGCACAAGATGAAAAGTGAAGGTATAAGTAAAAGACAGTTTCAGGGCTTCCTGACAAGCAACAGTAAAGCCATGATTTCTTAATTTTCCCATACTGCAAATGATATAGGCAAAGCAAGAGACACCCAAGCTATTATTATGTCATACTGAATTATAGCAAAGGGCATTCTGGCAAGCTGAACATAAAATGCATTCTTCATTTCAGCAAACAAACCTCATCTAGTCAAGAAAATGTGATATCCTAACATAACATCAAAAATGAATGAAAATTATTCTGATTTTTCAGGATTGAGAACAAAAGATGCCATCACAGAAACACAACACCTTCTAATTTATAGTAATTTCTACCCATAACATCCAGATGGAGGATTAAAAAGCTCTTCTATACACATACACAGAAAAATGCTGTTGCCAAGTGCTTCCAATTTAGCTTGATTTATGGGGAAACACTCTTATCTTCCAGGATCTGCTATCCTGAAACATTAAAAAATAAACTGTTCAGGATATCTGTCTTGCCTACATGGATAGTATGAGCTGTGAGATGGATTTCATTCATAAGAATGGGGG
>VZTE01000262.1:2899048-2999473 GCA_013397775.1 Eulacestoma nigropectus
GAAGGGCAGGCAGCAAAAAAACCACTGGAGGGACTGAACTGAACTAAGGGAAAACCAATGATCTGCATCACTCCAAGAAGTGTTACTCCTCAGACTGTTAATTCTCCCCAGGTACCTATGAGGCAGTGGGAAAGAGAAGGGAAAAGAAGAAATTAGAAAGGAAGACTGTGTGCTGAGGGTCTGCACTCGTTTCTTTATTAATAAAATAGAATGAAAACCAGGACACAAATTCTTTTAATACTTGAAACAGCATGAAAAATCACTGCCAAAAAGCAGTTATGGTTCCCATATTGCCTATGGAACAGGGGCGGCAGAGCACGTCCTGTGTGCCTGTGCATGGATGTACACACAGAAGGTAGGATGTGGATTTCCACTGCCTGATAGCCCAGTTGTGAGAAAATCTGGTCTGCCTCTCCGGGTGGGAAGCAGAGCATTCTGGAAAAGAGAACTTTGTCAGGAAATGTTCCAGTCTTCAGACTCTTACCAATAACACATCGGTAGGTCCTACTGCCCAGCCTGATGTTTCCTTGCTAAGATACAGTACCTGGAGGAGGGAAGGTGCCCTGGAGCCACCTGAATGGTACCGGGACTCAGAAACAGAACTCCATCCCATCTCACAGAGAGCAGCTGACAAACCACATGCCTTTGAAGAATGCCGACTGGTTGGTTTAAAACCATTAATTCACCGTAAGAAAACAAAGGAAGAAAAACCTGAGCTCAGATAAGACAGACAGAGGATGGAACAGGCCAATTTACTTCTTCAATAGCTTGGATTTTGTTCCGATTTATCAGCTGTAACTCTTGTCCTGGTTTCTGGCCTTCACCCAAGCTAGAGGCACATAAGCTATTTTAAACATAAAATTACTTCACACTACAGGCAATTAATGAGGCCAAGAAGCCACCGGAGAGCTGCACGTGATGAACGTAATTGCTTGTAGGAAACCCTTCAGGGTTTTTGACCTTGTTGCTAATTTTTTTTTTCTTTTCTTCTTTGGGAATACCTGGAAAAGATCACACAGCTGGGACAACACTGTTGCCTCAGAAAGAAATGATGAGGTAATTTACCCATTAAAGAATTAATAGCTTCAGAGGCTAAAGGGTTTATGAACAAGACCATTAAAAAGATCTTTGTACCACCACATAGGAAATTGTTCGTAGCAGTCTGTTCAAGTTAAAACCTGGTAGATTTAATTTTCTTTGGATAAATAAATAAAAGTCTTTTTAATAAAAGAAGAAACAACAGCATTCTGCAGAAACACAGACCAAAGTGAGGTGGAGAGCACCTGCTACCTTCCAAGTAACACCATCCAAAACACACAGAAATAACAGAACTGAAGCAACTGCAATGAATTTGTAGGATTAGCCTTCATATTTCTTTCCAAAATTTAAAAGGGAAGTTCCTTAAGTCAATGCAGCATTGAAGCCATAGCGAAGGATGTACCAAAATCACTGCTGCTCAGCAGGACACCTCTACCCCCAGCATTCAACCAGCTAATCTGGGCACTGCCAGCAATGAAGCTGGAGCAGCCTGGAGTTCACACTGGCACTAAGGTTGCTTTAGAGCCTATTCAAAGATGCCGGTGGCTTTTGAAGTTCATGTTGTGCTTAATGGTGTGGCAGCTACATCGCATGACTCCAAGTCTATCCATACAAGCTGCAGTCACTGCAGTGCAGATATTTGCTGTGCCTGCTCCTTTCAAGCTCAGTGTTGACAGTTCCTTTAGACAGGTTTGCATTTTTGGGGTGTGTAGAGAGCTGCTCTGAGAGGAGGTTACGTCTCCTCTACAGAAAGGAAGATTAACGGGCTAAGAGTAGCGCTCCTTTTCTCGCATACAGAGAAACTGATAAAAACAATCATTAGGGGGAAAAACCAACCAACCAACCAAACAAAAAAACACCAATCAAAAAAAAAGCATCAAAGTCTAACAGGAAATGTAATAACAACACTCCTTGGGTAACCACGAGGAATGCTCTGAGCTTCACTGGAGTTTGTCACCACATACAGCGACAAATATGTATTCACATAAATCACTATGCCCACGCTGATGGATAATACTTTACTCCAGCTGCCTATTACACAGAAGGCATTTCAACATCCTCTTGCAGAGCCTCAATAAAAGGAGCATCAAACGGAAGGTTTAATTTTTCATCATCATACGAACACTGATTCCCACGGGAGCGCTCTCAGCAAAAGCAGGTGGATTGCACCATCAGATAAATGCAGCAGACCTATGCCTTGTAATGAAATCAAACAGCTCACTAAATCCAATACACACTCTAGCTGAAATATGAGCTTCAAAAGCAACAGCCCATAACTTCAGAAATTAAACCTAGCAGAAAAGCACTGATGGTGCTCTTAGATGTGCTATTTTAGTGTCATTCTTGCCTCACATGAAAAGTTTCTTCTAAAAGATAGAGCCAAGCTGTGTGGGCTTGATACTGCTATTAAGTCTTGTAACAGCATTATTTTACTGCATGCTTAACAATGCTGAAAAATGGAGACTTAGGTTTTCTTGTCTAAAAGGCAAGGAGACTTCTACATAAACTGAATTTAATGGTTTTTGCTTGTGGATTGGTTTCTTCTTGTTTTGTTTGGGGGGGGTTGTTGGCTTTTTTAAATACCTGTTCAAGATCTTTTCCTTAAAAAGATGTGCTACAAGAATTAAAGTAGCTTTTTTTTTTTTTTTTTTTAAAAATACGGAAACCAGAACGCACACCCTCACATGAGTAGCCCCTAGCATAGCAAATACATTTAGAAAAACATTACTCCAGCTTTATATTCTGTTGTTCTCTACAGTATTACAAAAATGCAACAATAGAATCATAGGGTGGTTTGGGTTGGAAGGGACCTTTTAAGACATCTTGTCCAATCCTCTGCAATGACCAGGGACTTCTACAACCAGGCCAGGTTGCTCAGAGCTCCATCCAACCTGACCTTGAATGTTTTCAGGGATGGGGCATCCACCACCTCTCCACGCAACCTGTTCCATCACCTTAATTGTAAAGAAATTTTTTCCAGGAGGTTGCAGTTGTTTTGACCTGCTTGGTTTCTGATTTGAGATTGTGGGAGCACGTCAGTTGCCTAAATATAAGTATCTCTGAGATATCCTAAGGTATTTAAGTCATATAGAGGCCAGCAGATATGACATGACACAGGACATGGAGGAGACCCTTCTAGAACTGGAGCTAGAAGCTAAATGAAATTACCATACAACATATTAAATGGCACTCAACATTTACAGCAAGGGAACTGAAATGAGCCCTTTCAATACTTAAAAATATTTACTTTATGCCTTGATAGTGCACATAACTTTGAAGAGTGCAGTTTCTAATAAGGAAGAAGTCTGTAAGAACGTCTGTAGGAAGACTGGATTCTTCCCGTTAAAACACCCTGAATATGAAATAAGGTTTTGCTACCTGAGGAGGTGTAACTTTCGAAGCTCTCATCAAAACTGCTGATCTTCAAGAGGAACCTTAAGAATAGTTAATCCAAAAGAATAATCTTTACTAAGGTTTATATTAAAATTATTTATCTATTATTTGTCTTCACCTGTTCCTTGCTTACTTCCTGCTACGCATGGAATTACTTAAAATCTCACGCAAGGCCCACATTATGCTCCAGAAGCCACTGAAGGCTCTCTGGATTACTGGAAGAAACTGAAGGTGGCTGAACTACCATGGTGTTTGTTCGAGTTTATATAGTTTTGTTTACAGAAACCATAATTCCACCCAAACCTGAGTCCCAGCACAACCACAGACTGAAAGCAGCACTAGCACAACATTTCTCACCAATGAACTCCGAACGCCATTGTAACTCAGTCCTAAAAGATGTTCTTTTTTACTTACAGAAATAACATGAGAAAATTTCAAGGCTCACACTACTACCCCTAATGCTGTCCTTCTCAGAATTCAGTGTAGTATGTCTGAATATAAACAAACATTTCCACTGTTCCTATTATACCTTTACATTGATTTAAAGAAATTTTTCCATCCTTGTATTCTCATTTCCTTCCTGTGTACACATTAGCAAACTGCTTCAGGAAGGATGTTCCTTTTCCTTATATCCTGATACTGATGGATATACCTAATTTTCTGTTTCCCACACCTTACCAATCCTATCCAGTGCCTGTAACACTCTCCTTCCCCTCAAACACACTTGTATTTTCCTCTCCATTCTCTCTGATAAAGGGACAGTACCATCTATTATACACAAAACCACACCCAAATGCCTTTATATCTTTGGGAGACTTCTCAACGAGGGAAGCAGCTGCAACAACACCCTTCACTATTCTTGAACCTACTATTAAAAATAGCCAATGAAGATCTAATTTTACATATTTTGGCGTTTTTTTAAGAAAAAGATCATCTTCCATTTCCTATTACAACCTTGATTTAGTATAAAAATTAAATATTTTTTCAATGATCTTTCCTATTGTCTTCCAGACAGCAGTACACATTAGCTATGTTCCCTCCTTCCTCACGGTACTACTTTATTAATGTGAACTCAAGGTCTCTTGCCCCCTTCCATAACTTCTAATTACCTATAGGTAATATTATAAGGAATGTCCATTAGCATAAAGATTATTTTTGGCATAATAAGACACATTTTAAGGCTATCAGTCTTTTCCCAGACTGAAAATTATATATTTTGCCACTTCAGGGTTTTACCTTAAAGCTTTTAAAAAGTAGCATTCCATGCAAAGAGGTTAGATTCACTGCATTCTCTTTTAATTTTTTCCCAGCTATTTTTATTCCACTACATTCCAATTTAAAATTGAAGCTTGCTATCACTTATGATGACTGACAGAAATTTTTAAAAGGATTATTTCATCTTTTCTTACATTCGGCAAGAGTGTTTAGAGTTTGGTCTGTCATTCTGTGAAACTGGCTTAGATCTGCAATCTGCAAATGTACTTCTAAATACCAAAAAATGTCTCCGTGAGCATCAGGCAGAAAACAAGTTCACCATTTGAAAAGGCTTGTCATTTGAAAATACAAGTACGATATATGTGGCTCAAAAATGCAAGTCTTGCTTGTAGGAAGAAATGTCTCGTTAGTTGTCTGTTCAAGCTCATTTATTCTTCAATATTTAAAGGTAAACCTGCACGTGACAAATATGAGAACATTCACAGAGGCACTGTAAAACACACATACATGTTTATATTACATATTTAAAGGCAAATTAAAAAAAAAATCAACTTGTTCTTTGCTCTATGTGTTTGCAAAACACAAGAAAATGTTGCATAATTTGAAAATAAAGGCAGGTTTTTTGGTACATGGAAACTGCAGAAGGAGGTCAGAATTTGCCAGTGTGCTCTCAGCCACACAAGAATAAACTGCCTCCTCCTCCAACCTTACTTCTCCTACCCAGAAATTGCTCTGGTCTAATGACTCCCTTGGTGACTGCCCAGCGGATTTCTCCCTCCCTGCCACTGAGGTGTTGTAGCTATTCATCAAAAGAACACTCAGTTGTCCTGAGTTGCACTCAGCGCAGCAGAGCAGGCACAAGGAAGGAAATGAGATGCCCTCTTGGAAGGACTATACTAGTTCCCTTATCTTTCCTGATCTTGCCCAAAAGAACAGCAAGGCAGGAAATGAACCATCATTTCTTCTCTGGCTTCCTCTAACTAAGAGCAGCAGTTACCAGAACTTCCTGGTGTTGACACGTGCTGAAAGATTGTTGCTATCCCAATCCATGTGCTGTATGTAGCCTTGGTACAGAGCAAAATCTATCTATTCCATATGGGAGAATGAGAAAGCACCAGATTAAAATCTCCTGGATTTCTATCACATTTTTCAGAATGACAAACTAAGACTACTGGAAGCATTTGCTAGAAGTTTTGAAATGGAAAGAAGCAGCAGCTTAGCAGACAGAACACATCACCAAGTCCGTGCCATTCCATACATTGTTTCTAAAACAACTGCTTCTGCTCCCTGAAGGCATTTAACAGTGGTCACAGCTTAACAGCTGCTAAGCATGTAAAACTGTCTACTTAAAAATGTCTCCTGGAATTTTTACATAGTTGTTCATCTTCCACACAAACATACTCCATAAAAAAAAAAAATCTATTCCCACCAAGAAATAGCTCAGAGGTAATCTCAGGTATCCTGAGGAGCCTTTTCTCTGCATGCCATCAGTCTTAAATCCTTCCTTCCAAAGCTGTGTTTGCCCTTTCTTCCCAGGTCTATTGCTTCTGATAATCTGATTAGGCCACCTTATTAATAAAAAAAAACCCCAAAACCCTACCAGCACACACAGACAAATAACAACTGCAGATTCTTCAGCTGGTACTAAAATTCTTGAAGATTGAGCCTAAGGGTATGATTTCATTTGAAACTGTATATTAATTCAGAATATATTCACAAGCTTTTATCCTGCTTTTACTGGAACTTAGGACGACCTTGTTTTTACTTCCAAAAGCCATTCCCTTTCTCTCTCTCTCTCTCTATATATATATGCATGCACTTCAAAATGACTTCAGTTCCTTTTCTGAAAGCCATCAACACTAACATTTGTATAACAAAAGTATGTGAACATTTCAGCAACAGGGCTTGTAAAATCTAAAAATCCTCAATATTGTACAGGATGTAGCACTATTAGGAATACAAGCATGTGTGTGCCCTGCACAGAGAACTGTATGACCTTAGGGATTGATATCTGTCTTTTAACAAATGAAGGTGAAAACACAACAAAGCCAGTGTACAGGGTTCCACAGAAAATGCTAAGTTTTTAATGGGTCTTCTGAGTCCTACAAAATTCTATAGTAACTGTACAGTAATCTATTCCTTTTTAGAGGATAGATAAAAAAACCCTTAACAAACATTTATCTTTCCACATCAAACCCTGTAAAATTTATTTAAAAGGAGATGGAAAAACTTGGGAGTTTCTTTTCAATTGGCACCTCTTGACCTTTTATATGTCAGATGGTCACTGAAAGATGGATATTATAAAAAGTGATATGAATGTACAGAGCAAGAGGCCAGTGACACAGCAGCAAAAATTTGCTATGAATTAATCAACTCCTGGATGGATTAAGATATGAGGAAAATATTGGTATCTTGCAACATTCACGAGACACTTATAAATGCTTAAAGCACAGATGACAAATGTAGATCAAGAACAGCATCATCCCTGTTCTCTAAAAGTAGGAGTGAAGAGCCTTTTGTCCAAGTCCTATCTGGAATGCAATGGTGCACTCCAGGTACAGGTGAGACAATCATGAACACACCTTCACAAGCACCTAACTTCTGAAATCGATTGGGCTTCAGAAAGTCTTAAGATTACATTAAAGCATGACAATACTTATTGTAGTTACAGGTAAAGATTTGTTTTGTGAACAGAATTAGCCTGCGCTAACCTGTAGCATAACTCTTCTGTGCTGTAATCAATCAAATGACAATAACAACAACAAAGCTTTTTAATTCCCACAACCAAGGATCTTTTCCCTGTCTAGTCAAAGACAAAACAACTGCAATAAGCAAACTTTAAAAATAAAACTGATGACTGCACAATTCCCTATTAGTATGCAGAAGAATGGAGTTATAAACCTAGCACCGATCAGAATACATCTGTGCTGCACAGAGACACACAAGCTTCTTGGTGCCCACAAAGGCCTTGTATGTGAAAAATCTGCCAAGCTGTTGAGATCCTTGGCTCTCAAAATTTAAACTAGGTCTTCAGTGCCTTTTTTCACCTTTTTTTTTTTTTTTAAAACAGATTTTTTTTTTTAATATTTCTGAGGCGGGAAGGAAACGTTTAGCAGGAGAACAGCTAAATCATGGAAGCCTAGAATATCCTGAGTTGTAAGGAACCCACTACAAGGATCATTCAAGCCCAACTCCTGGCCCTGCACAGGACCATCCCCAGGAATCACACCATGTATCTGAGAACATTGTCCAAATGCTTCTTGAACTCTGCCAGGCTCGGTGCTGTGACTATTTCTCTGGGTGCCCTGTGCCCAGTCAGCTTCTGGGTGAAGAACATTGTCCTGATATTCAAACTAAACCTCTCCTGACACAGCTTCATGCTGCTCCCTTGTACAGACCCAAGTAGACCATTATGAGATCTCCCCCCTCAGTCTCCTCTTCTCCAGGCTGAACAAACCAAGTGATCTCAGCCTCTCCTCATATGGCTTCCCCTCTAGATCCTAAATGCACCTGTAAAATCATACTGTCATAATTTTCTTTATTCTACTGCAACAGAAGTTGAAGTAACACAATCACTAGTGTCAGTCCACTATTCAGTGTTCCTGAAATCTAAGGATGTGCTTAAAAACATTAGTTTCTAGATATTGTCTTAGAAACAAGGGAGAAAGTGTTAATCTTAGTGAAACAGGATTCTTGCAGTACTGGCAAAGTTACCGCAAGGAAAAATTACTTGCTTCAGCAAATACCAAATACAGAAGCAGGCCTGCCAGAGTGCCAGACTAGCTCAAACAACTCCCCTTCCAGCAAAGCATTTCTACATTTAGTTCATATTTTGCCACTTTTCTCCTGTTCCTGTTTTTGCATCTATGCTTCATTCCTTCTCCCTTTTGCAGCTATATTCCAGATAATGGCAGGAATTTGCCATTTAACATTAAAACCAAGATGGAATAAATTAAGGGGGTTTTTTGGGGTGTAACTTGCACAGAAAATCCTTTCTGAATGACACACAGGAGTAAAGCTATCACTGCTGGTATTGCATTTCCCCAAAAGAAGATCTGAAAGAAAAAGTTAGTTTAAAGCTATGTAAATTTTTATTATTCTGACACATTGAAACAGTTCCATAAGAACAAGTATTTTCAGTTCCCAGTACAGTCAAAAAGGTTCATTCTTATCTGTATTCCATAAAAAATGGAATAAAGTTTGGCATTGTAACCATGGCACAGACAAAACTAAACAAAATCTTTATTAAAAAAACAAAACAAAACAAAAAAAAAAAAACAGCACAAGAATAATGTGCTCTTGTGCTCACCATATACCTATTTATATGCTGATTATACTACATGAATAAAAGTAAACACTGGCTTTGAAATTATCACCCTACTACATGTTCTTCCAGTTCTGATGGAAATACATTCCATAAGACACTGTATCAAACTACCAAAATCTCAATTTTTTTTCCAGTAGGCTCTGCAAGACCACACTGCATTTCATGTATCTGTCCACAGTTCTGAAAATCATTTATAACAGTACCCATTTAAACACTACCGAGAACACAGCATTATGCACTGACAATATTACAGGACCAAAGTTCATACAAAACTCTTTTTTTGCTATGATTTAAATACTGTCAGGATATTTAGAAATGCTCCTCTAAGATCCTCTGCAGCATTCAGATACAAATATACACAGGAAGGAAACTGAATAATATCAAAATAATGAGAAGAATACTCTGTACTAATTCTAATACTAGTATACTATTTTATACTAATTCTTACTAATCCTAGCCAATTAAGCTGCACATAATGCAAGTCCTGAAGTGACTAGAATGTGAGAAAATAATTTATCCAAATAACACTACGTAAAAGCTGGGATATAAATAGCAAAAAATTGTATTTTGAGCCAGTAAATTGCCCTAATAAATTGTTCAAGAAGCTGGAAAAAGATGCCATAAGCACGAGATAATCAGAAAGATGCTTAAGTTGAGGAAAAAATAAATCAATTATATGAATAAACAAACCAACAGTGAAATACTGTATTGTACCAGCAAATTACATCATATGGTAAAATATGGCCTACAAAATATACTGATGAAGCTTGCATTGTCAAAACATAATGGCATCTTAATAAAGACGGACACAACTTAGAAGGACAATTTAATCACTAAGGTCAAAAGAAATACATTAAAAGTTCATATTCATTAGAAAAATCAGCGGTGAAAGAACAGTGCAATGACAGAATGACGTAGGTTAGGAAAGCTCAGTCTCTAAACAATGGTCTTAAAAACGTATTTTAAAGATACTTTCTATTTGAAATTATATAACAGATTTTTGGTATGGGTTCACTTTTTAGCAGCAAATTCAATGCAACCATCAGTGTAACTAGCAAGAGACAGGGGCATATTTTAGGTATACCTGTGAGAACTGTATAGTTACGTACATATTACAAAAGCATGTATGTCTTCCTAAGTAATTTATTGTAAAAATGTATAAATAATATACAGCTAAATACCCTCATTTTAGCCACACACAATCACAATGAAAAAAGGCAGTCAGGCCCACCAGAATGTGAATTATAATGACAACCACATACAAACAGAACCTGTGAGTATGAATCCATTTTGACCTCAGTGTCTTACTCACTCAGGGAGTCCAAAGCTCAAGGCAGAGCTCTCCACTGCCTCAATGAACTTTGAAAGAGAGCTTTGATGAAACAAAAAACTAGGCAGCATAACTTATGATAGGTGGCTGGTTCTATAAAAGTCAGTATGATCAGTAGTATTTTTATCATGGTTTATCTTAAACTCTACCTTGAATGTTCGGTTTCAGTACTCCAAAAAGGCTAACCTCTGTTTCACTACAAAAGCAGTCCACACTTATACAAAGAAATACAAAGTTCTTCTTTCTGACGAGGCAAATCAGGAAATGTCCTGCTCACATGGGAAATCTGCTCACTTATTAAGTGATGATTTTGGTTAAATCTTTTCGTTATAAAACATCCAGACACACTAAACTGTTTCTCTCTACAAACACCCTGCCAGTCTTAATTTTGAAAGCAATTGTTGGTCCGTAGCACTGTGCATGAGGGTAGGAGTACAAGTTTAAGACATCAACCGATCCAAAGCTCTATCACAAAGTGTAGAGGGGGAAAACAAAAAGGGGTTCGGGACTGGTGAGAAAAATGCTCATTTTCATAGCAAAAGGACTGACCCAAACACTGCCTGCCTGCTTTCTCTGTGCTACTACGTGAAGTTTATTAGCAGCAGAGGTCTTACACAGATGAGGAAGGCTGGCATGGATATACACTGGAGATTTATGAACTTATTTCACCACTGGTCTAATTTCATAACATGGTTTAAAGGAAACGTGAAGAGCAATCTTCAGAAGAGATTTTTGCATGGGCTGGCAAGTAATAGAAACTGCTCCTCTTTTTCCACAATGGCAGTTTGTAGCTGTGACCATAGATTTGTTTTCCTCATATTAAATCAAATTTAAAAGTTTAAAAACAAAACCAAACCAAAACCCCCCCAAAACCCCACCCAAATACTGATTTGCCCAGGAGGGACAGGAAAAATAGTGCCACATAAGAGAAATAAAAATCCTAGAATATAAGTGATCCTTGGCTAGTCCTTTATTCTATTTATCTCTATACTGCTTGAAAGAGGTAAGGACACAGTCTGTTTACTTTCTCGGCTGCTTTACGACATGCTCAGTTTCTACTGAGGCAACATCAGTTATCTCTGAAAATATATTTGTTCCTATTTAGATTATCTTCACAGAGATCTAACACAAGAGCTGTTGACAAAAAGAATCTTCCTCTTAAGCTTGCAAATGAGGATATTGCTTTTACCTGACAACTTTTCAATACTTTTTGTTGAGTCCAGGAGGGAAAACAGAGGACAGTTTTCAATTTAAATTTAAAAATAATTCCTAGGCATGAGCTAAGTTTGCATGTTACATCCATGAGCTTTTCATTACATGGATGATTATTGTCTCTGTAAAGGAACTCACCATGAATACAAAAATGCAAAGAGAAAGATGAAGAGAGCAGCATTCTGACAATGCATCAAGTACCAGCTGGATTAAATGTGCCTGTGCTATTTCACATCCAGCTGAGGCTCTGACCATAGGCAAAGAACTGCTGTATTTGTAATACTAAGGTACATAAAAGAACAAAATACAGACTATCAGACATATGCACTATTTCTTTAGATACACCACATGCTCATGAAAAATACATGTGCCTACCAATTGGCTCTGGACAATTACAAAACCAGGTGTAGGATATGTCCCTGATGAGCAATTTCTAAATCTTTTTCCAAAAAAATGTTTATTTTTCTGTCACTGGGATTCACCATGTAAGCCTTCAAACAAATCACTTCATCTTCATGAATTCAAGTGGAGCCACACTGCACAAAATCAGGACTATTATTTTCTCTCAAAATCATAAAACAGTCCAACTCCCCTGCAGTGAGGACAGACAACATCTACTAGATCAGGGTGCTCAATTGTAAGCATGCTGTATCAGCATTTCTCATATCTTTTCTTTCTTCTCTATAAAAATGATCAGCACTGTTCTGATAACCTGGGCTGCAAAGCAATGTCATGCACTGTGCAGAGAAAGCATTAAACAAATCTGCAGTACAGAGCTATGCCAGGATCCAGCTATGCTACAAACTGTGAGAATTTCTCCTGTGACTACACCAGCCCTTGTTTCAGAAATTCTGGATGATCAAGGCATTAGGGATAATTAAGAGATCAAACTTAAATGCTGCAGAATCATCTATATGGTCATACATGAACACAAATAGTTAAACGGGTAACTACACGTACAGCTGGCACTCCACTATCTGAGTATTAGACCTACATTTTTATCTGTTTTTTACATTTTATTTTCCTTGAACATCCATTTACAGCAACAGTTGCACATTACCAGCTTCACTGCTTTATCTATAGAACCAGTCATTTTTCAGTGTCAGGAAAACTCTGAAACCCATCATGAGGAAGAAAAAATCTTAATATAGGGGGAATACAGGACTGTACAGCTTCAGAAGTTGACAGACTATTTAGATGAGGACAAATCTTTTTGATTTTAACCTATTGGAGTTGAAGGTAATGGCACCAGCTATAAACTTCATATGAAATGCTCTTTGTAAATTACAAAACTGTTTGATGAGTTGGTATTTTCATAACTTTAATAAATTTGCAGGAGAATCAATTATAATGAAGCTTAGGTGCTATGCATTCATCTTCATCCCACTCCTGCTTTCAATTAATTTGCCTTAAAAAAACTGGATAACTGGGTAAGTTATTGGGAAATTTGTTAGATCTGGAAGTATTATACATTTTCTTATCAGAAATTCTTCCATCTACCCTCTGTCATTTAACTCAAATTACTCATGAGCCCTAACAACTTAGTATAACCAATTCTTTCTATAGACTCTTGCAGACGTGGATTTCTTCCACTGCTTGCATATTATTTTGCAATGCACTTTTTCGTATTTGCAGATTTATCACAAAATGCAGTTGGTGTGATCGGCTCCATAGCCAAGGAGTGACGGGTGGGATTTGAGCTGACTGACCTGCAGCAACTGATCAAAACCATGGAAGTACTAAATGAGAAAATGGTTTCAGTTTTGCAACAGTTATAATTTTACAGTCTTCAGCCACAGGCTGAATCACAGCCAATTGAGCAGAACTGCTGATGTAGGGACATTATGTATTAATAGGGTTACTATTTTTAATACCTCTCTGCAAGGTGCTGGTAACACCTGGCTTGTTGACGAGGCTGGGGCACATTCTGTGCAAATCTGTGCTGACCTGGAGCACACTGCCCTGCCACATGAACATGTTTCACTCAGGCAGCCACAGGAGAAATAAGAAAGAACTCATCACTTGCCTTCTGAATACATGGAGTAGACATTTCTTTCACCACCACCGCTACATGTGGAAGAGAACATGTTTCATAGTCAGTCTGGTTCCAGTGAGGCTGCAGCACACAGACACATGTA
The DNA here is from genome assembly GCA_013397775.1 of Eulacestoma nigropectus. Lineage (NCBI taxonomy): Eukaryota > Metazoa > Chordata > Aves > Passeriformes > Eulacestoma > Eulacestoma nigropectus. Next base: position 2,912,703 of record VZTE01000262.1, read on the forward strand.
ATCCACAAAGATTAAGCCACAGCGGCAGAACAAACAGAACAGAAATAGAGAAAAGAAATTTTCCATTTTCAGTATTAAAAATTAAGAGTATTAATTTCAGACTGATAATGTCCAAGTGTGGTGCAAAACCATTCTGAATGTAGCTTTCAAAATAACTTCAACGTGAGCATGGGTAATGACAAACTGATAACTGAGCTGAATCAATTCAGAAGGTCTTTTTATTGAGCCAGGATTAGTGTGAATTCACGGGAGCCCAGAGCTGTGTGCTCATCCCGATCTGTAACCTCACACTCCAGAGTACTCAGAGAGTGCCAGCATATGAACACACTGTCCAGGAGCATCTGTTGTAAATTACAAAGATCCTTAAGAGAAAAGGAGTCCAGGAAGGCTGGACATTCTTCAAGAAAGCAATCTTAATAGCACAGGAGCAGCCCATCCCCATGTGCCAAAAGACGAGCAGGCAGGGAAGATTACCAGTGTGGCTGAGCAGCAAGCTTTGGCTAGAATTTGAGGAAAAAAAAAAAAAAAAAAAAAGAGAGTTTGAGACCTTTGCAAGAAGCAGCAGGAAACTCAGGGGGACTATAAAGATTTCATGAGGTTATGCTGGGAGAAATTAGAAGGGCCAAAGCCCAACTAGAACTTAATCTGGCTACTGTCACATAAAACAACAGAAAAATGTCTTTATAAATACATTAACAGCAAAAGGAGGGCTAAGGAAACTCTCTATCCTTTACTGGATGTGGGAGGAATCAAAGTGACAAAAGATGAGGAACTTAATGCTGTTCTGCATCTGCCTTTAGTAGTAAGATCAGTTGTCCTCAGGGACAACCCAGACCCCTGAGCTGGAAGACAGGGACAGAGAGCAGAATGAAACCACCATAATCCAAGCGGACATGCAGCAACCTACTGCACCACTTAGACATGCACACGTCTATGGGGCCAGATAGGATCCACCCAAGGGTACTGGCAGCTGGTGGAAGCGCTCACGGAGCCATTTTCAATCATTTACCAGCTGCACTGGTAAGGAGGAGGTCCCAGTTGACTGAAGGTTAGCAAATATGATGCCCTTCTACAAGAAGGGCTGGAAGGAGGCTCCAGGAAACTACAGGCCTGTCAGCCTGACTTTGGTGCCAGGGAAAGTCATGGAGCAGATCCGCTTGAGTGCCATCACATGGAATGTACAGAAGTGCTCTCATACCTTGAGAATGTCTATCTAAATAACTAACATTGGGTTTGTTCACTGTTATCAAATACCTTATAATAGATAATCTTAGAATAAAACATCTTCACAGCTGACCTGACTATATCCACTTGTTCCCAGTATTCTCCACTACTCCTAGAAAAAAAACCACACCAAGTGCAACAATGGGGTGTTCTGCCTGTCTTGGCAACCAGCTGGGCATGGCTATGCCAATGTATATTTCCAAGTGAAAAAAGCCAATTTAACGTGATAAATTTAAAGAATCTCATCTAAATCTAGTACATTTTTATTATTAGTTACTTAAATTTGTGAGTAGATGCAGTGTCAACATACCATGAAATGAAGGAATTACCAATTTCCAGCACGAATTACTTGATAAAAGGGACTGGGTTAAACGTAGAGTTGTTGAATAAATCAGCAATGCTACAGTGGTTAATTACAAAGTTACTTAAAGGAAGAAAACCTGTAGTATTTTACAGTGTATTAAACTTGCAATTGGTTCCTAGAGTGCCTAACACAATATTAGGAAATACAATACATTTCATAGAGGACTGAAGGAAATGCTTTAATGTCTTTAAAAACCATAGTTTAAGGCCAATTCCACATTGACCAGCAATCAGACTACCAAATATCCAAACAGCAATTAGCTTTCTCTCAGTGCTTTCCATCAGTGGATTGCAAGTGCAGCATAAAAGGAGACTCTACAATTATGCTTATTTTACTGATGAGGTGAAAGATGCATGGGGAGAAATAATGCAGCCAGTGATATCTGACAGACTAATTGCAGCCTGAGTGGTATCACTCTGCCTCACTAATCTCAGGCAACCCTTATGACCAGTCTCACAGCAATTTTGACATATTTTTCCACATTTCTCCTTTTTTTTTTGAGGTATTTTTTTTTCAAGTGTAATCTAGCGACACTCTATCGGACACATTAACTTTTAACGACAGCCACAGGCAGCTGCAATTTCCCTCAGTAAAATAAATGATTAATTAGTAAAACACAGTATGCAATATATGTCCAAAGTGACTTAGTCCTATTGCTAATTGTAGCAATTAGCTAAAGCTCCATAGCCTGCATGGTGTTTTGCAGAGCTCCAAAAAAAGCATGGGCTGAATAATTTATACCCCAAATTACACAAACATATAGACAACGTATCTTAATTTTCCAGATTATCAACCAGTAAGGTCACTTCTGATAGCCCCATAAAAATAACCAAAAGTAGAATTATGCAGCTGGTAAACTATATATTTCATAAAGAATACATGGAAAATATGACCTTGTTTCTACAAGCCTAAAGATTTTATTTTAATTATGGCACTCAATAAAATTAATCAACAAGCTCAACATCTGAAGTTTGAACAAAACCCCATTATCACTGACTAAATGGATTCCTTCCCAATACAACTGTATTTTTCCATTATGTTTATTTCAGCATAAAGACCTTCTCTTGCTAGGCACGAAGCCAAAAGCATACAAGTTCTGCTCAATATGTCTCTCCCTGAAATGTTCAACCAATGATTTTAGAAAAGGTAAAGCCCTTAAATGCCCCCTCGATTAGCCAGCCTTCAACATTGCCTAAGCCAGCTATAACTCAAGCCACAAAAAAGTTAACAGACGGAAATAATTTCATTCTTATCTGGAAGAGTACAGGAAAGCCAACATATTGGCTCTTGGTTAAGAGGCATATATTCATTATTGTTGATTGCAATAAGTGAGAAAGAAGATACAGTCTAGTTTTCAGAAGCTCATTGGCTAAACACAATCAGTTGCCAGAAATGTTACAAAATATAGAAAGTATAGAACATCAATTGTTCTATATTTTCCCCCAAAAATGGGGGAGAAAAAAATGACAGATTAATTGAAGAACTCTTCAGAGCAGAGACGCCTGCCTGAAGTCAGAAGGCAAAGAATCCCCTTCTTAGGAGTGGAAAAAGCTCCCAATTTTATCCATCCAACTCCTATTTTCTTGTCTTCTCTCTTTCAAATGAGAGGAGTTACTACTGACAAGAAGGCCAGTACCATAAAGACTTTCAGAAAAAAAACCCAAAAACAAACAGTCCAAATAAACATCCACGAGCTGGAGAGAAAAGGGAGACCAAGAAATTACGGACAGCCTGCAAAACAGCTTGTATTGTCTGCTAGGCTAAACTGGCTTTTATCAAGCTGCCCATGCTGGGTAATACAGGTAATACTCTGGTAATACTTTTTCACGAAATTATGCATCCCACAGGTCTTGGGTACACAATTTATTGCAGACTTGTCTGTCAGAAATGGAACATCAGGGAGAAAAAGCTGCAGAAGAGACTGAGAGAGATCTTCTAGAGCACTTGGAAAATCACCAAGTTTCCTCACATGCCAGGGCCCTCCAGACTATCCAGCTTTGTTCAATGAGGTTTCCCAAAACATTGGGGAACAATCTGCCTTATGAGCCTTGCATGGCCAAAACCATAAAGAATTATTAGTAGACATTTTCAAGGCTTTTTCACTGAAAGTGAAATGGTAATTAATTCTCTTAATTGAACCATCATTCGTTAGCCTTTTACTAAATAACATTCTCCATCTTGAAAGTTACTGCCATGTCTTCAATTTCCCTTTTCAAGATAAGACTAATAACAAGCCTGTAAGTCTGCAGCACAGTACAGCATACATTGTATGCAGTTTTTCCATTTAGATTCTTCAATTACAAGCAACTGTAACAAAAAAAGCATATTTTACTAGCTAGTATTACATTTTAGCAGATCATAATTAAATTATTCCTTAGAAGCAGAGCTCAGTGCTTAAGAAAAAGGATTACACTGAATAACAGGGCTAATATTTTAACTCAATTAGCATGTTATTTTTCAATAAAGAGGTGTACACTACTGTAATTCCTTCTTCTATGGGTAATATCAGCTATAGAACAGAAATATTGCAACTTTTTTTTCTGGTAACCCATGTAATTTTCCCCATGAAGTTTGTATATTTTTAAAGTGGCTGCAAATATGTGACATATTATTAGTTTTATAAATATATAATCTTATTTTACAGTCCCGCAAGCATAAAATACTTCAATTCTATACAAGTCTGCCAGAGACTACGTTTGACTACATCTAAAAATGCCTGAGCATTCCATGGTAAGGAAAGAATTTTTCTTTAATGTCTTTTATTCTGTACTGCTCTGAGTTTGATTTATAATATTGGTTGGGGCAGAAATGATTTTTGGATGCAAAAAATTGCATCTAGGTGCAATGGAAGTAGGGGATCTTCTCCATGGAAACTGTCTGCTAAATATGCTCAGATGACTTATTTATCAGATTCTTCAACGCAGTATTTCAATTTTATGGGATTATATTTTCCTGTAATCTTTCACTAATAATTTAAAAGTGACATAAACATATAAACGTCTGAATTTCTGAAGATAATCAAGCTGCATCATTTCAATATAAATTTCTAATATATTTCAAGGTCATCTTCTCTTTGGTTGCTCAAAGTAACTACTCAGGTTCTTTTGAGGTAAATTACAGCACATACGGACATCCAAATGTAGAATTAGGAAAAGGCCATTTTGATTTCATAGGGCAAGACAAATAGAAGACTACACAGACACACTGTTACAGTCAGCTGGGGAGATGAAAATTATATAGTACAAAGGAACAAACAAGTAAAAGACTGAATGATTAAGATGAAAAAATAAAATCAATGAGTTGCATAAGGAGGTATTAGTAACTCGACATGAAATTCTGGTGAGTCACATGAAATACCTTATGTTCCTTTTGTGGAAATCACCTGGTGAATGTTTTTAAGGACGAAGTACTGCAAGGTACAACACATTTCCAAACAGAAAATAACAGTAGATTCTTCCACAAGTTTAATGGAACTGTTTAAGTTAAACCAAAATTCTTATGCTTACCATCATGGTAAGAAAGACCTTTTCTGAGCACAATAGAATTATTCACACTAGAAGTAATAGAGAATGCTGCCAATATTACCACCTGAATGTTAGAACTGCTGTGCCATATAATACCATAAATCTTATTTATTTCAAGATATAATGAGGTCACAAATCCTTTAAATTCGCTCTATATCCTCACATTATATAAAAAGCAACTAATGGAGAATTAATGATTTCAATTCTTGATTCAGCAATCCAAAAGTGCATTAAGGATCCATATAGCACAAATCAAGCTTCTAGTGAACTGAAGGAAAATGGAAAGTCTGAGGCTTGCCATCCAGCAAAAACAGGCTGTTTAGGAGGACTCATTTCAAACCATCATGGCTAAACATTTGACAATCCTTTTCAGATAGGACTATAGTTGGTTGAATTTAGATTCAGATGACCAATAAGTGAGCAGTAAAAACCCCCAAAACTTATTTTTGGTCTTTATTATATGATGAAGTTTCAACAAGAGAAATTCTGTTCCCATCTTCGGAAAAAAAAGTTACAATGATATAGTCAAATATTGGAACGGTTACCCAGAGATGCTGTGGACACCCCATTAAGGTACCAAAAGTTTAAGTGGACAAGGACCTGAGCAACCTGTTCTGAGTTGGCCTTGCTTTGAGTAGAGAAGGTGGACCTCCAGAGGGCCCTCTGAACCTAAATTATTCTGTATTTCTGTAAATATCTTAATATTCTGTATTTCTATATAGATAAAAAACTAACCAAAAAAAAATTATTCTTCTTGTAGATCAAAAAGATAAAGCAAACTGCAATTCACTAACATGAAGATGAAAGTTCATAGTGTATACCTGAGTAACGGCTCCACCAAAAGGCTGGAAAGTGTCCAAAAAAAAAAATTCAAATAATTTGATTTCTCTATTCTAAAGAGAAACGGACACAAAAGAAAATGTTCAAAGCAATACCAGCAGTCCATAGGGGAAGCAGGAGAATACAGCAGGACAGGACAAGGCAGGGCTCTTGAAATTGTTAGGAAATGCCCCGGTGAATGGCCTAAAAAATTTGATTTCAGCCATCATTTACAAACTCAAGCTGGAAACCTTTTAGTGCTGTTACTTAAGAGAATTTTTTCTTTTGCATCTCTCCTCTAAATAAATTGCATGCAACTTCATAATGGCTAACTAATGTACTAAGGAAACTGAAAAGCTCTGAAATACTCGAAGAAAACAATACAATGTATTTTGCCCTGAAGCAGTTGGCCTCCCCTTTCCTCTTTCTGGTAAAAGCTCAAAAGAAGCTTTACACTCTGGACATGAAGATGGCAGGATCAATTAAACTCTGCTAAAGTATAAACTTTCTGACCTTCACCATGTTGAGGCATGACTATTTATGCTTCTGCATCAGTTCCACTTATTCAAGACATATTAGAAGACATCAAATCCATAAACTTTACTGACCCTTTTCTGCTGCTTAGGTCATTAATGCTGGAAGACATTAATCTAACAAGTAAGTGGGTGATTACCTCTTGAAGAACCCTCTTCATTTTCAGAAGCAATGTCTTTACAGCTGTGCAGTCTTGGAGCATCAGTCTGAAGGGCAGAGACTCAATGCCTCCACCTTCTTCCAGACCAGTGAAAGGCCACTCCACAGATGGGCTGCCAGCCAGCTGACTAACACGAGGGTACCTGGCTTCTCCTTGCTCCACCTCCTTCGACAGCTTCAGGGATAGATTCCTTGTAAGAGAAAACAGAAAGATCAACACTAAAATATGAAAAAAACTAATAATTGTGGGGGGGGGGGTTAGTTCCTTTGAGCTTAAAGACAGTTATATATTTGCTTTTTGAGCCTGCTAGCATGAACAGCCTTTACAATGTACATATAGCCATATGGTGTTAGCAATAAAATACACGTTTATAAAACTACCATATTCTACAGGAATTAAAACTATGCTCTAGCTCACGCCCTTCAAAAGAAAGCCATTTTCTTAAAACAAAATATCCTATGGGCAAAACTTCTACAAGTCTATTTTATTTCAGTTCAGCTTTACAAAAAAATGAATCTGTCATGCACTTTCAGAAGCTAAATCAAATCACAATCTTCCATGCTCTTTGACTTAGAAAGAAAAGAAAACTGCAAAAAAAAGTACTCCCTTCTGGGCTGGCCCAGTGACATAAGATGAACCTGCTATTGTATAAAATGGAATATGGAATTTAATTAATCTGCATTCACTCTTAGGTTTAGTTACTACTAAAGCTATATAAGCAGAACATGAAACAAAACAACAGTAAGTTGGGGTTGAGAATCCACTAAGGACACAAAGATTCAGAAAGATTTTGACAGACTTTAAAGGTAATGAAAGACCATTATTTTGCTTCATACACACTATCTTCCCTTAATATCAGAGCAAGTTATCTAACAGAGTTTTTCCCATGATGAAGAAAGTCATACTAAATTAACTCAGTAAAGATGCTAGCATAAGTGGTGAAGAAAATGACAATTATTATTCATTTAAAGTATTGTTCCAATTTTCTGTTCCATTTGAATTTTTATGCAACACAAAACCGATTCTGCCATAGTTTGGATGGACAAAGAATATTTTTCCACATAAAATTCTCCTTAGCTTTGGTTTCAGAAGACCCACAGACAAAAATAGATTAATGTGATTTCTTAAGACAAGCAATTCCCACTGCCATACTAAAAAAATCTGGAAATTAGGATACTATAACTATCTTTTATGGATGGTTCATTTTTATATTTTGCAAGCTATGCAATACGCAGTAAAGACAACATGTTAGATCAAGCAATGTAGCAGAGAGATCACCTCTATGGACAGATACTCATGATGGCCAATGGAACTAAAATTTCAGGCTTTCCAAGACTCTCATAGAACAAAAAAATTAGTCTGTTTTGTTTTTAAAATGCATTAAAATCTCTTTGAGTAGAATATTTTGCATCCTTTAAAATAAAAATCTGAGGTGGATGGTGAAGCTGCTTTTGATTGAAGGATATTAAACCACTGCTGTTTTATAGCCTTTAAACAAGACCCAGGTATAAACCATGCAACAAAAAAACAACTTATGAAACTGAAGTATCATAACATAGGCCACTTTTAAAGATTTATAAAATAAGCCATATTCAAACCACTGGAATCTGCATTTGCATAAGATTTTTGTATCCAGAAAAGCACATTACTTAAACTCAGTAAGATGTAACAACAAGGTCCTTTTTTTTCCCGACCCAGCGCCTGCAGACTAGAAGATGAATTATTCCTTAGAATATTCTGCACATTCACTTTGTAAGTATCACTGAAGTTTCATCTTCCTCACACATCTCTACAGGCATCCTATAAGGGTACCACCCTGGCCCTGAGAAATAATCGATTTATGAGGTACTGTCTCCCAGAAGGAGTCTTTTATTGCACATTAGCAGGGAGAAGACCCTGGTATCACCAGCCATGCCCTGCTCCCCAGTGACGAGGAAATAAGCAGTATTCTTGGAAAACTATGATCGTCTCTGGAAGAGATACAGTGTTTATGTATAAGCTATAGATGTACTGGAAATACAGCAATTCTGAATTTCAAGTAAAGAAAATATTTTCCTTTACTTCAGTGGGCTTTACGTTGATATCACACTGCTCAACACACTACCAGCTTTTCAAACACTATCATCTTTTCGAACACGGACTCTTGTACTAAAGTATGAAAAGCACCATAATAACATATTACCACTCACAGTCTTAAGCATTTAAAACCTGACTCAATCGCTACTCGAAAATGGAGACTCAGAGTTGGTATACAGTGGGCATTCAGATTATACAGTCCTTTCTGATAGTTCAGAGGTACTTTAACTGATCTGTGATAGAAAAATTCTTCACTCTCTGATACAACTCATTCTACTTGCTGCAGAAAAAAGAAACTCTATTAAAATTCACTCCAAAAATGGTATTTCATCAAGTTCATTATTAACAATATCCAGGTGGTCTGTTACAGCATTATTACAGTAATCCACTGCAATTCATCTCAAAGTAGCAAGATATTTCAAAAGGGAAAAAAAAAATGTTCTTCCTAAATTAGAAGTTTCACTTTATTAATAAAACATCTCAGCCTCTGAAGCTGGAGTAGGGGCTGGTTCCTTACCTAGTAATGCAGGAGCTCCTTACAGATGGCCAGACCCCTCCACCTTCCTAAAATGCATTTATTGTAATAAAAACATTTCACAGGTAAATGCTATCTATGACAAACTTCTTAAACTGTTGGAAAAAAGCCTCAAAAGGTCTATTTGAATGACTAAAGACAACATATTTCCTGTAAGTGACAACATTAACTATATAATATTATCAACACACAATATTTCAGATATGTAATTTGGTCACTTTTAAATACATGGCTCCAGCCTGAGCTCTACATTTGCGTGCCATACGCTTAGGCTAAGTTCCTACTTTAATAAAACCACACCTGAAAACGTTCTGAGCACTGGAAGTCAGTTTCAAAATGCTTCTGAAAGGGCTTGACCCAACCCCATTATCACTCCTTCAAATGATTCCCTGGCATGGTTTGGTTGTCACTACAGGCAAATCGGATGGGACCACCTCCATGTTGGAGGATGTCAGTGGTGCAGATGTGCACGGACGTACCATCCCATAGAGATGTCCCCTGAAATCCCTGAGCATGGCTATGGAGCCACCAATGACAACAGAGAAAAGGACACGATGTTAGTAGAATTACTGCCACCATAAGGTCAGAAAATCCACAGAAAAGTTGTTACAAGTCTGTAAATGTTAAATAGGGTGAAAACCTCTGCAACTCAATGGCACTTTGGGCCTGCTGGCTTGTTTCCTTTGTATCTGGACATATCCACTGAGCACCACTAATCTATTCCCTCATTTCTAATTGATAAAAAAATCAGAAGCTACAATATCCACAGTCAGTAAAATGGTAGTGCCATTAAGGCAGATTTCTATTTCAAAAGCAATCTTTACTGAAGTAGTATGCTAGCATTAAAATAATCAATCAGTGGCTCCTAGCATTTAATAGCCTCCATCAATCCAACGCAATCATGTGTTAACTGAGTAAGAGACACAGTTGTGCAGCTCCTTTGAAAACTGCTTCTCCCTAGGAATGCAGAAAAAACTCAATTTTCTTATGCTAAAGAATTCTTAAAGGATTTTACTACAAAAAAAAAAAAATAGGAAAAAAGAAAAAAAATAGGAGAAAGGGAAAAAAAGAAAGAGGACCCAAAGACATGGATCTGCAGCTTGAGCTTGTTTAAGTTAGTCTTCCCTTCTTACTGATCCTCAGATCAATGATTTGAAGAGCTTATGGTAATTTGAACTTCACTTACATAAAGATCCCCAGATTATGTGGACTTTAATCTTCTTAGCCTTCATCAGCAGTGCTCAAGATGTTGCTAAAGCAGAATTAGCCTAAACTAATACAGTTGGTTCCCCTGAGTCTGCTTCTCTTGATTTCAGCTTAACAGAAGAGAACCCTTGTAACACTGTTGGCATCAGGAAGGCTCTGAAAGCAGAGCAAAAGACCCCAAACTCTATGAGAAGAGTTGAACACACCTTCTTTTTTCCCTGAGTGCTTATCTTCTAAGGCAGGGTCTTAGAAAAAGCCTTAAATCACTAATTTCCAGTGTTTAAGTATGCAGCTGTGTGTGTACACATTCATAAATAAAGATACCATCTACATACACACATCTATTTTCATAGCTCTGTGTACATATATATATATTTGTATACATATAGTTGTAGAAGTCATACACATATTCACATAGTCATATATAAACATATAAAAACTTGGTCTTTGTAAATTTTTCAGAAAAAAAAAGTAGTTCTTAATTGTCCATAGCTTGGCCCATCAGAAACATGTCCTTTTACATTAGAAGAAAAATGTTTTTAGTTTCATACAGAGGTTATGTCCTGAAATCCTATTTCATACTAATCTAGAGAGCCTTCAATCCACATTTGTCTCTCCCATCCAGAATTTTCTTTTTCCTCACCAACAGTAAAGAGATTTTCCTCCTTTGGAAAAATAACTAATTATTATTTTGATAAAGACCCCTCAGTTGGACCACATAACACATGTCAGAGCAATTGCTTCTGATTTTTAGAGGAAAATCGGCCTACCTCAAATACTTCCAAAATTCAGCTCGAAGCACTCTGTGGCTCTCCTAAAATGAAGTACATTACATGTGAAACCCTACTGTCATCCCAGACTGAATCATAATCCCTGAGTGATCTCCTACTAATCTCATCTAGTAGAGACATGTTCTATCCCAAACAGTTTACAATTGATATACAGGGGCATATTTTGGAGAAAAAGAAAGGCCCCTCGCCATATTTAGCAGAACTACGGCACAGACTTTTAAAAGCATGTTCCTAAATATTACAATGATCATGTAAAATAATGCCCTGCTAGGTGCCTACATGTTCTCAAGATGTAGTCAAGGAAAATAAAAATTGGCAAACTCCACTCAGTTCTGAAAACGCAGGCTTTGCAATACTAAGATAAAAAGGTAACCAGAACTTAAAACACTTGACTAATTACCCATATTAGCATTCTCTGGCATCAAAATGTCTACCTCTCTCAGTCTCACACAATTTCTCAACATTGCTTCTGTTCTAACAGAGCATGCTTCAGAAGTTGTAGGGATAAGATCTCAGACTCTTGTACATCAGTGTGTCATAAGGTACACATTGTTTGGCATTTTACAGCTTTTAGAACTGTGTATCCTTTATTGGTACTCTGATGCTATGATTTTTCAAGGTCAGCCTTTTAGAGAAATGATATCCAGTATCTGCAACTATCAAACTCTCCACCCCCACACAGGTGTGCACACAAACTCTAATGGCCAGTCAGTGCTGCCTGAAGTTAAGAGACGGTCAACCTTTTCCACTAAAACTGCTTTTCTTATCGAGGTTTATATCACAGTCATAAAGACATCCTTTTGGCTAGAACCCAGTGATCGAGAAATATGGAATCAATTAAAAAAAAAGTTAAAAAAAAATTTAAAAAGCCCTCCATCTTTCAGCTGCCGGTAAAGTACAGCTGTTAAGGGCCTGTCAAGCACTTTTTTCCTTTCTCTAAACTCCACAGGAGTTAAGAGCTCTATTTATATCCCCTGATCTAACACACAACAGCACTTCAAACTTCAGCCCTTTTCTTCTGCAATCTATTAGGAAAATTTAAATGTGAAAAAATAAGATAATGTAACACCAAAGAATAACCAGATAATGTTTAAAAAAAGCTCCTTGGAAGACACCAGTGGGGCTTTTTAATTTTCAAATACTAACAGTGCAGTAGTAAGTAAAGCATTATAGACAAACCAGGAAAAGTAAATGCGGACGGCTGGGAATTGAGCCTTTGGTAAGCTTGCGTCTTTTTAAATTTTATTTCACCCCCACCCCTCAAAAAAACCCCAACATTTCTCTTCACCTTTTCTTTGCTCTAAATGCTTCAGTCTTTCCCTTAGAAAATGTGCAGATGCAACATAAAACTTTCAAGCTTTTACTAGGTTAAAAAAACCCCTGGAAATTCACAATGGATATTGGATACGATGACTGCCTTCCAAGAAGCACAAGTAGTGCACTCCTTTCATTCAGTTACCAAATTAGGTTTCCTTACTTAAAAACAAATTATCAAATGCTTCCTCCTACTCCAGGTAGTATTTTTTGCTATCAAAACTTTATGAAATCTTGATCAAAATTATGTGCATTTTAAATGCAAGAAGAAAACAAAAAGGTGAATAATTTTCTGTGCTGAATAAGAAGGTACTGAACTGTTAGTAAAGGCTTTACTGGGAAGATAGGTATGCTAACAGGTAACGTTAAATCCACTAAAAGACAATAGGACAGCAGGAATCTTTGCTTAGTGCCAAGCAGAATTCACAGACACAGGTAAGACAGCAAAGATGAACTTCCAGCAAGACTAGAAAATTAAGTGGAAAATTCATCTACTTTATAAAGGAGACAAGCCACTCACTTCAAGACCTGTCTGAATTGGTTTTTAAATACTTGGGAAGCACCTAATCATATTATTACCGTTTAACCCAAGACATTATCTCTCAATGAGCTATTATGCATGAAGAACACTTCTGTGAAGCAAGCAAGCAATTCATTATACCTTGTGTTGGCCAAGAGGTTCATCTGAGATGCATAACAGATTTTAAAAAGGTCCAATTAGTATTTACTAAAATACCCCAAAATACCCTTAGCATTCTGCTTACTTTCCCTACATCCCAAGCCCTGCTTGTCTTCACCCTCATCAGGTGACTCAGGGAACTCTTCCTGGATTGGGTTCAATTGTAGAAATGTCTAGCTTTCTGACCATGCCAGGGCTTAAAACCAGATACAGACATCTAAATAATCATCCTACACATTATTCTGCTACAGCCACACACATTCCTCCACTAGCAAAAATGCACATGCCTACAGAATTAGATGCCAGATAAATCCCAGGCACTCAGAGAAAGAACAATAAATATCAGAGGAGCTGAGCAGTTAAGGGATGCCCTGTACAACAATTAGGTAGTTAAAATTGTGTGGCTGTTCAGGAAATTCCAACTAGTAATCCTAAAATTTAACACTAACTGTACATTTTCATATAGTGAAATATAAAGTCAGTAATAGAATATTATCTCCAAAATATTCACTAATTACAAACACAAAAATTTCTGAGTTATGATACTTTTAAACACTCATCAATGGAATCAACACAATGGACTTCTATTTTGGTAAAAATATATGATTAAATAAACGTATATCACTTCTCCCTGCCCTCTAACAGTTTCAGCATAAGGAGTAGAAAACAGTTGCATGTAAATTCAGGGGATACTATCAACCTACGTTATGTAGCAAACTTTATAAACATGTCAGGAGGAAACTGCAACTTTAAAACCCACCCTATTTCATTATCACACACAACAGTCGGAACCTAATGTTAACATTAAAAGAGCTTTTATGTTAAATCCTCTTCAGTGACCAATAAATGAAAGCATGTAATAGATTCAGGGACATAATTTATGAAGAAATCCAGAACACATATGCAACCACATATCCATTCTTGAAGATCAACCTACTAGAGTTTTTTTTTAAAGCTTATATTAAAACTTCTTAAAAGTTTTTGGGAAACATTACAGAAAGCATGATCCGCGCAAAAGTAACGAAACAACACAAGAATTCCAGGACCAGTGCTAATTGCTTCAGTGAAAACAGCTCACACTCCATCATCTTAAAATGAAAGAGTCTGACAGTTTCACAAGCACAAAGATTTCTCAGGAACCACTCACCTTCCAAAGACTCAAAACTTCTCCTTCTCCCCTGAACACTGCACAGCTCCAGACATGAACTTACAAAAACTGCCCCTAGCATAAACAGAGACCAATAACTTCTTAAGAAAAATTCCCAGCTTTATACAGGGATGAAAGCCCGTAAGTCATGGGACCCCTCATATGCTGTTTCCTTGGGAGTGTCCTCTCAAACAACCAGAGGGCTTGAATTAACTCAGAATGGTTTCACTTACAAGGCAGGTGTTGCAATGTCTGCACTTGGAATCTAATTAGTGAAATTAAACCCCTGCAACAGCACATGCTCAATTTTTTAAACAAAGGCATTAGAGACCAAACAAAAAGAAAGCAATAAACTAATTAATGTGTAAATTAACCTAATTGCTTTGTTCTCTCATGACATTATCAATCATTAAGTGCCACAGCAGAAACGTGCTATTTTATCATATGCTGAAATCAGCCCACCTACAGGAGATTTCTTTGACTTTGCCAGTATGGTCTTCAGTGTTTTTATTTTTGATTGTAAACAACTCATTAAAAATAATCAGAATATTTAGTTTTATTTGACTACAGCACTGCAGTAGTGCTTCCATACTGTTCTTTTTCAGGAGAAAACACTTCTTGTCCCTTCTTTCCCCCATAATGTGGCCTGCTGTGAAAAAGTAAATCCAATAAATTGTCAAACTGAGCCCAGAGACAAATGAAAAAGACAATGTTTTTTGTTTTGGTTGACTACGAAGGACTAAAGCTCAGATCTCTGAATCATATTGAAATATCTGTAAATATTTATTTGTACACCAGCACAGAGGAGGAAATAAGCATGCTAAAACTTCAATACTAGTTCAGGTCTTTATGCTTACAATATTTTTGTGCTGATGAAACATTGCTTGACAGGTAAGTGCCTACAAACTGTGTCCCATCAGAAGCTTCATTCTCTCTGCAAAGCCTCCTGTCTCTCTCCACTTTGAGGACATTAGGTCCACGACCTTTTACATTGGGTTTTGAGACCGTCATATTAAAATTCAATGTTTTTTTCAGCTGTTTACTCTCTCGTGGCTACATTCTCTAGTTTGGGGACTCTGCTTGAATTACCTGAATATTTGGTGTTGCTGTAATGGCTTCCAGTTTGCAGTTTAAGGCTGAGAACAACATGAAGAGCAGTATTGTGCAAAACTACACAAGTTTAGAAAAGGTGCATCTCACTGAAAAGATACAGCCCATGATTTGAATTTGATGTCTGATGTCTGAACCCTTTTACACTGCACATTTTCAAATTTTAAGCAGTAAATGACAGCTATATTTGGAACACAATTTCTCTTAATTTAACATTACTGCAATAACTTGTGCCATTAATTTATTAAAGCTTGCAACAAATATAATAATGAAAAAACGTACTTGTAAAAGTTTCTGTAAGGAAGTTATTAAAAATTTAGTATGATTATTAATTTTTAATAGAATTTGAAGCATTTATTCTGTGAAACACTAAATGTACATTACATAAGAGCATAATTAATACTTTTAGCTACTGATTTTACAAACTGTTTGTCAGGAGAGCAGCCCTAATAATTTTTGGAGTGTATGTTATAACTTGCTGTCCATAGCTTCATCTGGACTGAGCTTAAAACTGGACTTGCCAACTCATTTATTTTCAATGCAGTTTGCAGTTCAGCTTTTGGAATAACTTCCATGTTTTAAAATAAAATGCACAAAATGTCAGTTTCTGGCCCACACTGTTGCCAGATACAGCATGACATTTTGATCTTAGCTCATCCTATAGGTTTTGGAGGCAGAAGACAAAGCACTCAAAAAACATGCCTGCACACATATAGACATTGTAGTCTTTGATGTAGTCGAAGATGATCGATGTAGTCAATATTTGAAGTTGAATACTGCTTGACTTAAGACTCTGAACCTTTTGTGGCAAGGCCGTTCTCCTGCCTTTGCTTTCAGGAACCAGAGATCCATCAGACACTTCGATTGGCATACATATTACTGGCCAGGCTGCTATTCCCTAAATCTGACACACAAAACGTGAGGAACATGCTAGGATGTGAGTGTAGTAATAGGGAATATGTTGCAAAACTACACACTGGACACGGGCAGACAAGAAAGGAAGAGCCACAACTCATGGTCAAGTGGTAACAGAAGAATGAAGAAGAAATTTGCCTGCTATTACCTGAATGTTGCGGTTTTTCCTTTTTTTATTTAACTTGAGCCACCGTTTCTTTTTCTGTGGGTGTTTTTTGGGGTGTTGTTGTGGGGTGTTTTAGGTTTTTAGTTTTTTGGTTTTTGTTTTTTGTTTTTTTTTTAAGGAAAAAACACATCAACTTTGAACACACAATGAAACATTTTGAGGATAACTGTCAAATCATAGATTAATTTGGGTTGTATGGAACGTTTAAAAGTCATCTACTCCAATCCCTCTGGAATACGCAGGAACATCTTCAACTAGGTCAGGTTGCTCAGAGCCCCAGCCAACCTGACCTTGAATGTTTCCATTCAAGGGATGGGACATCACCATTTCACTGGGCAACTGTTCCAGTGCCTCACCACACTCATTCTAAAACACTTTTACCTTCTATCTAACATGATACCTTGTCCTATCACAACAGATCCTGCTAAAACATCTAATCTGCCTTTCTTAGAGGCACCGTTGAGGTAAGGGAAGGCTGCTATAAGGTGTCCCTGGACACTTCTCTTCTCTGGGCTGAACAAGTCTCCCAGCCTTTCCTCACATGAGATGTGCTCCAGTCCTCTGATATCTTTGTGTCCCTCCTCTGGATCTGCTCCAACAGCTCCATGTCCTTCCTGTGCTGGGGTCCCCAGCACCGGATGCAGCACTGCAGGTGGGGTCTCAGAGCAAAGCAAGAGTTTGTGGGGAGCTGAGAAAGATGAGTCAGATACCAAATTTCCTCTTTAAAAAACCTTGTACTAAACATCGATAAACCAGTAGCATTCACTTAAATACATAGTTCTTAGGCCCCAAAAATCCAAATGTCATGTCTTCTAGTCTGCATCAAGCCATTTATGAAGATTTTTACCACCTAACCCGAAGTTCTTTTACTGGTTATAACAGCAAATTGATTTAAAGTGTGATCAAAGCTTCAGACAGGAAAGAGGGTACTAAAGTCCTATGGAATGTAGAATGCGTATTTTTAGTCACTTCTTTGAGTGGCCAGGAATTATTCATATTCCTCTGAGGCAATATTGAAAAGTAGGGGTATCTGTCCTTGAAATTTTTTATTCCATCTCACTTAGTTGGTGTGCTAGTAACCCACAGCCTGTGTACCTGCATTTCCCACAGTTAAGATCTGGCAGCAACCCCTCAAAACTGCTGAGGAGCTGTTTCCACAAAGGAAGGAGATTCTCTCCTTACACACACCCCCAACAAGTCACCAGCTTTCCCCTGAAAGGTTTCATGCAGGCAGCATAATAAACTGACATAATTAAGCACAGTCAAGCTACACTGACGACAGGGTGATTGACCATCAGTAGTATGAGGGTTTCAACAGAACTCAAAGCATAATCCATAAGCTTTTCTCCTTCCCAACAGAACTACTGTCCATCTTTTGCTGAAATAAATTTTCAGCCTGGCCAGGGTCATATGGCAAAACACAATGTTTGCCAGCAAAATCTGGCAGCAGAGAATTAAATAAATAAGTTTTCCCTTAGAGACATTTTTTATTAGTTCTAGAAGCAGCATTTTGAAATTTCAGTATCATTTTTCAGATGAAATGAACCCTGATGGGCTGAAGCCGGCATTTCTTCTACACAACACAATTTATCAAGTTTTTTTGTTTCATTTTCAAGAACAAATGCAACACTGGAAAAAGACAAAGAAACAGAGATGCCTAGATTAGAGCACAGATTAAGCAAACATCTTTTCTAAATTACTTTCTAAGTCCTATAATATTACTAATTACTTTTAGAAAACAGAAAATACAGTAAGAAATAATTAACCTAATGCAGACTGTTCCTCCTTCACCCCATCACTCCTGAATAAAGGCTGTCACAAGAATAACTAAGAGATGAGTGAAGCAAGTCATTTAAATGCAGGCAAAAGCCATTAAGGCAGATGACTAACACTCTCATCCATGTGCCAGAAAACAGAGATAAAACAATCCAAGCCTACTGGACCTCTGACTAGCACTTGTAAAAATCTCAGTGAAAGGTAGGAGATCTTTCCTCTTCCTCCTCAGAATAAGCTACCAGAGTTTTTGACATGCAAAACTTGCATGATAGAAGCCATATGCTCTTGCCACAGCAATAATAAAGAGGAGAGAAAACGTGAAAATGTAAAGCTGATGCAACAGGAATATTAACTTCATTTCTAGAACAAATGAAGTGAGGACAACCAAAGAAATAATTGCAATTCTCAGGCCTTTAAATGAAAGAGTAGACTTGGCATTTTCTAAACTATGATTCGCTCACTACCAACAGGGAGGAACCCTGTGGATCCTACAAGGACAATTAAGTTACACAAGAATAAATGATCATCCCTTCAGAACATGAACCAGAGAATTCACGTGCATATTTAGTGCAGACACTGTAGTATCAATAGAATAGTTGAGGAAGCCACTGAAACAAGTAAAAGTGGTACGGAAGAAAGTTTTAGATGGTGTATCTTTATTAGCCTCTACCATTCTCTGTTTTCATCCTGCTTGGCTAAGTGAGACAACTGGTAATGTTACTTGTGTAGGCAACATTTTTCCCCATAGCATCATCTAAAACAACAGGCTGAGCATTCCATACTTAATTACTTTATTTCCAATTGTTTGTGTGCTACGACTTTTTTAGAAAAAAATAAGTCTGGCATTTTATTGGCTTTAAATTCCAGTACATCAAGACACAGTGGGTAACTACAGTTGTAAATGGCAAGGAATAACGGAAGTGATAAAATAGCAATTCCACACCTTGACTGATATATTTACACCTGTCTCTTTATATCTCTGTCATCATCTCTGAAAACAGTGAAAGCTAAGGAAGTTTGGAAAATACATACATGCTCTTTATTCACAAAATTCCTGCAATTTAACCAACTAAACCAAACCACAAGTACTTTCATTTATAGGCCCATAAGATTATCCATAGAAACAGCTGCAAAATGAGTCTTAGAAATGTGTAGTACCTGGAAGTTTTGTCATTTTGTGAATATCTGGTAAATGCTCCCTCTTTTATTCTTGACACTGACATCAAAAACAATGAAAGCCCTGGATAAGCACATTGCTTATTTCAAACATTTAAGTTAAAAGACATAAACCTATTTGCTACCAAAATACAAATTTCTCTTTCTAAACTAGGAAAAATCTCGCCAAGTTTTTGAACAGTGCAGTGTCCAGCTTAAGAGCAGAAATTTGGAAGCATCGATTACAAATAACACCTGGGGCTACTACTCTTATGCGAGAAATATTTGGAATCTTAGTAAGATAACATAGGCAAGAATTCTCCTTTATATCACCCCTTAAGTTGGCACATTTTATCATCACACTAAAGTATTCCTTAAATATGAAAAGAAAGTACTGAGCCTCTCATTAGCACTTCTGGCTACAGAGGCAGTAATTTCATGGCAGCCCTTCATCCAAATGCTGGTAATAACACGTAAAATCCATCTTGAGAAGTTTTTAGAGAGAAAGAAAAATAATGTAGAGCAAACATATAAGGAGGTACTGTTGAAGGACATCCTCTTCCCAGCCTGGGGGACACTATTTCACCTGTGCTCCTGCAGTCTATCTCTGTGCATGTACCAACTAAGAAGGAGATCAAAAGCAATTTCATATTCTGCTGAGGCATTTCAGAGCTTATCACACTATTTGTGCAACTTCTGCTGTGGTCTCTCCTGACTCTCTCACTGAATTTCAAATTTCAACATCTAAGTGTGAAAAAAAATCCATTTTCATTTAACTTGTCATCATCAGTATTTGAGTGACAAAGCAGAGTTAAAAAGGGGAACTTCTAAAAAAAGTCTTCTACTAAAAAATCTGAAGAGTAGGGGCAGCTCTTCCACTGGGGACTGTAGGGCCCATCACTACAGAACAAGTCAGCTTGGTCAAGTGTTGTTCAACCATTTTACTCATGTTAAAGGCACAATGGACATGGCGATGCCAAAGCCAACACTGCAGAACATCACAACCAGAAGTGTATTTCACTCCTCTCTATTTCATGGTTGTAGAAATTAGGATGAATATTTAGATATGTAAAAGAAGGAGCTCCAGGTAGCAGAATGCCGGTCTCTACCTGAAGTGACAAAGGCTACTGCTGGTGAAGGGAACATTTTAGATGAAAAAACAACTTTCACTTATGTGAAGGTGTGAATCTTATCCAAACCATCTGAATGGGCATTTAGTGCATGAAGTAATTAATGCTGTTTCCTGACTGATCCAAGATTCCTGGCATAGGTGTACAAACTGCACTTAGGTAGGGGACAGTGGGAGGAAGCTCTCAGCCACAGCATCAGTGCTCAGAGGGCTCGGAGGAAAACAGGCAGAACAAGAGAAAAAGGACATATAATCAAAAATACTCCCTTCCTCAAGGACTTGTATGCGAAAGAAGAGAGCATACAAGAAAAATTATCACCTCATTTTGTGCTGCTAATCCCCCAAACTATCCTTCCAAACACATTCCAATAATGCCAGACAGATGGCAAAGAGTGATTTTAGTGGTTGCAGGTGAAGACACCTGGCTAAAAGCCTTGTTATTCATTTGTTTCCTTGATTCTACCAAAGACATTCAAGAAAAATTTTCCCTGATAGTGTTTTCTAACATTTCTTTATACTTCCCCCATTGCACAGAGACAACACCTTGCAAACAGGCAAAGAGGCTTCTGCATTGGAACTCATTCAGGCGATACAGTCATAAGAAAATATAAATATTGTTTGAAGATCTAAGTGACATTTTTTCCTGCTCTTTAGGGAGAGTTGCTTGGAAGCAAAGAAGGACAACAAAAGAGTATTCTTTGCTGCCTGAATGCAAAAACCAGGAAATTATACTTCTGTTTTGGATATTCTTTCCAAACTGTTATTGCTCTGTTTTGAAAATCCTACCAAGCATCAAAGCCCAAGAGCCACACCATATTACCAATCCACTATTCATCACTGTTTCCTTGTAGAAGTGATGATTGGAAAGACAAATAAACATCAAGACAGGAATTTCATAAGGAAGTGAAGTGTAGAAGCTGAAATAAAACTCTCACCGAAGCACTAACAAATAAATAAATACAATATGAACCAGTTCTAGAAAAGAAAACCAGTAACTGAGTATGAAATTTACAGTAAGAGCAATTTGACACAGAGTATGACAGCTCCGAAGAGCAACAGACAGAAAGTGTAAATATGTACAATATCTGGAGTACCCAGTGATGAGAGGCAAGTGGAATAACACTCACATCTGTGCCTTACGTTATCACTCGCAACCACCCAAAATCCAGAAGGAGAGAATGACAACCCTATTTTACAAACTACATGTCCTGGTCCTGCAGTCTAAGCACATGTAGAAGTGACAGGATAAAGGAGACTAAATATAAGTTTAAGCTCCACTTCAGTTTAGCATCACCTGTGGTATCACATAGCTCCAAGCAGACTGACTAAGAACTAAGAGGTAAGCATACAGCTGCAGGCAAGTCCTGACCGACAGCCAAGAATCATCACCACCCACACACAGATGAAAAACTCAGGCATAGATTATGTTTTTCATCAAAACTGACTTAAGCAGTGCCGTATCTGAACCCCAGCTGGCACCTAAGCACCACGCTTAACCCCCCACCAGTGAGGCGGTGGAGATAATCAAAGAGTCCAAGTGAAAAAAACACTGTGGGTTGAGCTAAAGACAGTTTAATGGGTAAAGCAGGAACTGTGCACATAAGCAAAGCAAAACAAAGCAAGTAGTTCATTCAGTGCTTCCCATGGGCAGGCAGGTTCAGCCATTCCCAGGAAAGCAGGGCTCCATCACACGTAATGGTGACTTGGGAAGACAAATGCCATCACTCCAAACATCTCCACTTCCTCCTCCTTCCCCCAGCTGTATATGCTGAGCAGATGCCATATGCTCTGGGATACCCCCTGGGTCGGTTGAGGTCACCTGTCCCAGTTGTGTCACCCTCATAACCTCACCCTTTCCAGCACAAATCCAAAATATAGCCCCAAACCAGCTACTGAGAAAAAAACTTAACTCTACCCCAGCCAAAACCAGTACAAAAACTTTGATATCAGGTCTCAAAACAGAAACCAAAGCATTTCAGTGAGAAACAAGTTAATCGGTAAAAACCGGTTAACAAAAATTGTGCCCATTTGTATTTGGGCATGAACAGAAATGAAGGGTGAGTTTAACTGGCATTTTTATACCTTTTCATTAACAAAAAGAAAAAAAAAGAAATCCTGACGAGATCATTAAATTCAGCACTAGTTTATCCAGATTTATTACTTTCATGAAACCATCACTCTCAGATTTGATTTCACTATACATTCTAGAGAGGTTACAAAACAAACTAGCTTTAGTCTAGAAAAACAAAATTAAAAACAGACTTAAAATTCGGCACAAGTGGTTCCTTCTCTAATGATCCTTTGCTGAGATTTTTTCAAGTTACGGCCATCACATTAATTTTCTAAGTATACTGCAGTATTTTTATCTCATGTCTAGAAAAATTCAGTCTTTTTTTTTTTCTTTAAATACCCTCCTACATAGCAGAAACAAAATGATAGAATACAAGTTACACATCATTCTTGCACATAGGGCAAAATGGACAGAAGCAGCTGCTCAGCTGAGGAGAATTTTTTAAAATGGAAGTAATACGGGGAAAGAAGAGAAGAAATAGATATCTAACACAAAATATACTGAGTTGGAAGGGATTCGCAAGAATCATCGAGTCCCATGCCTGGCCCTGCACAGGACCATCTCCAATACTAATCTTAGAAATTTCAAGTATTACCTAACTGCTGTTGCAATTCTAATTGTATGATCCGTAAAACATTTTAATCAGATGAAGAAGTTAACAGAGGATTACAGTGTTCCTTTGCAGACCTGACATTTACACCTATCTGTTTATATCCTTGTAGCAAAAGTGCATAAAAGCAATAGGTGAATCAAGTCACTCTATACAATCTCATTCAGAATAAAATCCAGCTATTTATTTCACTTGATGTGAAAATCCTTTCTAACGATTAATGTTTTCATAAAGAGTTCAGTCTCCACTGTCAGAAAAATTTAAAGCCCGGAGGGAACTTCTGAAGCATAAACAGGATTAAGATTTCTTGATGCTTTTTATATAATGCATTTCATACCCCAGGATGAAAAATCTTCGTGTTTGAATGTTCCCATAAGCCTCTTCTATGCAGATGCTTTTCTTTTTTATCCCAAAGCACAAATACAGTATAAATAGCAATGACAGAGTTTCAGCCTTCATAATGTTGGCTTATAAAATAAATATTAAAGATTGCATAAAGGGACACTTCCCATTATAACAATGTACAGCAGAGCGCAGGCTTTGGTTCACTCCCTATGGAAAATGTGCCAAACATGCTCTTTCGTATAAAGTACATAGCTGAAAAATTCAAATTGTGAAACCTTTGTTCTCCTGCATTTAAATTGCCTTCTCAGTACTGTGTGCCAGAAGGGCTTGTTATGCCAACAGGAAAGCAGTCAGGGGGAAAAGGAAACAGCAGGAAGTCAGATGTGAATTTGGTGTTACTCTAAGATGTATAGAATACATTTAAAATACGAAAATCAGTAAGACAAAGACTGAGATAAGCTACTGCTGCAGCTACCAGATGTGGCAGGTATCTCTGAAACTGAGGTAAGCTTGGCAAAGCTGCTGCAATTCTCCCAAAGTGAGGCTGATGGGGCAATGACCAGGCTGATCTGCTGGCAAAACACAAGAAATGGCTTCCTCACAGTGATCTCCTTGCCTCCTTCAGCAACACTCCATGAACAGACACCTTTGTATCAACAATGTTCAACAGAACACATTCTGAGAGACCGCAGTTCTCCCAAATCTACAAGGCTGGCTGCACTTAAAAAGCTGACATGAAAGGCTCATCTTTCAACAAAGTTCAGCTCTGTGTCAGTTTTATCAGTCAGGTCAATAATATCTTTGCATGCTTTCTTGGAGGACAAGTGAACCATTGTTAAATATAGAACACCTGAAAGAGAAAAACTAAACACTAGATTTTCTTTTATTGCTCAGTTGTTACAGCAACTGTTTACTTCTACTTGAATGAAATAATTTTTCACTGTAAATGCAAGTATTCCAGTTTGTGTTGCAAATAGACAGTTGGAGCTAACTTTTTAGATCCTCTTTTTCATTAGAAATGTTAAAAAAAAGCTTTCAGTATTGAATCAGAATAAACATACACCAAAAAGTTCAAGGCAACCCATGAATGGAGTCTGCTATGTCCTGTTATCATCATGGCTCTGGTGATATGGAAACAGCAATTTAAACGTCTGATCTAAGTTTCTGCTTTGGACTACAGTAAAGCCATTACTGTAAAGCCACAGTAAGGAACCCACTTTAGACTTTGAAACTCTCTGCATAGCTTTGTTTTCTGCCTTTTGCAGAAAGTGAGACTATGTTTTCCTTCCTCGACAACACTGTTCGTATATCCCAAATTGAAAGCTCTCTCCTTGATTGTACATTTTTAGAGGCTGTTTGTACTTACAGTCTAAATTTTAGTCAATGGCATGGGCTATACTTTCATAGCATCTAGATCCTATCAGAAACACACTCACAAGAGTTTAGCTCTGGCAGTGTGAATCCTGCTGCTCTTGGTTTTGTGAGTCTCAAGAGTGTTCAAAATTAACATATTCTACCCCTTGATCCCTGACATGCCATCCCATGGCTTATCACCACCAAGCTTGGTTATATCCCTTCCTCCCTTCAAATCTAGTTTCAGTCCATTTCAGTGAGCCCTGTTAACTCTTACATGAAGATCTTTTTGCCCCTTTGAGACTGGTGTACCCTGTCTCTTGCCAGTAGGCCTGGTGTCACGTAGACCAACCCACGAGTAAAGAACCCAAAATTCTCCTGGTGACACCAGTCACTGAGCCTGTTACTGATCCGCTGGGTCTGCCTGCTCCTTCCAACATCACCTTCTGCAGCTGGTAAGACAGAGGCTTTACTGCTTGTGCTCCCGACCCCTTAACCAGTCATCCCATGGCCCTGACATCTCTTTTGATTGCCCTTGGACTTCTTACTGCAATTTCATCACGATGTGTGATGCTCCAAGAATAAAAGTAAAAAGCATCCATTCATATTACATATCAGGAAGGGTAATTTTCTCAGATTTGTAACAATGGAAAAGTAAGAAATTGAACATTTACTCAAACACTTACAAAATGACAGATAGTACAACAATAAATCCAAGGCAAAAGAGATAGGGGTGACTTTTTATGACTGCAGCTGTTTGAACTATTTTTTCCTATAGAGGAGTTTATGTAAATAGAAGAAAACAGTGCATGTAAACTATTCAGTCCGAAAGCTTTTTTTGAGGAGTGAGAATTTGAAAAGCTTGATTCAGTGCAGAGAAATGTATTGAAAGAAAACCAGAAAGTAAGGGCTAATCTATGAAGTCCATGCCATATTTATAGCAGCTCCCTTCAGGACTACAGTACTAGTTTCTGGTAGAAAAAAGTCTCTTAAATTAAAAAAAAAGAAAAGAAAAGCTTTTTCTTCATGGGTGAATGCACCTGAAAATGCTCCAATGAGAAGTCTGGAGTTCGTGTGCTTTTAACAAACAAACCATAACAACAGCTTCAAACTTATTATATATTTTTTTTACCTGTCAAGTAAACTCAAGTAAACTTTTTTCTTCACAGGAGGTATTAGTGGTTTGAAAGAGAACATGGCGGAATGTAGCTGAACAATGCCCAGTGAGAGGTAGCAAATTACTTGCATCCTATTTACCATTTTAAGGCTTCTGAAGAAGAAATTAATAAGATGAATTTGTGCCAGGGAAGTAGTTAATCCTTAGCCTTATCTTTCCAAGTTTAAAATCCAATTCTAGACTTAGTTGCTTAGTTTTGGATTAATCACCTCTGCTTTAAAGTATTTTTTGTGGTTTTATTTCTTTTACCTTTGGTTCCTTCCTATTTATTTCTACCAAATTCATTGTCTACTCTCATCAATAACCTTTTGATTTCTTCCTTCATTTTGTTTCCTCATCTCCACCTCACAAAACATAGCATTTTCTCTTACATTGCCAATCTTGTGCCATCTGGTATCTTTCAAGAAAAGCATACCACCACTACCTGAGTGGCATTAGAAATTTGTTAACTTGTTACAGACTTGCTATCAGGTCTCTGACATTTTCCTAGGCCTGGCTGAATCTGTAACACTTAGTGATTTTGCAACCTTTAATTTCACCTTCTGCTGCTATTCCTGTCACACCTAAAGCCTTCACCTTTAAAGTCTGCAGATACCTTTCAATTCGAACTTGAACTCTCTTCTTTCATCACTGCATCCATTCCAGACTCTATCACAAACTCCCGCTCTACATCTTAATATGCCCTGGTTGCATACCCAGAACTTCTAATTTAGTTTCCTTGCTCCAGCTTCCGCACATGCTTTGCTACTCCAAATTTTACAAGAAAACTACATTATTCAAATAGAACTTGATGACTTTATATGCCCTTTACTACGCTGCCTTTTCCTCCTAGTATACATGTATGTAATTATCAGTGTGGGGGGAAAAGCCTCCCCTATGCCTGATAAGGCCCCAGACGTGGCAGTGGAATAACTGACCAACACCTTCATCCTGCCTCCTAATTACCTGCAGAGGTAACCTGTACCTTCCCTTCTACCAAATTCCCCTTACCAAAGACTTCCATAAAGACCTTTATTTTCCAAGATGACAGCCTTGCAATTAAACACTACAGAGCTCTACCACTCAGAAGGAAGCACCTCAAGCAATATGAGAGTACTGCACAGATTTTCTGGATGCATTCTGTAAACTGGCAGTAAATCAGTCCCATAAGCTTCAAATTGACTGGGGACAACAAGTACTAGATTGTCACAGCACCATAAGAGGTTGAGGGAATGATGCCATATCATATAGTGTTTGGCAAAGCAACTCTGCTGAGAGATACCTGCTGTCTTGAAATTTCTTGCACAGAGAAGGGGACAGCAGAAACTCTGGCAAAGAGAACCTGCAGCTCCTTTAAGATCCAAATGCTATGCTTCTTTCTGATGACAGCTTAAATGTACCGGACCACTGGTCTGCAGTGTAATTAACATCTTGCTGTGCTGGGTTCCACAGTTACTGCATCAGGTTCCATAATTACTGACATGGCATGCTGCATTATCTTAACATTATGTTTTGTGCATTGGTTAAGAGGCACAGTTCAAAATGTATGCCCAGGAAACTCTTTCATTATGGATTATCAGCACAATCTGTTCCCTATCTGTCACCAGTCAAGAGACAGGGGTTTCAGATAGGCAGACAATTAGTTTTGTCTATGTAAAGCGGCTTATCAAAGTCTAGGCCCTAGGATGTAGGCCATATATTCCTTTTCTGTGAAGCACTTACCTCAGCTAATACGGCTGTGTACACTTGCGAAGCTGGAGGATGCTTCCAAGAGCAAATTAAACATGGTATGATTGCCATTCATTCAGCACACCTAGGTAAGGTATGTCATTTTATGAAGCTTTAGAAAAAGCTGTTTATTTATTTATTTCATTTATTTTTAATACCAGTGATGGCAGGGAGGAGTTGCTTTCTTTTGTTTTCTAAGAACAGGAGAAAAAGTAGGTTCTAAAAAATTGATTGTCTACTTACCAATCTATTTATAGAAAATAGAAAAGGTTTACTAGCCACTAGCACTGAGAACAGAATTCAGCTACAGAAAATTCATTACAGTACATCTCACAGGGGAAATCAATTAACCCAGGAAGGGTCTCATATTTATTATGGAGCTCAATTGTGATGTGAAGTGCCTCACAGTGCAGCAACTGGGTTGGGTTTTTTTTCCGGCAGATCTCTCTGCTAGTTTCTTAAATGTGCCTTTCTACAATGAAAAGAAATTAAACAGCAAGAAGCATAAAGTGAGTTGTATCAGCAGTTTGTGAGAAAACAGCACTGGGAAGTTACTTGAGAATCAATATTACAGAAGCAGTTTCAGTTACTCAGCTGCTTATCGGGAAGCAACAAAAATTTGAATTGCGTTGCCTAACACTATTTTGGGCTCATGTCTGTGTGACAACAAAAACCCTTTAAAAAGCAAGCTTAGTGCCCATCTAATTAAGAGTGATTTTTTTTCATAGTCTTAGTCAAACAATAGAAATTAAACCAAATGGCTGAAGCCTGGCTCACTTTTTTTTAAAAAAATCTTCATGCAAATGATGATATAAAGCCAAATGTTTCACAGTTAGAAATTTAGGGCTCTGTATCATTTTATTGGCACAGTAAAAGGCTACAGCCATATTAACATCTCTGTGTATAAAGTGTCAATTTGCCTTTTAATGTCCATCCTCCTCTACTGAGAACTATGAAAATCAGTCTTTTGCTGGCTTTTGAACAACCACTAACTTCCTTTAGCTCAAAACCTTTGATTTACTTCCTTTCTCCCCCACACGTGGGGCCAGCCATAAAATGTGCAGCAGAAGTTACAGAGTGTAGCGCTTGAAGGGTTATGGAGACTATTTATTTCCCCATCTCAGTGTTCACTTCTGTGCCTTCACACTTCATTTGTGTGCCATTTCTAAGATATGATGAGGGCCAAAAGATGGTTTAGTAAAACTGAGCAGCATAATAACAAGTGTCTCAAATGTCTGCGGCACAAAGAAGGAAAGAGAAGAGCTCGTCTTGCTCAAGTGACTTGAAACTTGGCAGTGGGAAGGGTGAGGACACCATCAGCTCCACAGAGTGCCCTACACCCCCAAGGTCCACTCCTGGCAGCACAAGTTCTCACCAGAAGTCAATTTATACTCCTTCCCCCTTCATCTGCCAAGAATGATTTCTGCTACACCTCTGGTAAAACCCTGTCCTTCCACTCCCAGCCCAACTTTAGGGATGAAAGAGGTTTCACCTGATCCAAAGTTCCAAGACGTACGGCGCAGCTTTTGAACCCAGCACTTTAGGAAAGCCTTCAGAGCTACCGGGGAGTATCTCAGCCCCCACCACTTCCAACAGTAGCTGAGCCCCTTGCAGAGCTGACAAGACGTGGGGCAAATGAGACTTGGATAGCAATGATCCTAAGAGGAATGCTGCTGGAAGAGACCGATACCACAGGCAGTAATGCGATAAACTACTGTGCAGAAGACACTGTACTACAGTTCCTGTGTGACCAACTAAAAAGGTCAGAAAATGTAATGCTAAAATTATACAGTAATTTTCAGTTGCTATGAGTAAAATTATTGCTTTAGGAAAGTACCTAAGAAACAACCATTCAAACAAATGATAAAAAATGATGGCTTTGCAAAGCTGGAATCACTCTGCTCCATCTGTCCTGGGGTGAATTAAAAGAGAACACATTTCACATTCCAAGTTTGAAGTATTAACAGCCTGGAAAGCACCATATGGATTTTGGCATTCCCTAGTTTAAAAAAAAAAAAAAAATAAAATATCAACTATGAATCGTTAAAAAGACAGACTGAGGGGGTTTAAATGTAGGTCTACATGACTGAAAATGTTTAAAAATAACGGAAGTTGTCACATGCCACAGGTACTCTGAAACAATCTTCCACAACCCCTGAAATTTTTCTGTTGCCTTTTGTTAAATTTCTGCAAGTACTAGAGTATTTTAACAGAAAAAGGCAACTGGAAAGTAAAATCTACTTGGTTTTGGTATTTGGTGTGTAAGTAATCTTGTCAGTAAAAGATAATTAAATGCATTTGTTCTTAGAATTCCACTTTTGTTGAGCTTCAAAATAGGAGATGCACTAATATGATGCAGATAGATACTGAATACTAAGAGCTGAAACCCTCAAGAACAGAATCAAAACTTATAATTATAATTAAGGCAGTGTAATAAAAAGCAAGCAACAATTTAAGTTTGTGAATTACATTTTCTTCTCTAAGTAGCACGAAAAACGCAAAACTTATTCCAGGCAGCAATATTCAAATGGATACTCCTACTTTTGACTTTTTTTCCCCAAATTAAAGAAAAAGAGCCTAAAGCTAGTAGTACACACGATTTTTGTTCCTTAAAACATCTCTGTAAACAGTGAAAGAAAGAATACATGATTTGAAGCAATTCCTGTAATATATTGTAAAAGATGCTATTGTTTGCTATAATCAATTAGAGTACAGAATAGAAAGGGCACTTTGCTTCATTATAATTGTTTATTATTTATGGCAAAAGAAAATGAAATTTGGAAGCAAACCAGGATCAAACATGCTGAACATGACAAATATACATAACAAAGAGTGCAAATAGGAGCAAAATCTTCATTCTACAAGCAGTAACAACATTCATGATGAAAATGGTAAACTCTGGTGTCATTTGCATGTTTTTGTTTTGGCATTCTGCAGTAAATGACACTTCCTCAGACATAAACTGCCTTTTAAAAATAAAACAGAGGAGAATTTTAAATGCAAATTTTTTACATCTCAGCACAAAAACATCCTTCATTAGAGATGGTACTGGCATCAGAAATGATAATTATACCACAGAGTTGCTTGTTTCTACAGCTTAAAGAGTTCAGAATTTCTTGGGAGTTGTTTAGCATTTCACAGTGTTGATGTCAGGCTGCCTAACTTTTCATAAAAGGAGAGTAAGCACTAGGCACAGTGTCTCATTCTAAGTATTGTCACAGAATATCACAGAATGGTTTGGGTTGGAAGAGACCTTAAACGTCATTTATTTCCAAACTCCTGCCATGGGCAGGGACACCTTCCACTAGATCAGGTTGCTGAGAGCCCCATCCAACCTGGCCTTGAACACTTCCAGGGATGGGGCATCCACAGCTTCTCTGGGCAAACTGCTCCAGTGCTTCACCACCCTCACAACCAAGAATTTCTTCCTGATACCTAACCTAAACCCACCCTGTGTCAATTAAAGTGATTCCCCCTTGAATCCCTGCATGCCCTTGTGAAATCCCTCTCTGGCTTTCTTGTAAGCCTCCGTTAGGTACTGAAAGGCTGCTCTAAGGTCTCCATGGAGCCTTATCTTCTCCAGGCTGAATAATCCCAGCTCACTCAGCCTGTCTGCAGGGGAGACTCTAATAGGTATTAATATCAAACAATTCATAAATATAAAAATAAAAAATATAGACTGACTCATCCATTCCCGTTCATTACAGATGAAATTACTGGCATCCTGATGCCTTTCCAACAGTTTGTTGGACTGCTCTCTACTGCTAGCTTTCCTTACCCTGAGACAGCACATCTGCCCAGCAAAATGAATACCACAAAAATTGTTATTATTCATTTTGCTTCCAAACAATTTCATTAATCTACAGGAAGCATGTTAAAATATAGTTTTGAGAATGAAATATGGTATATGCTGCCTTTGAGAGCTAACTAGACCGGAAAAAATGAGCTGAACATAAGTGAGGGGGGGAAAAAAAAAGCTAAAGTCTAGTTTTTTCCTTCTTAGAATAAAATTAAATAAGGTTTTAGACCTAGATATCAAAATGGCAGTATAACACAAAAGTATCTCATTTGTTGTGATACCTGGGGTGGCCACCTAAAAACAGAGACTAGACAGGAAGAAGGGAATAAAGGCAGGTATTTATTTCAAGGGCCTTCAAGGTACACCCTGGGCAGTCAAACAGCTACGCCCAAGATGGACCCTGGGTCAGGAGTTCTTCACACTTGTATAAGTTTGGTCCATTTGCATATCAGGATCAATTCTCCAATTACAACCCCAGTTAAGGATGTAATTACCCCAAGTTTGCCCTCCTCTTCAGAGGCTTTTGTTTACACATTTTGGGGCCTGGTGTCCTTGATGTGGAAACCTAGAGAAGTTTGTTATGTGTATCTGGCATGAGAGAACAGCAGCTAACAGGCCACAAGAAACTTCAGAGGTAAACACTAAGAAGTACAGGATTTGAAAAATAGAACAGCTGAAACCCAAGGCATCATTCGAACTCAAACTTGCAAAGCCCATTTCTAATACAAACCACCAGTATTACTATGTCTCAAAAAGGTGACCTTTAATAATGTAAGCTGATGCATTATTTTTTCATCCTGTTCTTTTTTTTTTTCCCAAGGGGAAAAAAAAGGACTGGAGATAAGACAACCACTAGGTCTTCTAAATAACCTGTTCATACATGCCTAAATCAACCGCTTTTTTCACAGACGTATCTTTTGTTTGGAAGTGACATAAAGAAAAATTGGATTCTTTTCCTCGTAATGGCTGCACAGTCAACCTTTATTTAGTGATATATATCAGAGAGATTAAGAAGTTAAGAAAAATGCTTAAATTAATTTACAGTCTGAGCTATTAATTATGTAGCATGCAATGCGGGGAATTTCAGATAACATTGTCATAAAGACGCAAAAGACAAAGGAAATACTCTTCAGAAAGAATAGATCACTCCTCTCTTATTTCACTTTGTTGACTTCTACCTGCATTACTACAGCTCTTATCTGCTAGTTCTATTCACTTTAGACATCTGAAAACCAAAGCATTACTCATCCAAATAAAGTAAGGACAATAAGGCAAAGAATCACAGGCAACAAGCTACTGAAATTATTACTCTATCAAAGCCTTTAATCCGTGCAAGGTACCATCAACATATGTACTAAAACTACTTCAGGTATTTTTAGGTATTCTCTAGGAAATATACTTCAGGTATGTTACAAAAAGTTCCTTTAAGGAGCTAAGAACACATAAAATGTGAAAACTAAAGACGGCCAAGTTTTAAATGTGCCCACTGTCACCACGAAGACAGAACCAATTCCTTCCACCAAAATACAACGCTGACGAAATGAAATCCAGGTTTCACCTACGTGCTATAGAACAGAAATTGGAGTTGGTCTGACATAATTTTTTTAAAGGATTATTCTGCTTTCATATGCATGTGACACATATGAAAGAAATTAAATTCCCTTGACATTAATCATGCTATAACTCATTCCTCAACATACGAAGGAATATAAAACTAGGATTTTTGTACATGTTTCCTCTTCCTGGCAACTTACTGTAAGGATTTTAGTTAATTTAAATCGTAATTTTCCAGTTTTAGCTGCTTTAACTCAGAATTTTGTAACTACATAAGGATATATCCTATCACCTATCTAGCTGCTTAGACATCCTGATATTGTCAGGAATGGTAGTAAATCTAAAACTATCAGACAAAAACACCTGACAGGACGGATTTGCAGTACTGTACACAAAAAGCACTTCAGAACTTCCCGATTGTGGCATCATAGAGAGATACACGATTCAGCAGCAGGTACCTCAGCAGGGTGATATGAGGCATCCTGAGGGCTTTCAACAGGACAAGGCCAAATTCTCTTACTCCCCCATTGTCTCTACCCAATACCTTCAAACACAATTATCATGTACTCAGCAAAATCTCCAGGAATTTTGTCATCACACTTTGTATTGCATCAAGTAAAGCATACATCAAGTATGTTTTCAGTTCAACAAAAACCACCAGGAAGATGGTGTTTGCAAACTGTACAGGCCTTCACTAAATGTGGAATATTACAGCCCAAGAAAACAGTAAATAACTACAGAACCGGGACGTAATTAGATCACTCCTCTGTCAATACCTCTCTAAGTTTTTCAAAGAGCAGGATCCATTTAGTCGCAATCAAAGGCAAACAGAGGAGGGCCTCAAGCTCATGTAAGACTTCCAAAGTCATTAGCAAGTCTTTCACCTCCACACAGCCATCAGTGGGAAATCAGTCATGACTGCACTCAAATCGTTCTAGGCACTGTAATTTGGAATTTCTTTACTTGTTTGTATTTATGCTTCTAATGTGACACTGAGGGAACAAAGGTTAACTTGGGCAATTTGTCGTTACCTTTTACTACCACCATTTTTACTTCATACACAGTGAAATGCACTGAATACATCCTCAATGACAACATCTCTACAGATCTCTGAGGTTCAACTGTCCAGGCTGTGGTAATTTTTTCAGCTCATTCATAAATACAGTCTGAAGCACTTTTCCCTTGTGACCAGCCAATTCAAACTGCAGCTCTTCAGATTATCATTTGTACCAAAAGATTTCCCAAAGTGAATGAAATTTGATGCAAAGAGGGAAATCTTTCTTCAAATACAGATGTTCTTTATATTCTTCTTCCTCAGAATAGCAGATGCAGAAGCAAAATAGCATAAATTATGATTGACCTCAGCAGGAATAATTTATGCTCCTGAGCCACTTCATGTGCGTAGCCAGGAGGGAGCTGTCTGACTGTATGAATTCTTACACATCTTCCAGCTAATTTACAGATCCGGTGTAAAACTCAAGGACATCATAAATATTTGTGGCATCCTCTAAAGAACTTTGGGTTCATAAACCAATTATTCTATTACAATAATCCACAAAATTATCTCCTCCACCTCCAATTGAAACAATCTTCATTTTACTGAAGAACAACATAGGAGAGGGCAGATCAAGGAGTTTTTTCATGGTATGAAATGTGTCTCTTTGCAGCAGGAGGAAAGCCACATGATGACCTTTTCTAAGACATACCAAAGAATGTGTAACCACAGCAGTCAAATGCTGGAAACCAGAGTGAGGGAATGTATTACTTGTGATCCACTGCAATTATCAGAAAGTTAGTATCTACTTAGAGGTCTCCATCTGTTAATGGTACTAGAGCTTACATTTTCAACTTCCCACCTTCGAGAAACTCATTTATTTTTAACAATCACTAACATGACCTTCTTAACAATTACCAATATGTCATATTATGAACCATAGGGGGTACCTTGAAAAACAGGGTTAGACCTCACATGGCTTAATTAGCTAAACTCCATTAATTTTCATTTGAAGAGGCTGGTCTGCAGTACTAGAAAATTTGGACATTTACTTCAAAACACAGCATGATGATAAACAACCATTTTTGATACAGGTGTGCTGCCACAAAAAAGCTTGCCCACAGATGGCAGATTGCATTTACTGCCATCTCCTTGCAGAGAGTCCTATAATCTGCCAGTTATGGGAATATTCTTGAAAGGAGCCAAACTCAGCACTAAATGATAACAAAGAGAATTTAAATGCCCATGGTGAATATGTTCCCTAGTTTTAGAGTCTCAGCCTCTCTCCCTCTTATATTTTTAAATTATTTATGCTCTATTTATTTTACTTAGGAATTTATAAAGAAAAACTGCAATGATAAGAATACAGCAAGTAATACATAACTAAAAAGAAAATAAACATATTTATTTTCTTTTGCAGTGTCAGCAAGTATTATTCATAATTGTTTCAGATAAAAATATTTCAGGAAAAAATATTTTAAACTTCCCCATTAAAACCATAGAAAAAATTCCCAGAACCAGTTTAAATTCTGTTGAGTCTGCTGCTGGCAGTGTTCCTTCAAAACATGGATATTATTTCCATCAATTTTACCAATTCAGTTTTAGCAGTTTCACAGACATTTCCTCACTCCTTCACTGGCTAAACTGTGGAGCACAATCCATCGGCGTTGCAGAAAAAGGAAACAGTTAATTTCAAACAGAATTTTATCAGATGAGACAAGTGGGAAAGTATCATACAAACAACACCTCTATCACCATATTAGATTAGTAGGGTAATGGAATGACAGTCTACATTATTTGGTAGTCGCAATATAATTACACAGCACACTCAAAAGATCCCACAAAGGGCCACATTACTGAAGCCAAGGTTATTATAAGAAATAGCAGCATGTGGTTGTGGGAATGTAAGGTGAAACAAGTTAATAACTTCCTATTATCTACAAGTAAAGCTGCTACCTCCGTATGTGAAAATAAATGACACAAGAGAAAAGCAAAATTAAACAACCAGTAATTTATGTGAGGTAGAAAAGGAGTGCAGATGGTGATCCTAAGTTGCACATACCACAGCAACAGCAAAAATCATCCCCTTCTACTGGGAAAACACTCATTTCAATGGCTTCTTTAGTGAAAAGCATGCTAACATAGAAAGCACTTAAAACCATTAGAGAAACATTAGGGTAACTACTTTTACACATTAGCGGAAAAAGAAATCTATGAGCTGCTAAGCCTCTCTATTCCACAGCCTGATAATAAGAATCAGGGAGAACATTTAGATGTCCTGGACTCAAATCCCTCATCTGCCTCAGGGACTTTTGACCTGCATGTTTCTACTCCTCCTCATGATTCAACCACAAAACTACAGGGAGGTTTTTCAGAAAGTGTTGAATGCTCCACTGATTTTCTGACCAATTTAAACAGAAGAGCTCCAACAAAATTGATGGAAAAATCCTCAGAATACTAACTTAATTCAGGAGCTCTGCTTGGTTCTAGGGCTTCATGTCCTCTATGCCAGAAAGACTGAAAGGGAGGCTTCCCAAATATAGTCCAGTTTTCAAGACATTCACCTACTGGATAAAGCAGGAGTCTGTGATTCATCTGTTCCAAAATTTCCTATCACACCAGTTAGGTCCTTCTTTTCAAGCAGAAAGACAGCGTTCGAGTAGAGAAATACCACAAGAATCTAATCATTGAGAAACTCATAAAAATACTTCTGTCAAGTTGAAAGAGGTTTATGCAAGAGAGTTGATAAAACCTGAAACTGCTCCTTAATGTCTTTTCAGTGGCTTTTTAAAAGAACACTGTTAGCATCCTTCTAACATCTGGTTCCACAGGTGAAGAAGTTAGGGCAATGCCTATTCTGTGAATCCCAAAGGAGCTGAAAAAAGGAGCCAGATGTCAAAATTAACTGACTTTGAGCATGCCTAGAGGCAAAAACTTGGGAACCACGAATTAGATAAAGATTTTGTGCATAGTGGAAGTGTCTGGAAGTTCTTAGTTACATTTTTAAAGCTATTCAGTTACCTGCATTTCCCTAGCCACTGTCTCAAGTGGATTTCTTTCTATACATTTTTTTCTGACTCTGGTATTGTAAAAAATATTATTTAGTCCTATGGGTGGTTTTTTAATTCTGTAGAAACATCATAGTTCACTTCTGAATTCTGCAGAATTACGCACCCAAATGTAAGAGATGTTAAATATGCTTTAAAACCTGAAAAATATTATCAGTAGATTTGTAACAGACTTTGCAATATTTTTACTAAATTATTTTTCAAAAATTGTCCAAATACCTACAGGCTTCTCAGTTCAAAGCCTGAAAAGACTGCAATGCATCTTGCCTCCATTGTCATGTAGGCCAATTTAGAAGAGGCACTAGGTTCAAAAAATCACTTGTCTTAAAAGCAGCATGGCATGGACATATCACATGAACCTATTCAACTAACATCAACTTCTCAATGGGAAATTACTTTACATAAATGCACAATGAAATAGCTGTGCAGAATCATAGAATCACAGAACATCCTGAGTTGGAAGGAACCAGAAAGGAACACTAAAGTCTAACTACTGGCTGTGCACACAGAGTCACACCATGTGTGTTGTCCAAAGGCTTCTTGAGCTCTGTCAGGCTTGGTGCTGTGACCACTTCCCTGGGGAGCCTGTTCCAGTGCCCAACCACCCTCTGGGTGGAAAACCTTTTCCTAATATCCAACCTAAATCTCCCTTAACACAACTTCAGGCCGTTCCCTTAGGTACTGTCACTGGTCGCCACGGAGAAGAGATCAGTGTCTGCCTCTCCTCTTCCCCTCATGAGGAAGCTGCAGACTGCAGTGAGGTCTCCCCTCAGTCTCCCCTTCTCCGGGCTGAACAAACCAAGTCACCTCAGCCTCTCCTGTAAGGCTTCCCCTTCAAGGACCGGCACCACCTTCATATCTCTCCCTTGGATGCTCTCTAATAGCTAAGTATCTTACACTGTAGCACCCAAAAGTGCCCCCAGCACTCGAGGTGAGGCCGCCCCAGCTCAGAGCAGAGTAGGACAATCTCCTCCCTTGTCCAGCTGGCGATGCTGTGCCTGATGCCCCCCAGGACAGGGTTGCCCCTCCTCCTACCATAAGAATCCAGGTGTGGTAGGAAAACAGTTAACAGCCACCAAAAGGAGTGGTCCGCAGTTATCCCAGTCACAGAATACAGACACACACGCACTCACTGCAAACTGTTTAGGTGATGTGCCCTATCGGTATCCTGTATGCTCGTTTCGTGCCAGTACAGCTGGGTCTTAATCTCTGATAAGGAGTTCTCCATGTGACCTGTTATGGTACAAGGACAAAAAAAATTGTCCTCGGACAGACCAAAAGAATTATAAATCACGATTTACAAGTGAGAGCAGCAGCAGAGATCTTGTATTTTCTTTCCAGGAGCACAGAAAGAGTCAAAAAGCCAAACCTTAAATTCAGTAACTTATGTCCTACACAAAAAAAAAGGCTCACCTTTCATATTACATGATATTATAGATAGCAGCAGAGACAAATGGTCTGTCAGCATATAAAGAATGCTGGAAATCAGTGGGAAAAGTTAAGAAAAACCATACACATTTCCATTTAAACAACCATCAGATATTTTCATTTTCTGTAATATTTAAGAAGATGATATATACAGAATAATTAACAGCCTCAGAGAAATCTTGATTGAGAACAAGGCACATAATCTTTGCCTTCTACTTCTACTAGTGGCTGGAATACTCTGTGAAAATAACTAGACAAATTGAACATTTTTATCTCTGTCTGAAAATTATCACTGATTTAATGACATAGACACAGTATTTTCCAACAGCTTTCACTTCACCAAAAGGAAAATAAAAAAGGTTATCTGCTAAAAATCAATAGAGCTCTATATTCTTTTCAAGAAAACAGCCCAGATTGCTACTGCATGAGTACGTTCATGCTGTGTCTGCTCTAACTCAGCTGCTTTTGTCAAGATTTACACACCTCTTCATGTGAACTTGATTCTTTCTTTATTAACTTGCCCTAATGCCAAGTAACTATGGAACAGTGTCTACAAATTAATCTAGCACTAAGACAACTGTGTTAAAACCCCATCACCTATAGTGTGGAAGTTTTCTGTGATGCTGCTGGGAGCATCTGCCAGGAAAGCTGCTCTAGATGTTCCATTCCAAGCTGAATTTTATATGCCAAGCTTTCTGAACCTTGAAGCTGACATCTACCAAATGAGTTGTCAAGTTCTAAAAGAGATTTTCAAAGACATTCAGAAAATACTGTGCTTGTAAAAGAGTTGTTTCCAGCATTCAGAAAACCCTTAGCAACAACTAATTCATTCCACTGCAAATGTATTCCATCTCACTTTTGATTTAATTGCCAAGTACTTCTCCCTCTCATCTTATTCAGGCTTTTGGTACCTTTAGACACCAAGTTCTTTTTCTCAGAGATGAAACTGTATGTCTTCCCCAGCCACCTACTAATAACACAGGCTTTAAAAATACTTCTGCAATATTAGTAGTCATAAATAACAACTGATATCCTGATTTTAACTTCCACCATTGATCCCTGTGTTTTCCTGGACACATACCAACTATGAAGT
Organism: Eulacestoma nigropectus; assembly: GCA_013397775.1. Lineage (NCBI taxonomy): Eukaryota > Metazoa > Chordata > Aves > Passeriformes > Eulacestoma > Eulacestoma nigropectus. Next base: position 2,952,526 of record VZTE01000262.1, read on the forward strand.
TAATATTATTTTTATTCCCTGTCTACTCTTCTGTTTCTATGTTCTTTGTCTCCTGGAAACAGTAACAGAGAAATTAAACCTCCATTAGCATTGCCTCTCAAATAAACAGGACGACCCTATATACAATATTAGGACTTGAAAATGCAGGTTATTCTTAAAGAACTTACCTGCTAAATGGTTTTAGGAAAATCACTTACTGAGCTTCTCCGTACCACGATGTTCACTTAAAAAATAACAGTCGGTCATTTAATAGTCTAGAGAACCACAAACTGAGCTAATTTCTTTCACAGTTCTGTGCAAGGTGATGAATTTACTAGGGTTGAGTGTGATTCCCTTTTGCTACAGGGATTTTTCCATGTAAGCACTGTCTCCTTCCAGGAGTTGAATAAGTAACTTTATACTGCCTACAGAATTTACAGAAAAAAGAGGTGCTGCAGAGTGGCCTCAAATACTTAGAGCTCTGCTTTAATATCGCTCACTTTACAATATGGAAATACCACACAAATAAAGAAATAAAAGGCAAAGGAAAAATGTATAGTAAGAATCATAAACTCCCAAACTATAGTCCATTCTTCCTCCTTCAAAGGTAGCATCACGCTGCTGTGATGATTGTATTTTCTTTTTTTCCTGGACTAATGATGCTTTAGCACTCCGTTCTTAAAGCTCACATTTCTGGAGTGCAGACAATAACAGTATTACCATAATTCAAATTTGTATTACCCACTGAAATGTCAGCATTATCTTTTTATATTCTTTCTTCACTTGCTGCCAGATTTTCATCAGCCTTTTTAAATACATAATGTACGGTGTAAGTCCTTCCAGAGGAAAATCCCAACAAACCATTGGTGGCAGGTGCTAGTTGAAGGCAGGCAGAGACTTGCTGACACAAGAGTGCCTAGGCTGCGTTCAGACCTATGTTCCACAGTCACACTTTTCAACAGCTGACAGGAGTATAGGACTACACAATAAAAATGTTTTACTGGTAAAAATGATTACTAGTTGTGAACAAAACTACTCCATAACACCTTGTGATTGGTGTCTTGACATTTCCCAAATCACTACTCTCCATAAACCCCGAATGATTCACAAAAATCAATGGCTACTGCCAGAACAATATTTTACAAAGGTGACAGGCAACAGCCAGTGCAATGTTATCCTTTCTAACCTGTGTGGCAGTACAGACAATATTATTGTTGTATTTTTAAGCACACATGGCTCTTAATACATATAAATGTGGCTGCAACCATACAGGTAAATAAAGAATAGTTGTTGAATCAATGGGATTATGAACTCAATGGATGTACACCACAGAGGAATAACAACAAGGAAAATAAGGATGAGGGTAGAGAGAATAAGGACTAAAATATATGAACACATTGCAGCTATGTTCTGTATTCTAGTTCTCCACAGGAAAAATTCACAAAAAATAGGTTTCACATACACAGGGAATGTTTGCTTGTATATGATAAAATTAGTTATCTACACTCGTTCAGGTAATAATACCCCAACATGAAACTTAATATCCATCAAGAAAAGTGGTGACTACTTCAGACAACATTTCTGGTACAAAAAGGCTTAGCTCCTGGTCTATGATATTAATAAGCACACCCTCTCAAGCCCTATGTTCACACTAAGGAAATTCAAATGGCTTATTTGTTGGAAATTTAAGCCAGAAGATGTAGGAATTAATTGTAGGTGGGTTTTTTTAAGGAAAAAAAAAAAGGAGAACCAGCATATTGGAGAACAACAGTGAGACATTAAAATAGTAATTTCATAAATAATTGAAGAAAAATTGGTAAGAGGAAGGATAGGACAAATTTAAATGACTGACTGACAGTATCAACTTCAAATTGAGTAACAAAGTATAATTCACATGGACTCTAATTTTCTAGCCTTTTGCATCCAACCTGTGGTGTTTTCCTTCGGAGTCAGATGCCCAGTCCCCTTATTGCCTCCAAAAATATGAATCACTGATCATATAGAGGAAAAAAAATTTCCAGATTTGAATGCAAGCATACCAGAACTAAGGATCTAAACAGTTCTTGCTACTTTCCTTATCTCCAGAGCATCTGTCAGCACAGTAAGTAAGTTCTAGCTGGTAGCAGAACTTTGAAAAATAGGAGGATAAAAGACTTGTGCTTCAAAATTAAATTGTTGACACATGAGGGAATGAATTTATGCTGTGAAGCCCTTACCCTTGGATCTGTACAGAAGAGAGAGTTACTGAGAGTAGTCAAGGATATTGACTACTGGAAATGACATTGACACAGAAAGGCAACCCAAATCAGGTCACCTGGAGTCTGAACTACGTTCATGGAGTAATTCAGTCTGGGAAGTAAATAAAGAAGGAGAGAAGTTTCAGTAGCACTTTTTGTATGAGGGTTTCTCCATATTATCTCCTTTGTTTACTTTTTATTTTCCACAAGATAGAAGGTTTCTTCGGATTTAATCACTGATGAAAAGATAACCTTGTAGGCTTTTAATATCCTTAGGCTCCTAATGTTCCTTCTTATCAAAAAAGTTTGAAAATTCCATAGCTGTTACATTGATGTCAACAGAGGAATCAAGCCATCAAGCCATTTTGCCATCAGACTCCAAAAAGTGTGTTCTCCAGCCTTTCTTTGGGATAGGCAGGAAACGGGACAAAGGGAGGCAGGAGTGAAACAGAATGAAAATATTGCATTAGGGCACATTTGCTAAATGCACAGGGTTCAAGCCAGAAAAGAATTAATAACTGAGGCTGGAGCACTTTGCCCATGAAACAGTGAAAAAGTGTTTGGGGGGCTGAGAAGGACAATCTCCAGTGCCAGAATCACTACAATAAAATTCAAGAACACTTTTACTCTCTATTCTTCTCATTTCAAAACACACAAAACAGAGGACCTGATCATTTATGATCTTCAAGATTCCCAGAGCAGAGGCTGTAAGAAACCACAGGGAAAATTTAGAAGCTATTTGAAGTAAACAATTTTCCTATGTTCTATAATTTAAGGCAATTAGATGCTTATCCTAATTTCATTAACGATTGCTTCTAAAACATGAATCATTGCTTCTAAAACATGAAATACACAAGCTACATCTGAAACCAGGATTTTTAACTCCAAGTTTCAAAAATTATGACCCTTGATGCTGTTACTACCTATCTGTGACCTCGACCAACAGCTTCTGCCCCAACCAGGGTATTGCTAATTATCTTTGTTCCTCAGGCCCTTTACAGTGTACGCTTTACCCCAATCTTAAGTTTCGTGATGGCTGAAATAAACTCCTACCTGTCTCACATACAACATCCTTACATAAGGAAAAGTGGCTAGATCCACTTTGATTGGAGCAGCAAATACATTAAAGTTGGTTATAAGAACACCTCGCTATAACATTCTTAGTAAAAGAGTACTTGAATGAAATTCTTGTGTTTATTTTAAGGAAGGGGTCAGACATAATGATCTGCTGATCCCAGCTAGCTAGGAGAATCTATGAATTACTTACTATCTTTACTGTATGGTCAGAGTTCATATTTTTCACAAGTTCTACTGTTGGTCTTGGCTTATTTATGCCAAATACATAAGAATGAAACTCAAGGTATCAGGGGTTTATACTGGCATGAGCAGTTACAAAATAAAAATCTACACACTGGAAGAAAAACAAGTCAGATGCCAGGTTTCTGATCAGGAATTAAATTCTGCTCTAATTTGAGATCATAACCTATAACACAAAATCTCATCAATATTCAGTAATCTTGTGTATGCACATAGAGGGTATAGGGCATGTGTGAGAAATCTTCAAAAGGGCTTGATCTAGTAAAGATTTTTCTATCTGGTTTTTTTTTTTTTTTTCTTTTTTCTGAAAGAGGAAAGACAGGATAGCATTTAAAAAAAAAATAGAACAGCTGCCTCTTGACTTACAAGATCTAACCAAGACTTTTGACTGAAAATTATGTGTATTGACATATTCATACAATTAAATCCCTACCATGCTTCCTAAAACTAACTTCTTAGTTCTAGATAAGATGAAGAAATATAAACAGGAAGTGTGCCCTCCTATTGATAATTAGTTAGACAGACAGTTTTACGAGTACTAAAATAGTAAAGGAAGTTCATTCTTCTCACAATTTCCTTCGCTCTAAGATATATTTATTAAGATATTTTGATTGAATCCCAGTGCATTCAGTGCTTGCAGCCGTCACTGACATCTGAAAAAAGCTACAGATCTTTTCAACAGGAAATACTTCATTTCTAGCAGATCTTATTTGCAATTTTGGCAAATTCCCCTCAAGCCAGTGACTCATATTTGTATTTGGTCTCGCTGTAATGCATTGGGAATTTTACATTCTAGTCTGTACTCAAGGCCTGTCTTTCACTATTTAGATAAAAGAAAGCAAACTGACAGCACAACAACATAAGCACAGCTTTAATTTCTTGCAGTGCAACTAAAGCCTCAAGGGTTTACTCCTCAGCAAAGAGAACTGGAAGCCGCAAATTAATCTAGGCTGAAAGTTCCTAATACTACAAGTAGTAGGGGATCATTAAGCTCTCAGCAGCATAGGGCTGTAAATGGCCTTTTGTAAACTGTGACAACCAAACATGAACCTAGAAGACCTCATATGACTGCTGGAGTACAATATTGTGTGTGTGCCTGCCAGGAATTCCCCGCACAGGTATGAGTCTCAAACACCTATAAATCCATGGCAAGGTACAGGTGTGCAACCATTCCAGAGAGAACCGTGGCTTCCCACCAGTACGGATACACACGTGCACAGTTCTACTCCAGCACAACCTATTAACCACCAATTTAACAGTGACCACCAACCTGACCCCAAAAAACCAGTTCTATATCAAATTTTTGAGAAGGGTACTGTCAGTATTGATATTGGATTACAAAACCTTCAAGAAGTTCAGCATTACAGGAGAGTAACTGTGAAGGAAAGCTGACCAGTCAGAAAGCAGAAAACATCAATTCTTCTCATGACAGCTTTTAAGTGAAAACTAGTTTGTCAAAAGTAACTTTGATGAGGTAATCAATCTCACTTTATTAATATACAACAATCATTTCCTCCAGCCTTGCATTTATAGAAGAGCTTGTTATATAAGACTAAAGTACCAATAACATTATGTACACTGCTAAAAATAAAAATGGGGGTATAAATTTTACTGCTTCATTGCACCTCAGTTGATATAAGAACAATCCACCCAACTATCTCACCTCAAGAGCCACCAAATTTAGCAAACAAAGAATAATTACTTTGCAAACTTGTCCTTTTGCAAAGAAAATCAATGTCGTTTTACGATTGTTAGGCTGATTTAGTCTCCCTCTATATTCAAATACTCTCTACATTTTTTTATTTACATAATCCATTACAGCATTGACTTTTCCTCATTTCAAACAGCATACTGCCTATATAAACATTCTACCAATCCTGACTATTTCAAGCATGTCTACTATTATTTCATAAATAGTGGGTGATGTATCACTTCTACTTTAGGCAAAGCACCATGTTTAATACGGTACGTCAGAGTAAGTTCTATTCTGCATGCCATTACTTTCAAATATGCTCCCCATCTCTTTTAATAGTCAGTCATAATGGGTTTTCTTGCTTGTGTCTGACTTATGTATCAATTTTTACTTTCTCTTCTGTGTGGGTAACTTCAATATTCCAAGAGAATTATTTCCTCCCACCTCTATAGTGGTACTGAAGTCATACTCGTTCTCTTGTGCTTTATCATCCAGATATCATCTTTTTGTTCAACATTATCCTGTGAACCACCATGTCCAAAAAAAGCCTCTAAGTAAAATAAAAAGTAAGGCACTATTTTACTTTATGTTGCTGTAGCCTAATGCATCTTACATCTCACAACTCTTACTTCTCTCATATGATCTAGTTCAGATGAATGAACAGTGAAAAGACCTTCCAACTAATTTAATTGAACTTTTGCCCTCCACATAAATGTAATAAATAACTCACTTATGAAATAAGTTTGTCTATGTCTACCAGTTGACAAAGACAAATACTGCCATTTTTTAGCAAACTGCAAATTCTTTAAATCTAAATTTAACAACAGCTAACTGAAGACTCAGGGCAAAGGCCAAAGGGAGATCTGAAGTACCAACTAATCCTCTCCAAGAGACATTAAATCTAAATTTTTAGTAAAATATTCTCTCAGTGATGTTGTTTCAATTTCTTCTAGATTTAAACTTCATAGGAGATTAATGTGTTCCCTTTTTCCCCCCTTAAATTTGCCTCTTAATAAATTTGGACAGTAATGTGCATGTATGTAATAACACTGAATAGTACAAACACTGCATTAAACATATTAATTATAATTGTTTTATTAAGTCATAATTACTGCTACTGCTGGTGGTGCGTCAACTAAAAGACTGCTGTGGCTGATCTCAGCACACATGAAGACAACCCCTGCTTCAAGAAATTACAGAATCTTCTGTAATAACGAATTAACAATAATAACAATTACTGAAGCCTTAGGGGGGAAAAAAAAAAGAGGTTTCTAACTTCATCTTTTTTTGTACCTTCATTTCTTTGTTTTCTTTATACCTTAAGAAAAAAAACAAATGAAGGGATTTTCTGACAGTGGGGTGTGTCTGGTGGATTAAGCAACAACAGTTCTTCTGTGGGAATAATCCCCTTAAGACTTTTGTTGGCTGACTGATGGCCTCGTACTATGACTTGGTTCCAGGAACAGCGAGGAAATACAAAAAACAGATTCATTAAAAGGATAAAAATGCATTTCTATGGTATCACTAACAGCATACTATAGAGGAAATCCATATGTACTTGGCATTTGTAATTCAGTTTTAAAAACCATTTTAAATATGTACATGAACTGAAGTGTATATATATTAAATCAATTTCTTTGAATACAAGCCAAAAATTTCATTCAAAAGTTTTTATAAAGCGTTTAGAAGTCTGGCTCTACTGAATACAATAAGATTTTGACATTATTTCTACTGAATTAGAGATTCATTTGACAGCTATTTTATACATTTTATAATACTTCCCTCTGTTTAAGACTTTAATCATAACTTTCAAGGATTTTCTTTCTCTTTACAAAAAAATCCTGCACAATTTGTGCTGGCTTCTATGGGAAAGAGTAATAGGAGAGTGGAAAAAAACCCTCAGCGAGCAGGGCTTTTTGTTGTTTCCCGTCTTGTACATCAATGCACCTTGACCAAATGCACATAACCCCTTTTTTCCTACTGAACACTGCATTTCTGAGTGGTAGAGGTGTTTGGATGAAGAAGGTAACATGGCCAGGATTTCTGGACTGTTGACCAAAATGAATTAGTCTATGTGGATTTCCAACACATTCAGAACACAGAAGACTCACAGTACTCAAGTAGGACAGATGCCAGTCAACAGAATTTAGGGGCAAACAAGGTGCACTTTTGGAAAGTGAGTTTTGGCAGCTGCAGTCTTCGAGCAAAGCTGTGAAATCTTCCATGTCAAACGTAAAAGTGAAATAAGAGCAAGGGAAGTTCTAGTGCGAAAAACAATGATTCTGTACAACTAGGCTTTCAATTCTATACACTAATTTTAACAATTATCTCCTTATAGCATGAAATTCTGTAAACTGATTTATTATAACTCTGAAATTTAAGTACTAAGTAGAAATAAAAAAAAAAAACTCCAAAACATTCAATATTTTTCTTCTGCAAAGAAAACATAAAATTTTAAATGCAATCAATGTGTCAAACCCATGTTCAGGTTGATGCCTTAGGTTGTAGCTTTTATATTTTTAAACCCTGTACTGCCTAGTGTGTAACTCTGAAGTTTCTTGTAGCCTTTTAGCTGCTGCTCTCTTATGCCAGATAGACATAACAAAGCCTCTCTGAGCTTGTTGTTCAAGGACACTTAGGCTGTCCTAGGCCCAAAAGGTGTAAACCAGGGCCTCTGGAGAGGTGGAGAAATTGAAGAGGTTACATCATTAGCTAAAGTTTTAATTGGTGAATTTATGCTGATATGCAAATGAACCAAACCTATGAAAATGTGAAGAACTCGTGACTCGTTGTCCAGCTTGGGGTCCCATCTTGGGGTCCAGCTTGGAGGTGGCCTTTGGCTCCCCAGGGTGTACCTTTGAAGGTAAAATAAATATCCACCTTTATTCCCTTACTCCTGTCTAGTCTCTTGTTTCTAGGTAGCCCCTCAAGGCATCAAGGTGAAGTCTATTCGTCAGCAGCTCCACTGCTAATAAACCATACAAGATCTCACAAATTAGTCTGTCTGAGAAAAAATTATACTGGGAGAGAAGACATAGCAGTAAGAAACAGAGAGTGCTGAGTAGTAATATATTTGAAATTTTTCAAAAATTAAAAATCAGAAATCTTAAGGAAAAAAACCTCTCGCTTGACTAGGTCTCATATGTTGTCACATAATGCTGAATTCATCAAAATAAGCCTCACACTCCCATTGCCGTAAAGAACATTAAATTCAATATTTCATTTGCTCCAGCAGTTGAAACACCACGAGATGTGACTTAAGAGTCAGTCACAAACTTAGTATTATCCCAAAGCAATTGATTACCACTGGGTCTGGTCTCAGTCCAGAGATATTAATAGGCCTCACAAATTAATCCAATACAGATGTTTCTGTTATGCAGAGTTGGTCTCTTTAGAGGATAATATAGAATAAAATGTTCAATCAGTGGACTTTATTAATAAAGTGGAAATATTAAGTCATCCAGAAACAGGGAATGGAGGAAGATTTTACTTTGTTGAGTCAAGCAATTATTAACAGACATTGCAATTTCAGGAGAAGACACCTGATCACAAAAAAAAAGTTATTTGTGTCTCCAGTGAGACATGTCAGTTCTTCCTTCAGCAACTTGAAATTATCTATAAATACGTCATAAGATTCATCCTAGAAGGCCCCTCCAAGGTTATTGTGTAATCACTTCCCAGATTCACAAGTCAAAGGAAAGTCCAGTAAATGAAATAATTTGTGCAAAATTTAAAATTTCTTCATTTCTCTACGAGATATCCACAAGTTCCTTAAATGAAAAAAGATGGGATATGCAGGGGAGCTGCTGCAGCTCTAACAGCACCAAAGGAGCATGTGATGATTTCTTCCATTGCTACTGCAGGTAACCATGAATAACTGAGCAGGTTAATGCAAGTAGAGAAAGGGGATTGCTCTGGGGCCAGGGACTCAAGGAAAATCTCCTGCAGCCATTACAATGCCCAGACAGGGACAACATAACCAAGTTAAGTGTACAGAGACAGATAAGCCTACACATTCCATGGGGGAACATGAAATCTAGGCATTCCAAATATACAGAGGAGCCAAAAATTTGGCTCTTTGCTGCAGACTGTAAAGCTACTGCAAGGAAAACATTCTTTGCCTACTCAATTTACCTCCTCAGCCTTCATTAAGAAGGAAAACTGAAAGGGCAAAGAAACTCCTCTAATGTTACTTGAATGCAAAAAGGATTCAATCAAATGGAAAAAGAATTACAGCTCTGAGCAAATTTTATTGGAAATCCTTTAAAAAAAATAGAAATACCTAGACCTTATAATTTAAAAAAATATGCAATTTTCAGTTGGAAGGAAATCTTGTTACTAAAATAGCATTCTATTTTTAAAAAGGCCGAGAGAAACCATTAAAAGTTTGAAACAGAAGCAAAATATTTTGAGGATATCCAGCTTATACTTAGTTCCACATCTGCCAATAAAGGCTTTAATTCCAAATTGGAAGAAAATAGTTTTAAACTGCCAAGTAACCAAAGCATAATGCAACTGCATTATACTCAGGCTTTCTGAACTGTTTATTCAAACGCTACAAGTTGACTATGAAGAACATTGAATGTTGTAGAAAATAACGAGATTTAGGTAACTTGAGTAGTTAAACTCGAGCTCTTAAAGTGAAAATAAATTTGAGATCAGTGTACAAATCAAGCCATATATCAGCTTATCATATGGAAGTTACAAAATTGTGTTAGTTACAGGAAAACATCACTTATGAGCTCTAAGTACATGCAATGAAGGCAAGTAAAGACAAATTTAAATTTATACTAACTTTTAATGCAGAACAGAAATAGAAAAAGAACTAAACAACCTGCCAGGTTACTGGTTAAAATTGAGAGTGTTCAGCCTCAGTTAAATGTTAGACTCTTCTCATCTGTCTTCACCTCAGAGCTGTCCACCCTGCTGTTTCTGCTTTTAAAACTGACCGGCACAAAATAATAGTGAGTGATGTTACTTTTGACAGGAAGAATGCAAAGATTCTGGATTTAAACAGGGATAAAGATATAAGGAAAAGGGATTTCTCCATCTCCAGAGCCTTGCAAAGGCTTTTACTGGAAAACAGGTCTGAGTGTTAGGCCAGCCAGTGCCCATTTCAACACCATCTTCCCTGAAACTTCTCCAGATGCAGAGGCCAAATCTGAACGCTACTCACATGCACAGAAACAATTCCTTCCATGCTCAGCAGACAAACCCATTTAGTGATGTGAAGGTCCATCACGTTGCTGACGCAGACTTTAACATTGTGTGACTGGCAATATAAAGTGACAGAGCCTATTTACTATGTGATTCCCAGACTCTTTCTTCAACCTAATTAAGAAATATCACCCACTAAAAACTTGAAAAGTTTATTATCACTGATAACTGGATTTTCTATACCTTTTCTCTAGCTGAAACTTACAATAGTAAGAAGTTAGAAGTTATCAATTCATCACAAAGTAAGTACTGCTGACCCACATACATAAGAGTTAACATTCGTATTCTTCAAAAGTGCAGAATGACATGCCTGAGCCCATTACAGTCTCCTGGGCAGAAATGGAAGATTTCACAAACAAAACTATGAAAAATGAAAGCTTAGCTTTAAATGGGTGTGAAGTTGGAGAAGAAATCACTGGAAGCTCCTTGTTAGAACTGCACCAACTGTTGGTGGTTATTTTCCAGAATATGTTGAAGTTTACCATCTTTCTACATGTTGTTAAAACCATCTTTGCCAGAAAGTGCAATCCCACGGGCACATAAAAATTATTGTAAAAAGTCAGACTTACACAGTTTGTAAATGATCTGATGGTGCCAACTAGCAGGTCTTTTCCCCACGTTCTCAGAGTCTGTCCCTGTGGCCCCACTGCTCTGCTGAAACCACAATTTGGTATCTGGTTTCTCTCTGCAGTGACAGAAATTGTTTGCCACCGTGCTGTTAAGACAAATGCTTTTAGGGAACATGCAAATCTCTCAAGTAAGCAGAGAGATGCAAATGAACATGCCCCCCTGCTGAACAAATGCAATGTTCCAAATTCATCAGGGGTAACCCTGAGGGCACTGCTTGGCTTCAAAGAAAATGCACAGGAGGAGCTATGGGGGGAGTCTGTCCGGTTGCCTGTGCTTCAGTCAAAGCATGCCAGTATAGGTGGTGATCCTAAAGCATTTCAGATTTCATTTAAGCTATGCTTAACAAAATTATGTTATTCAAAACTTAATCAATGTCCTTTAAATTGAAAAAAAAAATTCATCCCCAAGGCTATTATTCAAGAAGGAACTCTGTTTTTTTATCTTGCTTTACCCACTTGCTTTCCAGTTTTGATTTATCAGGTTTCCTACTAAAAATTCTCTCAAATGAGAACTAAAACAACTGAACCATATTCGCATAAAAACAACTTCAGTGGGGTGCATAAAGCTTAACTTGATAGCTCTCCTATGACTAATGCAAGTGGTACCAGCAATGGGGAGAGAAAAGGGGGAAGAAAATTTGTGAAAGAACAATGTCTATAAGCTTGACTGGCATAAATGCTCTTTTCACTTTCTTCTGTGTGAAGACTTGTTTTCATCTAAACTACAAGATATTTCAGAGAATTGAATGTGATCTGACAGCTAATTTTAAATTGTGTCACTATATAAAAAAGGGGAACAAAAAAAAGTCCACAGACACTGTATCATCTATTATACTTTGAGGAAGTTGTATAGGGCTGGAGAAACTCTCCTACAAAGATAGGCTGAGAGAGCTGGGGTTATTCAGTATGGAGAAGAGAAGGCCCCAGGAAGACCTAATTGCAGCCTTCCAGTAGTTAAAGGGAGCCTAAAAGAAAGCCAGAGAGGGACTTTCTAAAAGGGCAGGTAGTGACAGGACACAGGGGAACAGCTTCAAACTGAAAGAGAGTCGGTTTAGGTTAGCTATTAGGAAGAAAATCATCACTGTGAGAGTGGCGGGACACTGGAAAAGACCGCCCAGAGAAGCTGTGGCTTCCCATCCCTGGAAGTGTTCAAGGCCTGGTTGGATGGGGCCCTGGTCTAGTGGAAGGTGTCCCTGCCCACAACAAGAGGGTTGGAACTAGATGACCTTTAAGGTCCCTTCCAACCCAAACCATTGTTTTCAAATCTAATATATAATGTAAGCATTCACTGAAAAGACTGCTTGATATATTCCGCAATCTTTCTTGACGTGCATCCTTTCCTAATCAGCTGGTATTTTTGGTGCAATGGGGAATCATCAGATCCATTTCTCATGCTCAGAGTACATTTACAGACGGCAATCTCACTGTCACTTGAAGAGATCACTCAAAGCATTGAGCACGATGCCACACAAATGCCTCTAAGCACTGTGCCTCATGGCATGCTGGAGTCACTTCCCACCTGAGGCATGAATGAACTCATACACCAAAAATCTCTACTGAATATGTCCTGTCTTCAATTGCACAGGCTTTTGTTTTCAGGATGGAGACAAAAGCCCTCCAAGCAGTGTTGAGCACAGTGACAGACATTGCTCCTCTTGAACACTGTACCCATAAGCATGAAGAGTTCAAGAGCAAAGGTTAAGTGGCTGAGAAACAAAGTCTCCTCTGGCTTAGCACAACCTTATATGTATTTTGGTGCCTAAAAAAAGAGAGATCCCAGGTAAAAATCTAACCATTATTTTAACTCCTTGCCCACAATAAAAACAGCAAAAGACAGCATTTTTAAAATCCTATTCTTTCTTTAGAAGTTTGCACTTTTATGGATCAAAATTCCAAAAAGTTTCAGTAAGACTGACTGGAGAAACAAACTTTAAAAACTTTGGAAATGGATCTTGTATTTCCAAAAGTACTCAAGTAGGGTAGTAAACAGAATTTCCACCTACCTAGAAGCTCAGATTCATTTGTAACCTCCCATTCAGCCACAACACACATTCAGTTCAGTATACACCCTAATAATACACACTCAAAAATCTCTTATTTGAAGAACTACAGTCAGCTGTCATCTAGGCTATGTGTTCATTGTACACTTCACTGTGTGCAGTGAAACCTAACAGCTCAAGTATTTGAAGCAGAAACATTTATTGTGTTTTGTACATCTAGGCACTTTGGAAAACATTACCTCTAGCAAATGTAAAACACATTTTATCCTTTTATTTCAACATCTGATTTTAGTAGTATTTTAGAAAATTAGAGGGATTTTTACATCAAATTTCTGAAAGAGATTTTTACATCAAACCTTTCTGCCATTGATTTTGCAATCACGACAACTCTCTTTTGGAGAAAATGCTAGTAATATGGAAGATGCAAAGCTGGCTGATACGAAAAACAAGGAGTTTGCACATAATAATCGCATGTAACGTGCTTCTAAAGCCAGACTATGAAGACTAGGAAGAGATCTACAAATTAAACACCATTTTCACTAATATTATATAACAAGTAACTTCACTACCATAATCAATCTTTCTTACCTAGGTTACTTGTTCATCAAAACATTTGCTTGTGGTTACCAGTTTTGAACACTCCTGTTCCAAAGATGTGTTTCAGTTAATGCCAATCCTGCTAGGATCTGTCACAACTAAACATACCAACTTCACAAATTCTGTTGTTCCTAAGACTTCGATAGACAGCATTGTGAAACAGCATTACTCTAACTTTTTTTAGAAAAGCTACAGCACAAGATACAGGGTGGCTTTTGAATAGAGCAAACTCTTCTGAATAAAGTTCAGTCGTCATTATAAGGTAAGATATTTTGCCTGTTGCCAGCTTAATAGTTTACCTTCAGTAGACCTTCAGATCTGCAAATAACCTTCTTTTAAACATTTTTTTTTCCAGATTGTTCACAGTGGTACATTTAATCTGCAATCAAAGATGAAAATAAATCATAAAAATAGACCAAATGCATTCTGTAGCTGACATATGAATGGTATCCTAACTGGTGACCATTCAGGTTTGCTCGAAGATGCACGTGTTATGTGAAAATTGCAGGCCAGAGGCCATTTGCAGTCAGTCCTGGAGCACTCCAGCGTTTGTGCTTAGGTTTGATTTCCACAAAAACCATGGCACACTCAGGAGGACAGGGATGATGTGTACACAGTTGCCACCTCCACGAAGAGATGGGACACAGCTGGAGAGCAGCCTTCCCAGGAAGGCACCTTCTTTTAAACACAACCTTCTTCCCTTCACATGCTAACCCCACCATTCACCTTTGACTCTCCCCTGGGCGTGGACTCAGACATTTTGAGAAGCTTGGGTTACCTATTACACTCAAAACAGGGATTACTTAGATAACACCACTCTTCCTGGCATTTGTTGCTGGAAGGCTCTTCATTCCCTCAGGGCTTTATCTGGTTTAGGTTGTGCTTTAGAGGACAAGAGAAGTAGTAAATGTTCACATATTTTTCATTACTTCTCCTTTAAGAAACTCGATTTTAACACTACATTCTTCTCAAGTTTCCCTTTCCCTTTATACAAAAGACTGTTTCTGCTTATCTTTCTCCTCCCTAACCCAAATGAATTTTAGAGATCCTCCTATACTTCAGCCCACTCTAGGATTAGAAAATGAGAGCAATTAATGGCTCCTGTTTTGGATCTATTCTTACACCTTGCTTATATTCAAACCAAAAAAAAAAGCAATGTGAAGAGTCCAGATGAAAAATCATCTGAAAGTCAAGATATTAAAATTCAAAGCACATTTCAGTATGCCCAGCAACAGAAGGGTCTAACAAGGTGCCTACGAAATCTGTTTTATCACTTTGTAACTACAACCTTGGCACTTACACACACAGATTAGGAGACACCATAACTCTAAACAGGAAATAAAAAAAAAACCAAACACACCAACTAACCTGACCTAAGGTAGTCAAAGTTTATTCACATAAAGAGTGATCCAATATAACCCGTCACTATTTAAAAAGCACAATAATTCTTGTCACATCAGGCTATTAATCTGCCAGTCAGCTCTGTCTTATTTTCCAGTAGCAATGGCAACACCTGGTTTTAAATGTATTTATTTTCCTTTGATAGCTCTACATATGCAGTTGCACATCAACATAATTGTGAAGAACAAAAACTATCCAGCTATATGCTTAAACAAATAGGCGACATATCTTTGTGAGGAATAATGGGCACTAACTTGTCCTGCTAGAGAGAAAGACTCATTTACTTTCACGAAGAGTCAGTCAAATCTCACAGGCAATATGCTATGATAGATTGTGATCTTCAGCTTGCAATCATGGCAAGTACTTCAATGCAGGAAAAGGAATAAAAGCCATGACAAAAGGAGTAAGATCAACTTGATGAAATAGCATACATTTTGAATCTGGGGTATGAATTTCATGCAATTAAGACTGAGATTTTAAAAATACTTGACAAAGCCATTCTTCGAGGCTATTCAGATAACTCATTTAACATGTACTCTCTTCACAAACATTAAACCAGAAAAAAAACAAGCTAAATATGTCAAGTAAATTATGCAGAGTGATCCAGTCACTTGTGGCAAGATACAAAAGACACTTAGAGGTTGTGACACTGAACAAGGCAACAGATGCTGAGAAGCCAGCTCCTTGGAGCAGAAAGCACAGCCCTAACTCGGGCACCTAAAGTTACTGTAAAGTGGGTAGAGAAGTTGCCTAAAAGTAGAACAGGCTCAGAACAGAAACACTTAAACAATCTACAAGAAACATTCACAGGAGAAGACTTTCTGAAATCCTTTCCATTTATGATGACTAAATTGGATGTCAGAGACATCCCAAACTGGAAAATTATAACCTGTGTTGTCCAACACCTGCTCTGTTACATTTGTCAGACCGACACTCAGATTTTGTTTATTGTGTTTAGGCATCTAAGCCATAAGAACATGCTCCACTCTTATCTTACCAAAAGAGTGCAAGCCAGAAGGAGGAAGCAAGAATGGAGCTGTTTTCCTACTTCCAAGATTACACCACACACCAACACAGAGCAGGCACTGACAAGACAGAAAACAGCTCTGCACAAAAGAACTTCAGGCTCCTGGTGGACAAATGAAGAGCGGTCAGGGCTTGTCTTCCTTATTTCCTTGTGCCTCTAATGATTTCTACTATGTGAGTACATAAAAGCAGATAAAAATTAAGGGCTAACCACTTGATAGTTTGTATTTGGTACTGAGTTGCTAACAGTGAATATTAACTCGAGCATTAGGAACACATCTACCATATGTAACCATGATAAGAATCCCAGACAATTGCTGAAATATGACACTCCAAGTAGGTTCAGATTGTCAAAAAAAGATTAATTTACACACCACTGAAGTACTGCTAGGTTGTAAAAATATTCCTGTTCTCTCTCTTACAATAATAACAGAAATATAATAAAGCAAAGACATTAAAACCTAACTGAATAAAACTTCCTGGTTTGTAGTTTTTAAATCTGCAATTACCTGAATCCTTCCTAAAATAAAATAAGTAATAAAATATATAAGGTAATACCTAATTTGTTTTACAGGTTTAGAATTCTATGATGAATACAATTTCATTCTTATCTTAGGAAGAAACTAACTGCCAGATAAATACTGGATGTGTTTGAGATACAGTGTAATAGTATTATCTCCAATGTGAAAAATTGAATTATTTATCTACCGTGTAGTTTGTTTCACAACTATGACAAAATACTAATTAAAAAAAAAAATAAAATGCTTAGGCTCTTGCAGAAATTGGTTTAATATATCATCCCAAAGAAGAGATAAATCATCAAGCCACAGCATTTTGGAAAAAAAATGCAAGTGAATCTGTAGTTCTCAAACAGTAGCAAAAAATGAACAGTATGAACTGAAAAATATATGTGACAAATCTTAGACCTGAAATATCTGGAGATATAAATTTTATTTTACCATGGCCAGGTTTTGTTGGCAAAGCTTG
This sequence comes from Eulacestoma nigropectus, assembly GCA_013397775.1. Taxonomy (NCBI): domain Eukaryota; kingdom Metazoa; phylum Chordata; class Aves; order Passeriformes; genus Eulacestoma; species Eulacestoma nigropectus. The sequence goes on from VZTE01000262.1 coordinate 2,969,609, forward strand.
CAACAAGTTGACTAATGCTCCAGCTGGTATCAGTGACAGAGCCCTCACTGATTCCAAGCAACTGCTCCCATTCAGAGAAGCAAAATGCTTTCCCAGCCCAGGGGAATGTCTTCAATTCTTTCTCAAACATACACAAAAATAGAAAGAAACAAACAGAAAATAAAACCATAACTCCCTTTGCTTTTCTCTGCGTAGTTCATGCGGTCATTTCTCCCAGATCTCCTTCCAAGTGAGTTTAATGACAAGAAGACTCAGCAAAACCAGTAAATATTCAGTGAAGTTCACAGAAAGCAAAATTATACCATGTTAATGCAGCCAAATATAGAAGAACAACTCTAAACACACCATATAAACCCCACATCTAAAATGCACATCCCTTGCCGTTCTCCAACAGATACTGGAAACCCTACCTAGCTCACAAAAGCATTCAAGAAAGACAAACCTAGTTTCTTCTTAGCACCTATATATCCTGTAATTTATTAACTTAGCTCCTTCCACCATGACTTTTGATCACAGAAAAGGAAACCAGACATTGCACCCATTAGAATCTTGGAAAGCAATCATGCTGTTATTATCATGATAATTTACTTAGGCTCATCTGAGAATGGTAAAATACTGACAAATTAAATAAATCATTATATAAACGGGGGGGCAGGGTGAGGGGGAAAGGCAGAAAAGCAAATCAATGTCTCACAAAAGCCAGCTGAGTCTACAAAGTGATTTATTTTAGTTTTCCCTGGTAAGGAATGCCTTCTTTTAACACCCTTAGGTTTCCAAATTGATGACTCAAAGGCCTTCTCCACCACTAACTGCTGTCAACCGAGACTCAATAATTTAGCACTGGTTTGTCATATCACTCTGACAAGTAACGTTTGATCTTCATCATCCCGTCACAGGATGCCATGAGACGAGATGGGCCTGCAATAATATGCTAAGAAGTTGAGAAATGACAAACACTTCCCTTTGTCTCAAGTCCAAAGGAACTCTATCACGATCTCGCACAAGATGTACTCTATTAATGTGGAAAATAGAACACAGCTACAGAGTCAGCTCGTAACGATGACAAAGACAGGGCCATGTCCTCCAGCACAGGGCTGTGCACCACATGGAAGTACAACTCCGTACTGGGATTGAAAATAACTTCTTTTGCTCTGTTTTCTGAGCTACGGCTGCTAAAGCCAAAATGCGAGACTGACCCATTAGAGGAAAAATATCTAGAAAAATCTTGAAAAATTCACTCTCAGGAAAGCCGTGTAACTGAGAGGTAGGAAATACATTGTGACAGGTGCGTGGAATATGAGCTTTAACTTTTTTTTCCTCATTATTTTTACATATATTAAAGTCTTCTGCACTGCCAATGACAAAGCATTTAGACCTTTCCCACCTTATTACCTAGTTCCTAGATCTCTTTAACCCTCTACTTAAAACACCACACATTTCAGAAGAAATTCATCTCCATTATTAAAATTTTGGTGCTTTTTTATACATTATTTCCAAAATGCTTATTTCCATACCTGATAAAGCCCAGGATATTAGAAAAACACCTCTATTACACTAAGCTAAATTTTATGCTGTTGTGGCTTTGCAAGATAACTGTTCAAGATTTACAAGAGGCAATGACAAACCTTTTCATTAAATTATTGTGGCAGATTAGGATTTCCGCTTGAATATTTCTATTTCATAGTCCACATTCAGCGCCTCTATCTAATTATTCAAACAACTGATGCATATTGTGCAACAGAGATGTACACCTCCACGAATCATTAGTTACATATATATACCCTACAACATAGAGAGCTCAAAATTAATTTTAAAAAAATTGATAAAAGATATGCCATTTTATGTGCGATGGCAGAATCATAGTAAACCGCATTAAACTGGTATTCAAATGGATGTATTAAAAACAGTTCAACACGCAGAATTGCCTGACTGGATGCTTATGGTGCTTCTGTAGAGCTAATCCTGCCAAGGAAGAAAATTATTATTCATTTCATCTGAGCAGCTAAGCATAAGGTAATATAATGAGGAAGCTCAGCTAGCAGTCTACTTAACTTTTCTTCCTTGAAGCACTGAAACCCCTATTAAATTTCTGTACTGAGACTTAAGGAGAAAATCTAAGCACCTTATGATTAACTGGTGCTTGCTAGAGAAAGCACTATAAAATCATCAACTGCAATAGCACAGCAGAGGAAGGCTTTAACAAACAGATAAAAGAAACCTGCAATGAGAGTGACCATATTTTGTCGAGATCTGCGTGCAAAGGCAAAGGTCAAATACAATTTTCTCCTGTACCCTTCGTGCAACAATAACAATTTGTTTTTAGGATGCTATTGTTTTCTTGTAGGGCACAATAAGGCTGACCTAAGGCCTCATCTGAAGTGTGCAATTCTTGTAGCAAAGGCTGTCTTCTTCATGAGCCTTTCTGGGCAACATTAATTCACCGCTACTTTATAAGGCACTGCCCACGGACAAAAGCAGTTGGTAGAGGGTGCAAACTCGCAGGAAAAAATAGAAAACAGGTTTGTTGACAGAAAAAATATTTCATAATGAGTCATCTTTGGCTATGATTACTGAATGGTTAATTTCTGTTTTCAACTTTCATCAATTCTTTCCTAGAGCTTTAATCCTGGTCAGGACAGCTCCTCCACGAATTAGCTTGATGTCATCTCTCTGACTTCTGTGTGTTCACACCATCATGGGATTTGAAACTGTGCTCTATCAATACTGAAACATTTTCCCCCTTAAAGAATTCCGTGGGGATGTGTTTGCTGTAATCCTGGACTAACTCTATCAGCTCTCCAGAACCCCAGAGATTCGCCTGGTCCACCCACTTTTTACTGGATACCTGCAAAATGAAGGGCGTTTGTTCAACAGCTGGAAAAGCATGGCATGAGCAAAATACTAGTATTGTACAGTCACCTGCAAACTGAGAGGGACTAAGGGGAGCTGAAGTAATCCCAAAGCATCACAGCTTCTTCAGCTGAACCTCAAAACGTGTAGCTGCTTAGTCCTATCTTTTCAAAACCATAAAATTCTGTCACAAGATGAATTTCTAGTTAAGACTAAGGTTGGTGCTTTCTGTCTCAGTATTTGCCAGGAACATCAACAAAAAGAAAAGATAGGCTCACCACATTTTGGCTTTTGCAACTGTCGTCCCATTGTAGAAAGCAATATAACATGGCACCAGGCAGTTTTAGTTTTCAAATAATCAGTTGCACCAATGTTTCTCAGTAACATATGACACAGACAGGGGACTCATCCTTCCACCCTAAACACCAGCTAAGCATCTAGTGACATAACAAAGAATTCCTCCTCTGGGACAGCAGAAACACAAAAAAGATGGAAAAGAGAGTGAAGTTAATACCACTAGTCTGCCTCTACCAGGCAAATCCTCAATGGCTGTGCCATGCTCCCATTTCTTGTAGCACACTAAACTGCAGACAGAGTTTGGCCACTGAGTGCACTTCAGGATTTAAAAAAACCCCAAAGTTAAATATCAACTTGACTTTATAAAGAAGTATCTAAGCAGGACCAGAATCTGTAAACACATTATCTGCTACACAACAGTATCCAGTTTTGCATTTATCTTGTTCCTTCTGGAGTGAGCAGGCAGACTTCCATGCTTCAGTAACAGGCTCATAAAAAGTGCTTGGTGGACTGCAGAAGGTATTTCTACCGTCCTGGAAAACTACAGAAATCAAATGTTCAATGATTGTCATTTTCCAGCTAAATGCTATTATAAATAACTGTTTATATGGACTTAACTTTTTTTTTCTACCTGTCAGCTACTGATAAAGATTCACTCCCTAAATCACAGTAATTTCCTTCTAGCTGTCAGAAAGGAGATTTAATATGGTGAAAAAGAAATACATGAAAACAATTGTGATTTACCGTTTAGAAGAGTTATATAATTTTGTGTAGCTGTTTCAAAAGCATTGTTCTCTCATTTTTCAGTTCATGTCCAATGACACCAATTTGTTGTGACATATGTGCGATAATCTCTTTGCAAACTGATACAAAAAACTTCATAAAGTTTCTTCTCCTCACTCATACTTTGCACAAAAAATTAGTTTGGGAATAATGTCTATTATCAGGAAGTTTTCAGATTTTTTAAAGTAGAATCACAAAATCATCTCTTATAATTTTATTGGAATTAGAGTCAAAGCTGAATATCCTTCCTCATCATTTGTAATATCACAGAGATCAACCTCATGCACTTTATTCTGAGTACCTGAAAACAAAAATTCTGTCAGAGCCACAAGAACTCCTGAATTCACATCTAATATCACAATAGTATTAACCGTACCGACTATTGTGTGAATGGCAAATTTGGGGGGTAAAAATCAGACAGACTACATGAGATAAATGTAAGAAATTAAGTCCTGCTCAGTACTCTACAGTTCCACTTCTACATTCTCCCATGGCATCATGCAGGATGGCAGGAACTGGAAGTGTAGATCCTGATATTTTTTTCATCTCCCCAAATAATATAATTTTTAAATTTTAAAATATTTTTTTAAGTAAACTGTGAAAAACTAATTACGGTATGAACTGAAAATTGCATTGAAGAAACCCTTCAAACTGTGGTTACCAAACACAAATATACACAAATATTGTGTTGATCAAGAGTTTTAAACAGAGGAAATTATATATTTCTACGTGTAAACAATACCTTTGAGTTGCGATCACCTCTTGGCAGCATTGAAATGGCATATGTAATTGCTATAGTCAACAGATTTTCTTCAAGAGCTTTGCTGCTTATGTTTTCTATCCAATTTTACAGAGATTAGTTTCACAAAACCAGAATTTTTATATTGCAATATCCCCGGGGGTATGCAGTCATCAGTTCGCATAATGATATTTTAGAAGATAGAAGAATAGCTCTAAGAGTCTTACAAAGAAATAGAGCTCATCCTTTTAAAAATGCACACAAAAGAACACAAAAAAATTAATCCAGAATGTATTAATCTTCATTTCCTCTCTTTTTTGAGGGTTGAAAATGGAAATTTTCAACCACAAATGTTACTTTCTATTTTTCAACAAATTAAATGGTCTGCTGTGGAGAATGAAAATATTCATCTTTCCAAAACACAAGTTTTTCTGTCTGGCTTCATACTTAGAAATTAAAATAGTTCAATGCTACTATGGCAGACACAAACACCAGTGATGCCCTGTGCTGCTCCAGGTGGGAATTCTAGGGTGGTTTAAGTGGCTATTTTATGTTAGCTTCTTTTCGAATATCATTTCCCAAACCTCACACATGACATATGAAACACTGTCACCACCTGGTTTTCACACCTGCACTTGGAAATGACGGACAACTGGTTTTGGCATAAACCTTCATTCTCAGTAATACATTACACCTGATGCAGGTTTATAAACCAGCTTTTCTTGCAATGTCTTCCTTCACTTCAGGCAAACTCTCCCTTCTTGCAGCCAGAAGGTGATGTATGGCAGAGGGCAGCCAGGCAGACTCTGGGTTTATGAGGACATTTTCACTACTGACTTCCCAGGTGAACCATTTCAGTCATGAAAGAAGAACATTAAACAAACTGACTGACAGATCCCAACAGGCTGAGGTAAGGGCAACATATGTCTTTCCAACCTCTGCTTGCTCAAGCTGCTTTTTGTCCTTCCAGCATCCCTCAGCTTTACAGGATAAAGAGTTCTTAGCAAATTTTCTTTCTTCCTGAGATAGGGTCAGTGTTCCTGTTGGCCGTATGATGCTGAGAAACATATATAGACCTGACTTCTGGATAGGTTTTCATCACAAAGGAGTCAACAGTCAGCACTTTCACCAAGCAGATACCACTGACCATATAGGAAGAGGTGATCTTTTAGCATTGAATTTATTGGTGGTTTTTATTGATGGCACCAATATAAACTTGAGCTAGGCCATGAAAATAAAAATCAAATGTTACGACTGCTCTTCCTTTTCATTGTCCTTGTAAATCCAATCAGATTTAGTATTTAGGCATTTGTGGTAACAAGTATGATTCCCATTGGACTTATTTGAATTCACAGACCTGAACAGCAAGTGAACAGAGCATGTGTGGATATAATGCACATTTATCAAAGATTTCCCTGGCTCTCTGAGGAACAGTGCTTTCAATTCTGTTCTAGACTTTGTAAGCAAAGTCTACTATTTCTAGTTACTTCTATCTAGGAGTCACAACGAGTATTTTTCTAAGTAGATGTAAACCAGACTTTCCTCTGAGAACAAAGGATACAAGGAAAAGAGCCAAAAGTGGACAGATGTCAATAATACTGTTTGCTGCTTTTGTTCTTTCAGTTTTCTGGATATTTACTAGATTACTCAGAAGTATAAGAAAGAAATGTGCCCTGTTACTTTTCCATACTAAAATAAGTGATGAATCTCACATCAAACCCGTTGCATTTCAGAACAATAATCAGTTTTCCCTTATTTTGAGATGCTTCCTTTTCACTACTTCCCTCCTAATGCTAGAAAATATCTTAATATTTCTAAATTTGATGCTGTAGCCATTTTCCGCATTTTAATATTCCAGCACAGGGTCCATATAAAGAAGCAAAGAATCTATGTAATTTTCTGTAACTTCAATTAAATGTTATTTAGAAAAAAAACTAAAAATCATTCTCACAAAAGCATAAAGGCCTCTCATGCCACTAAAGGACTATAGAAATAACTAAAATATTCCTTTAAACAAGTACTTTGGTCAGATTTTTTTTTCCAGTAGTTCAAGGATAACGTGATGTTTGGAGCAATCCCTTTGAAATAGCTGACACTGTTTTTGCATTTCCTGCCCTTCAAATGATTCTGTGTGTATCCATACCATAATGTGTTGGGAAAGGTCATTTTGAGACATTTTCTTAAGGAATATGAAATTGCCACACTCTTACAGCATTCTGTGATTGCTAATTCTATGATGAGGCTTATTTCCCTCTCCAAGTTTAAGTATCCAAAGGTTGATTAAAATAAAATAAAATCTACCATAATGTCAGATTGGTAAAAGGAAGGCAAGAAGAAAGAGAAAAACAGGTTTAAAATTATAAACTTTAAAAAGCCAGATAGTCTTCAAGTTCACTGTATCCATCTGTCATTATTCAGGCATAGGTACAGTGGGCTAATTAAATGTTAATGAAATATAAATAATCTGCTGGGCTCAGAGCATTAGCTAAGGAGCAGTAACTGCACAACAGCTGCTGTAGCTCACTGAAAGTGCTCATGTCAGCACCTCAAACAGCATCTAAAATCTGGCTTCTAAACATCTGAATGAAATAATAATGACTTCTTCATGTAACTCATTTCAGAAGACCGGCAATTATTTTTGCTTAAGACAGAGGTGAAAGGTCCATGTGACAGCAAAAAACCTGAACAGTTTCAAAGAACAATACAATTAAATGTGAGAATTTTCATCTGCTTAAAGTAAAGCACAGTGTCTTTAAAAGCAGAGCTGTATTGAGATGCTAACAAAATTGATAAAAGAAATTCAAGCCAGAAATATTGTTAGAGACACAAAGCCTTTGCTCCTTTTCTATAGCATGATGATCAAAGATAAGTGCATTGGGCAAAGATAAGATTTAAGCTCACTCCTCATTTAAAGCCTGGGTTTTTTATGCACAAACTTCCTCCTAGCCAGAAAGACAGCCTTCATCTTACTGGGATCCAGCTGGAGACCATGAGGAAGACAGAAAGGACTGGGACAGCCAGTGAAATGTCACACACCCAACACGCAGGAAGCTCAGCTACAGCCTGAGGTAGATCACAGGATATGCAGAGACCGAAGCACACTACACCTTATCCATCGCAAACAGCTTAAACACCAGCCCCAAAAACCTCATGTTTAAAGTGCATCCTTAAAATGGACATCTCTCTCAGGAGTGCTGGGGGCATTCTCTCAGCTCAGGCTGCACTCCTACAGCCTCCTCCTGCAAGCCAGAGACTCGGGGTTGGGAAATTCATCTGTTTGGGGGATCTCATGTGGGCACAGTTCAGACAGTCCAAGACAGGTGCCTGTGCTCCCTGTCTGCTCGTAAACAAAGAGATGCCCTTTACAAGGAGGGGATTCCGAATATCTTGTTTGAAGTCCTGAGGTGTCATAACTTAGGGAGAGTCCTTAAATTCTCAAAAATCTCCAGTTCATATAAGACAAACTCTTTTCCTCCTAATGCTGGGTCAACCACTTGACTTCGCCCTAAGTCAGATGAAGGTGGTGTTCCCAAGTTAGCGAATTACTTCTCCCCATCTTTAAACCCACCTGTGCAAGAACAGAAGGGTAAAGAACATTTTGTCTTCTGTTGGAATGAGACATATTTGGTAAAACCACCTTTGGTGTGAGTGTTGTGTTGACAGAGCTTATAGCTGACAACTATCCCATGTACCTGCTGCAACCTGGTCTCCACGGAAAGCAAAGCAATGCAATGGCTGGAACCCACTAGGATAGATTCCAGCCTTCAGTTTTCAGTTATGATGGCCAAGAGACTGTACTTTCTTCCACCCCACTGCCTAGACATAGTCTGTGAGATACAGCTCAGGCTCTTCCTGCCAAGGCCAAATTAGCACTGTCACCAAACTCCTTGAAAACAAGCAGATCCATCATTGCCTGCATGTTTACAAGGACAGACATAAAATCAAGTATAAATCACTCCACAAAATATTCAGCATGCAGTATTAATGCAGACATTCCTATGTGCACACAAACACACATCAGCATGTATTACAGAAACACACCTCCTAACTAGGAAAGGTTATTGACTGATGGTTTCTAGAGACCTTTTAAGCAACCTGTAAATACTGGGCTGTTGATTGAAGCTCTTCATACCAATGCTGTATCAACAAAAAGGGTTTCCACTCCATACCAAAAGCCATTCACTCCAAAGATACACAGCTTTACTGCAAAGATGTAGTATTTTCCTGTAAGAGGTACAGCAAAAACATTCTTGAAAATACAAAGCAGCACTACAGAGCCTCTCTCTGCTAAGTGCCATCAAAGTCCATCTGACAAAACTGTGACTCTGAAGTTATAAGGGAAATGTTTCACTCCACTGTTGAATAATTTGGCATCTCTTCAGCAAGAAAGAAATTTGTGGGAAATGAGTTGAGAATCTTGATAATCAGTATGCTAGTCACATTCACCCCTTTCAAATAACACACAGGAAAATTAAACAAACTACTTCGTTACAAATGGTGTCAAAATCAATGAAAAACTCCAGATTCCTTGGTGTTCTGAAATCAGAGGAGCTTTTGTTATAATCTAAACAGAAGTAGTAATTCCATTTACTATAGACATAGCACACCCATCCCTTTATAGTGGGTGGGCACATTCATAAACACCGGCATTCGTTAAACAGGAAATCTGCACTTCTCTGTTGAGATTAAAAAAAATGAAGACTGGTTTTGAACCCCTAGTCAAGAATTTTACAGCAACTTCTGGCATTTGGAAAACACAAACTCTCTTCATCTCCCTGACAGAGTTTATTACATACATCACCAGATATCATCATCATATCATTACATACATCATCAGTGTTCATTAGAACAGGTCAGACATCTGCCCAGCATATGTAAATTCACATGGCCTGTGCTAGTGTTGAAATTATAATCTCTACCTAGCAAAAGCATTTTTTCCAAATGAATCCAGAAACTTCTTACCTAACTAGCAAACCACTTAGCTCTGTGCTGAAGAGCAATCTCCTTCAGGCTGAAACCCATAGGCTAAGCAACATCAAAGCAACTCATACCAGGGATTCAGGATGGGAAGCAAGGAACGTCACATCTAACCAAAACTGCAGGGAGAACGAAGTAATCACCATGGAACTAACCAAAACTGAATTTGGCCAGGAAGGGAGGGTTTATCCACAAAAGCACCATGAGATCTTTCATGGCCACAAATGGTCAGAATCATGTTTTTACACTTCATTCAAAAACAAGACCTCATGACTTTGAGCCTTTAAGATTTTAGTTTGCAACTAAGTTGTAGAACACCACCTGATAAATCACCAGCATCAGCCTCCTTTTTCTTTAGGAATGCCTTACCCAAGTATGCATCCAATCAGAATTATTTAAAATCAAATCTTTAGCTACTATGGCAAAAAGTAGAAGAAAATCTTGCTTATATTGTGCTTTATACTACAACTTATGTAGTCCTAAAAAACATTATTAGGTGATACACTCATTCCAGATTTCAAAATATGTTATTATGAAAAAGATGAAACAATGGAAAATTACTGTCATCTTCAACGTTTTCTTACTTAACTTGGGGAAAACACAAAGAGATTTCAAGCTTTTCTCCTCTTTTTTTTTTTTTTTAAACATTTAGATCATATCTTTCATCTTTTGAAGATGTCATTATGCTCTTTTAATCTTTTATATTTTGCTTCTTTTTAAGCTCTTGTCCATATCCAGGGAGGCAATTAAGGACTGGTTTTTGTGTGCAACTGCAAATAGATAGGTTTAATGAGTCTCTCACTTACACCACGAAGACATATTCAAGAATGCATTAGCCTTTGCACTGAGCAATATCGGTGGACCATTAAAAAAAATACCCATCACACTTATTTCTGTGGAGAAAATGCAAGAAAAGAGGTAATATCAGTGTTTTATTTTCATTCTGTATGAATTCTCAGAAAACCCCAAAAGCTTTCCTAACCTCTCCTATCAAAGGAGCCAATAAGAAAAGTAATAACAGACATGACAGACCTGAAGCTTCCATTATTTCCCCTAAGCAGGGTGAAAATATATGTCACTCAGGGAACTGAAAGCCAGAAACTGACTTTTAGTTTTTTACCTCTCAACCTGCAGTCTGACTACAAACTTTGACTCTTCTCTACGCAACTAAGTGAATGCAGCATATTGGTCTAAAACATTAGTCATTTGATTAAAAAGTAAATAATCATGAATCGCTATTGTAATTGTGTGGGAGTTTTTTTCCTCCCTCCCTCTCTGAAATATAGCAAGATTCTTCGACAAGCCATCACTGGAGAGTCAATCTTTGATGCACATCATGAAGATCCAATGACTGTTCTGAAAGGATGATACCAGGCAATTTCCCAGGAGAGACAGATTCCTAAATCTTAATTTGTTGTCTCATCATTAATAAAGACAAAATAATTTCTGCATGATCACTGTATACTCCAGAAGCAGGCACTTCCAAAACAGCACTGGACTAGACCAGAACCCCCTTCTTGCAGAATTTCAGTATCGCATTCATCCTGACAAGACAGCTGAAGGCACATTAACTGATGAAATTGCATTCCAAACTCTATCTATACCCAGCACATAATTTCTGTGCCATAGTTCGCACAGAAATTTGAATGTGAACACCAAATAGTTTAAAGCAATATATACAAATACACTTGAGAATACATTAAAAAGTGTCCATACTTTCTGTAGAACCTCAGCTGGTCTAGTCACTGCTCATTAATTCATGCAGAAAACAACGTTAGCTAGTCTATAGTCTCATTCTCCAAGACACATACTTTTAAACAACTCTCTATTAACAAAAATCCTCCCTTTCTTTCCTCATGTTGTGGTTTGTTTGTTTGTTTGTTTCTTTGCATTCTTCATTGTATTTCATGGGTGTATTTTAGATGCAGAGGCAAGAAAAAATGTAACTATATTGCTGATATACAGCCAGTGCCATGAATGGCATGTGGATAGGAACAAGAACCACAGCCAGTAACTCAAAAACAAAACTGGTGTTTCACCATGCAAAGTGCTGAATAAAACACAATATAGTATCATGTGAAGAGATAGGACACAGGATTTATAAAAGCTACACTAAGCAGATTTCACTCCAGATTTGCCCATCCAGTTGTTGATTGACTGCACATAATTTACGAAAGTATTTTAATCAGTTCAAATGAATAATAATGATGAAAGCAGTGCTGAACTGTGGGCCTTCTCCAGCTTTTGAGCTAATTTTCATTGCTCCTTCCTTTTGTCAGGCTCATGTTACTGAAGAGTGTGCCTAAAAAAAACATGACAGAGGCCTTCAATATTCTTTTTTTTTTCCAGCATAAAAGATTGTAGCTTTCTTCCCTACTATTAAGAACTACATGGCAACACAAAGGAGAGAATCATAAGAAAACTGTTTAAATTCCAGCCTACTGTGAGATTAATAAACCATGGAGATCTGACATTACTGCAGATATAGAGCATTAATTCCTTCTGGCAAACCCCACAAAAACATATTCCATAAAGGTATAGACAAAATACTTCATTTTATATTGGGGAAAGAGGTGGCATCAATATTTGACTTCAAAAGTACATGTTATCTCCTGAAATGCTACCCTGAAACGTAGCTACCTGTACAACGTGGTTTTTTGTATTTTAAAGCAATTATAATAGAAATGATTACTGAAAAAAAATAACCCAGTATGTTCAAGTAAACAGATTTAGGATTTTCAGGGTATCGAGACCACCCCCCCAGGCCTGCCCGCGTGCCTACTGTGCCACCACACCCAGCTGTGCCGTCTCCACACATCTCCCACATCACCACAATCAGCTACTGCAACTGCTCTCATCTACTTGTCCACAGCATCCACCCTCCAACATTTGCTGCACTTTCAGCCTCCAGGCACCATACGGATGGTTGCTGCCCAGTATAATTAATTTCCTAGGCTTCTCTGGGAAACCATCCTGTCACTTGGCAAGGAATGCAGCTCTCCATCTGACTCCTAGCATGACTCAAGATTACAGTGCAGGGAATAGAGTTCATGCTTTCACACAGAATAATTTGAAATATGAAAGCCAGTATTTTGGTCCTCAAGCAAAACACCATTGTTGGTGTTTTTTCTAAGCTGGGAAAACACACATCTGTAAATCAGGATTAAATTGAATTGCCATTACAAATTATAAAAATCAACGCCTAATAAATAAAAATTCTACAGTCATAATCCTTTTAGCAACCGTGGTCATAAGTGCAAACGTAACAACAGCTGGTGCAATTTCACAGCATCAGCCTCCTTCACACACCCACCAGGGCAGAAGCTCTGGTAAGGTTCTGCTGTCCCAAGGGGGATTCTACCAGAACAAAAGCACAGGTTCTATGCGTGTGTTTCACTTCCACCCTTCACACTCCAACACGCACTGTAACACCTTTTATGCTCAGTGAAATGGAGATGACCTGTACGAGCTAAGTCTTCCTCATTGCCTTCTGGTAATAAATTAATTTCAGAGAGTGTTAAATTTCAGCAATATGACCAGATGGGGAGGAGCTGAGAGCCAGGGCTGGGACAGTGAAGCTGGGCAAAGGCAGCACTCAAGCAACTGTGTAAGGTTTCTTGGCACCTGAGACTGCCGGGCTTCTAAACCTGGGGTTTAAATGTACAGAGTTGGTGGGCGGCAGCAAAAGTTTTGGTTACTCTGAATATGAGTAGGCAGAGGTGTGAGCAAGGAGATGTGACAAACTACATCTGTCATGGGTAATGCGATCTGGTGGCAAAACTCTGGTTTAGCATAGCCATAAGGGGAAAAGCACATAGCTTGCATCTACAACTGGCTTAATCTTTGAGAAAAGAGGGCTGTGGACAGGAACTGGGGCCCAAGTAATCATGAGAGACAGGAAAAACTAGTCAATATGAAATCAAGCTGATTCTCATCTTCAGTAAGGTTTTACCATCTGGAGGTAAAGATCCAGCTATGTATTTGCAGTGAGAAGACAACTTGTAATTAGCTATGTTAGAGATGGATATCAAGGGCTCGGTGATATATTTTATGGCAAAGCTTGGGATTTTTCATTCATTTTACCTTGACTATAGCAAGTATTATCAATTGCATGTGGCAATTTGCACTATAATCCATTAAAGTAATACGAAATTGCCTGGCAGTCTCATATCTTTTTATTTACAGAACTTTGCAGTACTATGGAAATACTGAGGCAACATGAGAATGGAGCATAATATATGCTACAAATACAAATTTAAGAGCAATAAAATGTTTCAGTAACAAAATGAAACTTCTTGCCCAATCACAGATTTGACAGCAAAAAAAAGTTATGGTTTATTTATCTTGTCTGATGTTAATCTTTGTTGATATTCCCTAAGGTCAAATATATCCACACAAGCTTATGTTTTTATATGAAACTATAATATTGCACAGGAGATGATCTTTTACATTATATTCATAAGGAGGAAAAAGGAGGCCCATTTCAAATTCTGTATCACTCAAGTGAATCTTCAACAGCTTACAAGGCATTTATGTATCCAAACAAAGGCAGAATTTGGAGTTTCATCTGTGTAGGTATCTGTGCATGCCTGATATCTAAAAGGGCAGAGGCCATTCTTCACGTGATGTATCTTCTCATCATACATCCACGGCTTCTAAATTCAAGATATACAAACCTAAAGATTTTAATCTTGCATTCGATGTTAGTTGCAAATCAGAACAGAACATTTTCAGTTTTCCAGAGATTCCATCTGCTTACACTGTTCATCTCCACATTGACTTTGAACATCCTAAACATACTCTGCCCCGCTCAAATGAAAACAAAGAATTCTTGAGAAAGGACAAGATTTTTCTCTGGAGCTAGATTAGATTACACAGCTGAGCATTTCAAATTACCAAACCTTACAGCAAATGCACAAAATCCTCATGGAAGGAGGTAAGCAAGCTAAAGGTATTGTATTGTAAAAACCAACTTCCAGTGGCGCGACAGCGGGCACAAAAAGCATCTGAAAGCAGTTTTTTCCAATACATCATTTTTATATGTGTCATACACCATCTAAAAATCTTGCGCAAAACTAATGAAGTTTTCATACTTTGCTACATTTGGCAAATGACTTCTCTGCTCCTCAGATCTTGCACAGTACTAACAACACTAAAATCTTTCAAAGGAACATTTTAACACTACTCTTTTCTTGCATGCTGATATAATTCAAGTAAGATTCTTTTTCTTCAATGTGTTTATAGTAAAATGCTTGCAACAGTGAGAAAATTGAGATTTAAAGCAATATTGTTGGGTTTCAAACAGCATGAGTTCACTGGAACAAGCAGAAAAAATATCTTAACCTAATCACTTTGCTTCAGCAAGCACCTCATGAATTCTGGATTAAAAAACAAACAAACAAAACCAAACAAACCCAAAACCCCACGTTCCTTTTTAGTTGGCAATCACAGTGAGTTTATTAAATAAAATAAACAACCTATACAACCAATGTTCTTGTATTTTTCTTTTTCCCAACCACATTTCAGTTCTATAAATAGAACTATACATTTCTATTTCCTTGTGCAGAAATATTTGAGGAAATTCTACTTGTGCAATTACAGCCAAGAACACTGGACATCACCGGGAGCTTTGACTAGGTTGTCATAAATGAACCTATAGGGAAGAAAAATTTTAAGAGTGATAGGTCTACCCTTCACAAAGCAAAGACAATGTAACAGCTACGGCTCCTGTAACCAGTGGTAGTTTAGAAGTGGAAATACAGACTGGCATGAAATACGTTCCACAGCAGGCTGAGAAAAAAGGCAGACATATCTCACCCTTGTGAAACTCCAAGATTCTATTACACTGATTTTTTAGTGTAATAGTTATTTGTATAAATCAGTGCAGTATAAATCAAATATACTGTGGAGTGCAGTAAATGAAAGTAACCAACGGCCTAACAACTAAGGGGGCAGGGGGATGTCTCTGCCCTAATAACAAACCATCTCTTCTGGGATTGCTTTCTGCTTTTGTCTGTGTCTTGTCAAATATACTACAGACAGATGAAGATTTATGAATTTGGAAACCACAGAATGTGTCTTTTTAGCAACTTCTGGGTTTTTTTAAAAAAGCATATTTAATACTGCCAGAATAGTTTTGACTGATAAAAACTTGATCTTTTATTATCTGCCTAATAGGATTCCATAGAAGAGTCCTTAGAGGAAATGTGGAAAGATCATCCCTAACATTAAGGGCACAGATTAGCTTCCAGATCCTCTGAGCTCAGTAGGAATAAACACTCCCTCAGGTTCTGTTCTTAGGGTATGCCAAATACAGATTATGAGATTTCAGAATAAAATCTGGATTTTATTCTGGAAAAAAAATCATCCTTTAACCACCTGAAGAAGACTGCATTATTTGGTTTAAAAGTACCACTATAATTTTTAGAGAAAAAGATGACATTACATTCCCTGTTGCACCCCTCAGAAATCCGGTGCATATATCATGCTTTTATAAGTGTGCTCACAATCAGTGAGTTTCCAAGAAAATCTCACCACAAAGTCTGATAAATATTAAAAGGAAGATATCAAGCTTTTAAAACCTCATAAATATTTGGCATAGCTTTAAATGCTTATCTAAAAACTGAGTTAATACAAAGGCATGCTGTCTTTTTGAACACTGAGCTGACACTTTTTGAACAGAGCTGTTCTTTCCTACAACAGTGTTCTATTAATTTTAGAAGTTCATTAGTACCAGAATCCACAACTCAGAATTAATTAAAGTCATCTATACAATCTATTCCTGGTGTAGATGAAGCTCCAGTATTAGACCTCTAACAATGTCTCCAGCCCCTTAGATCCCACAGAGCACTGCTATTCTGTTGCTTAACTAGATTTGCTCATTCCTGCATTGTAACAAACAAGGATTAGATCTGGTTTGCACTTAGACCACTACATTTAATTAAACATAAAGGGTTCATACTCAGACCTCAGGTATGCATGGGTAACTCCTATTCAGCTGAGCCACTGATTTCAACTCCCATTGATCAATTTCCTTTAATTTGAAGAACAAAACAATGACCAAAGGTCAAGTCCATATGAGGCAGAGGTGAATAAATACAACATGCAGTGAATACAAACACCGTTTCAGAGAAGATTTTGATCCAGAGTGACTAAAAGACACTTTAGGACTTTGATGTAATAGAATTTTTTTTAAAGTGAAGAATTTTCTGTCATAAAAGATGTACCTCTAAATTGTCAGCATTAGTATATTTTTTTAGTAGAAAAGACAAACATTTCCACTATAAGAGCAAAATACACATGCAACTGTTAAAGTTTCCACTGTATGGACTTGTATCCATACACCAAGATTTTGGTAGGACTTCACAAACAGCATCATGAAAAATCAGCTAAGGAACACTCTCATGGACAGCTGTGGTACCAGCAGTTCCTGCAGGACTGTCCTGGTTTAACCTCAGCTGCCAAGTAAGCACCACACTGATGCCTCTTCCTGGTCTTAAAAATTAGGAGCCAGACACAGTTAAGGGAAAAACGGGTTTTTACCTCGGTATTTAATACGGATCCTTATGGCGCACCACTTCACCACGGTGGAATGCACCGAAATGCGCCCACACGATAGATGGCGTATACAATTTACAGACCTTGCAAATTAGCATATCTATCAAAGATTCCCCAGTGAGAAGCTTCAATGAATAGCCTGATATCCCCCCATCCTGAGGAATTCGCCCCTGGATGGGCCTAATCTTAGTTTATAGGACGTGTTCTAGAGAGGACCTTGGTTTCTCAGGATAGCGTAGGGCTTTCCAGCCTCCGACTGCGAGGCCTCCAGGATGTTTGGTCTCTTGGCTTAACAGAATACTAGGACTATGCTAAGCTATCAGACTTAAGGAATTACAAGTATGCATGCTAAAAACACTGAGGATACATAAAAGGTACATAAAAGGCATATAAAAGGTATATAAAAGGTATATAAAAGAAAAGGCAAAAAATCATCATGGCATCAACACAGCTGCTCGCTCACTGCCCCGCTAGCGGGACCAGCGACAGAATGAGAACAGCAAAAGCTACAAAACTCCTGGGTTCACATAAAGACACTTCTATGAGTAAAGCAAAAGCCACACACACAAGCAAAGCAAAGCACAAAATTCATTCAGTGCTTCCTATGGGCAGGCAGGTGTTCAGCCATTCCCAGGAGAGCAGGGCTCCATCATGTGCAACAGTCACTCGGGAAGACAAATGGCATCAATCAAAACATCCCATCCCTCCTTCCTCCTTCTTCCCCCAGCTGTATATACTGACCAGATGCCATATGGTCTGGGATACCCCCTTGGTCAGTTGGGGTCATCTGGCCTGGCTGTGCCCCCTCCCAGCTCCTTGTGCAGCCCCAGTCCCCTCACTGCTGAGGAAGTAAAAAAAGCAAAAAAGGCCTTGACGCCTGATTTTTCTTTTTAAAAATGATCTCATCTTCTGTTTTTAACCTGTATACTAAAATTCCTAATGAGCTGAGACCTATTTTAATGAATATTGAGATTTGTTCATAGTTAAGATTTATTTCAATAGTTCTTCCTAATGAGTTGATATTTGTTTTAATGATTGTCACAGAAGGATTAGTTTCATGTACCAAGTATAAAGAAAATATGTGACGAGCAGTGGACTCTACTGGATATTCTGTTTTGTTATTCAAGGGCACTGACTTTGACCGGGATGGGCTTTTACAAAAATCCCACTTCTGCTAATATCTACTGTAGCATACTAAATTTTCTCCAGACATTCACTTCTCTCCCTCAGTTGTCTGGTTTAGGTTTCTGCTTCCAAGTGATGCTGAAGCAAGCAGACACGTGCTCATCTCAGCCCCACCTAATCTCAAAGTGGGTCTGGGATGAGGGACATGCTGCAATAAGGCAGGCTGAGCCTTACTTTTTATGATCCATAGCTGAGAATAACTCTGGCCTAAGTAAATGCTGCATGGACTCAGAACACTGCTAAGAGTTTTCAATTTCCAGTTCAAGCAAACTGTGCAACTAAAAATCTTTCCCTAAATGCTCAGGTAAGATGCTTTAAGACTGCAGGTTAAACCTCCCTCACTGCTGGAATGTTTCAGTACAGTGCTAATCACAATGAACAATGTTTGGAGCCTGAAGAAGGTGACACTTGCCTGGGAGCGTCTGTGCCAGGTGTAGAGCTACCACCTGATTCAACTGGACTATGAGAATAACTTCTTTACTTTCTCAGAACGTGATTTGGAATCTTTATCCATCAGAAGTGCATAAGATCTAGATTAAGCATCGCCATCTGGAAAAAGTAAGATCTTAAGTACCTAATAACTAATACTTAGTTAGAACTCCATTACCCTGAAAGATTTGAGTCTTCCCTAGTGAAATCACTATGGGTAGCAAATGGATTTCTAAGTATGATTAATATCAAAAGTGAATTTTAAATGTACATGTAATGAAGGACAGAAAAGGTAAGACATCACCAAATTTCTTTTTAATGGTTAAAATGGTACAAGAGATTTTATCACTCTACAATGTTCACCTCAAAAGAAAGAAATAGTTTAAATTATTCAAAATGAAAAGAGTCCACTCATTACAAGGACACAACCTTCATCTGCTTGAATCAGAGCTTTGTCCTTTGTATTCTCCCATAGCTGAAAATTTCTGACTAGTTCTGTTGGAAATAAGAATGCTTTTATCTTTAATTTCTGTGTTTCAGTATTTATTTTCCTGAAGTTCTTTAAATATTGCCATGCAAATGTACTTATATTTACATTTCACAGACATATATCATCCCAGCTACTTTGCTGAATGAAAGAACACTGGATAAAACAGCACAAGCTTGCCACAAAGACTTATGCACAGGCTTAAATTTCAGTGGACCAGTCATTTGCCTAAATTTGAATAACTATGCAGATCTTCATAGTACTGTAGCTGAATTTTTAACATATATTAACTTCTTTATGACAGTTTCAGACTTCAGATAAAAGTGCGTTTATGGTAAGTTACTTGAGTTCTGCAAAACTCAATACATCAGAATCTATGACTTTCAGACATGGGAGTAATAAAAAAAGAATTTTCACATCTTCTTCTATACTTCTCTCTTGTCAGTGGGGGGAGGTTTGAGCATCGAATCATACATATGAATCCAACTAGCTCTCACAAACTTTGTTAACTTCATAATGTTCTAACACACACAGAGCCACTGTACTTCAGCAAAAAAAAATCCCCAACAAAACAACCTCCATTACTTTCCCAAAGAGAGTAAAACATCAACAGCTACTTGATTTCTAAAGGTACTTTTCATACATGCTGAAGGCCCCCATTTTACAAGCACACATGCATAGAAGGCTATCTTCTCTACTAGTTTTTTGGAGAGCAGCAGCACTACTCCTGGCCAGTACAAATTACTGGGCAAAAACGTTCAGCATAACTCTGTATCCGGCATTTTATCATTAAATACATAAACCTTTTAATGTCAGGAAATTAAATTCTACATGGCAAATTTCATCTGTTCGACTGCTTTATCACTGTATGTACATTAATATATGAAAAGAGAGATGGTAATTAGTCTTCTGAAGACAGTAAAGCAGCCGCCACATTTATATTTATCTAGCTATGTAATTCGTGCTTTAAAGTTACAATTTTTAAATACCTTAATTCATCACTATGTGGAGGAAGTAGCAACCTCAGTATAGGCATAATCTTCTTCAATCAAAGTTTCCTAATAAATTTTGGCTGACTAAAGGTTTTCCTTCATTTCTGCTTTGGCAGATGGATAGAGCCATTCTGAACAAAAATTTTTAAAATACAGCCTTTGACCAATACAAGATGTGATGTGCTCACATAGCCACCAATGTGCATGCGAAGTGACAGATCTTTAGAACAGACATGAATTTTTCATAGGCGTGCTTGAATGAACAAGTTTATCCCTGTGTCATCAATATACAATGGGATTCATAACCCCAAGAAACCTGAGGAGTAGACAGCAAGACAGCAAACCTCCTTTCTGCTCATCAGCATTCACAGGATATACAGGGCTGAAGTGCATGTTTGCAGCAGCAGTCCTGATCACATAATACACAGCATTGTTAGAAAACAATGTCCTAATGTAAGCAAGTACAGATTCAAGATTAGATGCCTCACAAAACACAACAGTTCTATCAAAATCATCAAATGCCAATTCCTCTTGTAAAAAAGCATGATGATTGAACAAAGATTAACATTTGTTCTTCCGTTCACCACCGCCAATGAAGAAGGTTTACATGACACATAACCCAGTATAACAGATATAAGCTATCAAGTTCTTTCCTACAGAATATACAGAGTTACAATAAAAAAAAAAAAAATTAAAACCATACTTCATAAAACCATTTCCTACACTGATCAACTCCATCAACCAAAACAGAAATTGTTAAAAATAATTAATCTCTGATTATTTCCAGGTAGCTAGTTGACAACATGCCACTATTACGCCAACAGTGATATGCAGACATACTCCACTCACTTTAGGTAGCATTTAATTCAAGGTAAAACGCTCCATTTTTTAGTAAAACTAACAAGTGAAGAAGAAAATACTAAGTTAATTGTTGTTTCTGGAGTGCAAGGAAGGTTGCTCACCTATTTCAGGTTTCTTGTCATGGCATTGTATTGAACCACTGACACCTAGAGGCATAATTGCATATATTTATTCAAGAAATATCTGCGCAGCTTCCCTGGTCTGAGACAAGACACCTCTGAGAATAAGCAGTGGAAGTGCCTTGGACAGCCTGATTTACTGGCAAGGTACACATAAATCCAATGCAGATGGCACAGGCATCCCATTTCACATGAAGTATTTCTCTTCATTCACCTCAACAAAATTGCAGCTAACAAGTAAATAAAATTCTTTCTGCATAACTAGGGGTTCCCTAAGCCTGTATCATTATTCTGGTTCGGCCCTGATATAAAGAAAAAGTAGGCAACACAACTGACCCTTAGGAATCTCATGTATGGTCAATTAAAGACCCCCAAAGATACACTGCCTATACATCTTCCTTGTAGATTTGAAATTCCTACTGCCTCCAAAAGTCACTGCTCTAAAGATGATTATTAAGTAAAATCATTTATGATCTCTGCTCTTACATTTGACTATTTACCACTGACTTTATTTCATTATATATAATAAGGAAGCTATATTTGGAAAATATTTTAGAAAATATTCAGAGCCTAGGGAAAATTAGTTGGAAATTAAGGAACACTGCTTACTTCACCTAACTCTAGGCAAACTGCAGCATAGAAAACTAACTCTATCCCTCAAGAACGTGTATGAAAATCATAAATAACTTTTTAAGACAAGATTTTAAGTAATTAATTAATTATCTGGTCCAATAAGAATGAGTCTACCAGACTTTCCACAGAATTATGCTTTCTTCATAACCAGTACTAGCAAAAACAGGGCACAAAAGTTAAGCTTTCTGAATGATCCATTTTGCCCTTTGCTAATTTGCAAAGGTTATTTAAGGAAACAAGTAAATGTGGCAAATCAGGCCAATGCCACCTGTAAGATTAAGGGATGCAAGGTTGCTCTTACTTCATCGAAAAGAAACTTATCATTTTATTAAGTATTGACTGCCTCAAATCACCAGAGTACCTGTAACACTGCCTATGAAGCCTCAGCAATGGCTAAGCTTGAGTTACCTTTCTCCGGCCCAGGTGAGGGAAGCAATCTATAAAAATGTACTCATTACCTCTTCTTGTCTAAAGCCAGGCTTCTTGTCTGTCTTTTATTACTTTTCCTGACATGTTCTGAGGTCATCTTCGGAGCAGCCGTCAACAAGCAAAGAAAAACAGCCCTTGCCTCGTGTCAGTGCTACTGAAGTTATTGCCCGGCCAGAGGAGGCCCATCCGTGCCCGTTCCTCCCACCATGTCCAGGCTGTGCCTGTTCTCACTACTCGTTTCCCTGGCTACCAGGGATACCACCAGCCTAGATGATGGGAAACACGGCTCAGACAAGGATTTCAAACAGGTAACGCTGAGCACTAAACTCATTTCAGTCCTGGTAACAATTTGTCCCAATCCCCATTAAAAGCAATTTCATCAGCTTTTCAATACGGCTTTGGAAAGGCTCAGGATGGTAATGGAGCAGCACATGAAAGCCGTGGCAGCTACAGGCTTGGAGCCTATGCCTCCTGCAGTGGCGCTCAGTGGGAATTCCACAGAGGACTGACAGAGGTGAGCACAAAACCATCTGTGACACAACTTATTGGCCTCCTTCTCCATGGAGGAGGATGTCAAGGCCAATGAGTATCCGGGAAGTTGGGAAGGCCACTCAGCTACCCAGCATTATCTCACCCTAGTAGTTTTGTATTCACTTGTTCCTGACAACAATTTGAAGTTAGAGGTTACTAAATGATCTAAACAAATGAATGTGGGTGAAAGTGAAAATCAGTTATGAAGAGATGTGTTTTCTTCTCCCCAAAATGCAGAATCCAGAGAGGGTCATTTTCAAAATGAAATGTGGTTGCGAGATACAGAACACGTTCTTGCTTCTTAATGGTGACTTGTAAGAAAACAAGACCTGCACACACAGGCACAATAAGGGTCCCAAACAAGCAAAACTGGGCCTAAATCTAGAGACTTTCCCCTCACCTGTGGCCGTACACATGCCTGTCAGTTACTCCCAGGTCTCTCAATAAGGATACGGAAGGACTTCCTGCAACAATAGTCTTTTTTTTTTAATATATACAACTGCAAAAAACACTGCTTATCAATCTCATAATAAATATTGCATCCAAAAAGAGTTGAGACTTTTAAGTACATCTCCTTAGTGCCCCTAAACATGTTTTTCTCAAAATATAGTGCTCTTGCTTCAGTATGAAAAATCAAAGAGCTTTATGGCACTTAGCACCACAAGGTAGGCGCTCACCTCACAAGTATGCACAGAAAAGTAGATGACAAATTTAGCGTAATTTACATAACTGCTGGATTTTAGTTCAGCGTCAGCGCATTCCCACATCTGAAGTTCGAAAGATACACAGAAATAGCACAGTATTGTTTAATACATATTTAAATAATAGCTGATAACACACTTTTCAGACAGCTTATTTCTTCTAAAAGAAATCAAATAACCTTCTCCATGTTAAATTCATTGCCATATCATGAAAATAAATGTGCTCATTCATTCCAACTACCACTTTTTTTATTCCAAGGGACTGTACTTCAGATGATCCTAAGTCTTGCAGATTGTGCCAGCTTCCATGCAGGACTGAGCATTCCTGATTATGAAGCTTTTAAAGCTTCCTCAATAGATAAACAAAGCCTCTGATTTAGACCAAGTATAAAAGATGCTTTAAATACTTTCAACATATGGTCTACTGCAAAGTTGATGCTGTAATTAGTACCCATCTGCCATTCTTTTATTTTATCAAATATAAGAAATTGAGGAAACTATTATAATTATTAAAGTAAAGAAAAAGAAAGGTTAACCTGGCTTAGAAATAATATTAAGTACAGCATACATAACGTGACTGTGCAACTCCATTTGAAAGCACTTCAGCTTTAGTGAAATACAGACTTGATAATTCCCCCCATTTCTTCCTGCTCTAACATGTTCCTTCATTATTTCCAGGTTACAAGAATAAATAGTAAAGTATGTGAGAGATAGTGTGAATCTATAGTACAAATGCCTTCATCTAAGGAAATTCATGAGATAGGATTAGATCTCTTATAAACAGACCCAGAAATAAAATAACTTATTCACATTGCTGTTTTATTCACTAATCTTCTTTGCAAAGCACTTCTTGCTACGCAACTCAAAAAAACCTCCTAACTCCAAAAATTAGTGGCAGAAAAATGGAGGGAAAGCAGGAAGAGAGAATATAAAACCACCAACATATTATATAGATATATTTAAAAGCTTTTGCTTTAAATATTTCTTATTATTTAGCCTTTTCCTTGAAAAGCTTTCATAGCTTCTTTAACTCAGAAGAACATAATTTCTCTTGTATACACACAGTGGCTTGCAACGCTGAAAAAGCTCTAACTGTTCCCATAGTAACCAAAACCATTCTTTGTATTTAATTGTTGCCTTTTCAAATATAATCTGTTTTTGTACCTAGAATCAGTGTGTTCTTTTGCCATCAAAATTATGGATTCCCTGAATTCTATCAGGCATTCATTATAAATTCAGGTTTGCTTTCAGTAATTCAAAATTTAAAGCATTTACTACATTTTAGGATGTAGTATTACATTAATAAAATAATTCAGGAAGAAGAATTTAGATAGCACAAAGCTGGAAGCATCAAATATTATTTTGAACAGGTGAATTTTAGTAACTTCAACTTTAAAAATGAGGAAAAACAAGCCTTGCTAGAGCTCATACCAAAATTCCCTAACGGATTGGGAAATGGCTCCTTTTTGAACTACAGCTCAGCTTTGTGATTCATTCCTATTACACACCTGGACTGAATTCCAAGCCCTGTGAATTTATTCCTGCTTTTAGGTGACATGATCAAAAACCAGAAGTAATTTCTGGGAGAATAAATGAAGAGTGATGATTTGCCTGCTCAAGATTTCTTAAATAATCTGGTTTGTTTCAGCACTGTATTTATTCTCTGACTTCAATCTACAGCATAGTTAAGAGTCGAGCAGATGCAGATAGTATTTGTTATTACTATTATACACCTTACTCGCATTGTTCCATTTCAAGTCCATCTGGTATCAACACTAGTTTTATGTATATTTGCTCCCACAACACCAGCACAGGATTTAGAAAGTAATAGGTAATCTTACTTCTGAACACCTGTGCTTTCTCACTGGCCCATAAGTGTTATTTTCTATCTACTCCATAAATTATCCCAGAGTGCACTGTTCCTTGGACAAGGAAATGAGAAGGTTTTTATTTACCTATTTTAGAGTGCTGAAGCACACTTTGTCAGAAATGACAACAAATAATCAATATAGCAATGTTTATCTACACTGTATCTCTGAAAACGTTTATCTAGAACATCTACATCTTTCCAGTCAAAAGTATCAATCACTTCTATTTATACAGGTCTAGACAAGGAATAGAAAAAAAAAAGATTACAACATTAGAATAAGTTTTAAAGGGGATTACAAAAAAAGGGCCCAAAACACAGCCCTTTTAATAGGCGGCTGTTGTAGGACAAAATAACTTGGCATCATCTTACCATTTAGTTCATCTGTCAAAAAGGAATTCTGTTTCTCCTGCTCTGCCTTTAAACTGAGTGCATGTGACCTTTGAGATCAATGCAATCAAAACATCAAGAAATGCATTTTAAAATAAATTAATGTTTTACATTCTTGGTTCTCATAATATTTATTTCAGGTTGTTTTGTGCTCTGACTTGAGGTCTCTGTCACTTTGCACCTATGGCTTCCAGGAGAGATGAGTCCTGTTCAATTTTGTATCTTCTAAAGCAGCAACCTGGGCACATATTAAAATTGTACATAAGTATGTCGATTTTACAAAAGGACATAGTAACAAGGTAACTGGAAGTGACGCTGGAATGCTCCTGAAAAATCAGTACTAAAAGTTTGAATAAAGGCTTGGGGATGGAGCAGTAGATCAGTACAAAGTTAGAGGAACACTACCATATTTTTGGATGATTACCCTATAGGCTTTCTGCATAAACAAATGAACAACCAGACAGATAGATAAGGAGTTTTTTATCAAGAGTATAGTTTATAAAGCCTGACTAATTCAAACATGGGGAAGTTTACCTCAAAGCTACCTCACTTTTCTCCCCACCTCTGCTTCCCTTGATTTTTCCCAATAGCTCACTGCTAGTAACCTCCTATCTATATTTCCCTCCTCCTACTTGTGTTGCTGATCACAGGAATCCTCTTGGGATTAGGGGGATGCCCTGAAGATATAAAACAGCTGATCCTGGAGGAAAAAGGGGCTGTAACCTACCACATCTTGATGTATACCTACTTGCTTTTGAAAACGCCACATCACACTTACGATGAAAGCACTGGCCTCTTTTTCTTTCCCCACTTCTATTTTTTGAAGACATTTATTAAAGCTGTACACAAGCTGAATGTTGTGGGCTGGTAAAATGGAAGCTCTAAATCTGGATTCTTACTAATATTAGGTGGATATATCTGCAATAAATGCTGTTACACATTTAACCAATGTAGCAGCAGTGAATATTTTTTGATGTGAAACAAAAGCTACATACTACTCCATTATATAATGATAAAGAGAGGATTAAAACACCAAAATTAAAACAATCTGTAGACCAAACAATTGGAGTGAAAATCCTACCACATCCACGAAGAAGTAGTAAACAGACCTGGAAGCACATGAAATACTTAAAGAGCTTCAGCGCAAAAAAATAAAACTAAAAAATATTCTTCCCTCACAAACATCTTTTTAGATGGTGGCTATTGCAGATATTATTGATAAAAAGCAGCTGGGCCAGCTGATGTCCTCAGTATAACAGACCTTAATCCTGCTCCTGGAGCATAGGAGGAAGAACTGACATTTGTACTCAATTCATAACTGTACAAATAGTTTTTGCAGCATTTGGCTCTTTTAAATTCACTTATTTGGTACAATATTTTGTCTTTACAGCTTAACTTTACTGCAATATAATTGCAAATTTATGTCTTAATCCAACTGCACCAATGATGCATGTGTCCTAGCGTGATGATGCACAGTCTTTTCACTTTTATTTCTTCTGCTTCCCACCTCCCCATTCCCCATCTTGCTTTTCGTTGCTTTTTTTATGCTGTAGGTGTTTTATATATCCCATATGGTGGCCAATGCAGCCAGTGTATTGACTGGAAAAAAACAGGAGGGTGAAGAGAAGATAAAGAAAGAGCGATAGCACCACTTCTTTTTTAGCTATAGTCTTTCACCTCTGCTATCAGTAAATCCATGCAAGTAAAAATAACGTATTCAATACTCACTGCAAACATAGATTTTGATAGGTTATTAAAATTACTGCTCCCAGGGCTATTCACAGATACATTGAAAAATGTACGTGGTAGAGAAGGAGGAATATTGCCTCTATTTCTTTGTTACCTCCAGGAAAAAATAAATAAGAACAAAACAAACTGAAGCTAGAGGTGGGGATAAGGAGATTGTTCTTAAAATTATTTCTGTCCTTCTCTAATATCTCTTTTTTACTCTTCAAAACAGACCAAAACTTGCTCTTAGAAATCCTAATATTTAGATTAAGCACACTTCTGGAACATCCCTCTGCATTTAGTTGTGCTAAACAAAAAGTAAACTCCTCCTGATAGTATGTGAAACATAGCATGCAGGTATATATGTTTTTTCACATAATTCATTCCCCTCTACGATGCAGGTACTATCTCAACTTGAAGCACCATGAAGCACTCTATATATTTTTAAGCATTATGCTGATTGAACTAACATTTGCTCCAGTGGTATTCCTATTTAAGTCATGATAATATGACTCAAGAGTAGTGTATTTTCTAACAAAGCTAACTGTAATACAGCCACTGCACAGGATGATGGTTTTCAGGAATGTTCTGCAAAGTAACTGGTTTAGAAAACCCCTCAATAAGCCAGTAATACCACCACAACACCATTATTTTTCACCCATCAGATTCAAAAGAATATCTGATAATGCCTTCACTGGAATGGTACAATGAGCTGTAAAACAGCACAGCACAATAGTCCAATAGCTACATCATGAAATTATAAATGCAAATCTACCTAGTTTTTCTGTGACATCCCTCATTTCCCCACCTTCCAAAGACAGTAAGAAATTTCTAAGAAATGCTGTTCTTTGTTACGCTTCAGAGATATTATTAAATTACTGTGAAAGTGAAACAAATACATTTCTGCTATGTACTTGAACTGTTTTTCCTAGTTTTAATCTACATTTGTCTAACCAAGTAAAGTAGAAGCTTATTTCCTTCATATTTTTTCATTTTATGATCCTTTAATTGTTCACAAGTAATAACATAGTTGATTATTTTTATATTTGATTCTGCAATTATGTTTTGAAATCTAATTTGTAAGAATTGAGGTTGTACTTTAATACAAACACCACAGGCTTCTAAATTAAAAAACAAATGATCCCCTGGTCCCTCTCTCCCACCACCCCACCCTCATCTCTTCAGCATTTAGACAATGCCATCCTAGACTGATGTTTCTGCTGCACAAAGGTACAGACCGAAACCTGCCTTAATTTCCTTGTGAGATGATAAAATACAACCTCTGGCTGTGTCTCAAAAGAGTTAAAGAAGTTTAACAACTATGTTTGCCCCAATTTTACAGCAAAATAATTTCTGTATACTTTCAAGATTTTGGACGTACAAGAAGAAGGAATAAAATGGGCACAGCTAGCACTCCTCTCATTCTCCCCATTTGAGTGAAAATGGGCTTGCTCCCCAATCTCTTGGTTTTGTACTTTAAAAGCATCTTCCTTCCATGAAGCTTCACAGCAACTGTAAATTCTCATTAGGCAACACCAGGCATCGAGGTTAACAGTGGGATCTACATTGCCTTCCCAACCGATGCAGGATGCTACAAGAACTGATTACTGAAATACAAATTCAACAACCCCTATATGATCTAACTTTACACTCAGACTATCCAAAAAATGGCATTTTTGAAATGAAGGAAAAGGTCAGACAGTAAGGCCATTGTTTTGAGGATTCTTTGCGCTGCCCCAAAATGAAGTGCCTTCAGCCCTTTGAATAAGTACCTGGTAAACAAAAACTGTAGATCCCCTTTATTACTTGAAACTGAGGGTATAACAATGCTTGTTCTGAGTGTCCGTGTAGGACATGAATTTAGGCTGGATGAAAATGAAGTCTGTTTTTTCTTTTAAATCCAAAGTCAATACGTGAGTCATTTTCCACACGCCCCACTGTAGCCCTGCCTCTGATGGACATCGTGCCTGAGTGGCTTTGCAGCCATCCCAGCAGATGATGGGTGTCCTCTTCAGGGCTTAGGCAGCTGTCACATAAGATAATGGAAAACTCTGCAATTTTATTAGCATAACGAATGCTGTAAGTGACTAACACTACAACTTAGAACAGCAGCTCTTCAGATGGAGATCTCCAGATAAAATAATTTATTTTCAATTGCCTAAGCCTGTCTCAAACATCTCTGCCTGCATTACCTATAGTAACCATCCTTTTCAAGGTCAATTGAACCAGGTAAGATTTTATTTACTTCAACTACATCTCCTTTTAGAATTGTTCCAGACATTAAGGAGTTTTGAGATATATATATATATA